>BSBK01007037.1:770000-1117500 GCA_027943335.1 Chamaecyparis obtusa | reverse complement strand
TGTACACTAAACCATCGGCTTTTTGGTGCTAAATAATGTAGAGTAAATATCTAGATAATCCATAGTCTTCCGAAATTCTTACTCTTTCAAATCCTCCTAAAGGTTTTGAGATGTGGAATTTTATGGTGGCATTTAGAGACATAGTGACAACCTACAGTTCATGGAAAGTTCAAAATGGTGAGAGTATCCATTTCTGGAATAACTCGTAGAATGGGCATACTCCATTGAGAGATAATGTGGACTTGCAATCAACAACCCCGATCATTTCTAATGTTTGGGAAAGTAAACTTATAGACTATGTAGTTGCTATTGAAAAGTTTACAAGGAAGGTAATATGGAAAGACCTAGGTAATATCCAAATACAAGAGGATTAGAAGAAAGTGTTTAAGAAAATTTTGAGATAGCGAGGAGCATTCATCAACAACAATCCATATGTGATCTTTTGGGTTCCCTCTAAGGATGGGAACTACTCAGTAAAACAACGATACAAAGCCATTCAAATAAGAGAGCAAGGGAAATTCTAATAGAGAACATTTTCATTTTGTTGGAACAATAAGGTTCTACCTAAAGCATGTAGCTTCACAAGGCACACATTGAGAAAAAGAATCCTCACATTGCGCACCCTTTTAGGTGTGTATTATGAGAAAATGAGTTAGAAACTTGACTGATCATTTATTCATACAATGTCCTTTTGTTATACAATGATGGAGCTTTGTTATGGACAAGCCAAACTTCTCCTCACCTCTCACAAATACACTTTGGGACTGGTTTCAATCTTGGCCCATATTGTACACAAATGCTCTCTTTGCTTGTTTATGGATAATTACACCTGTCATAGTTGTTTGGTTGGTTTGATGGGAGATAAATAAGAGAATTTTAAGAAAGAGACAAGTACAGTTGAGAGAGTTCAAGAAGTCATTGATAAATCTGTATCTAAAATTGTTAATTCATATGTTCAAAAGCACAAACAATGCAATTTTATATTCACTACATGGGATGATCTTGTCCTAAAGAAGTGGACTTCAATTAGTTTTCCATGTAATGGTATCTTACACCTCCCAAATAAGAAGAAAGTGGATAGGAGCCAGGTAAAGTGGCACCCTCCATCAGACTAATTTGTCAAACTAAATTTGGATGGTGTCGCTAGAGAGAACCCAAGGAAATCAAGAGTAGACATTTGTATTAGAGATCACTCAGACTTATTATTAGTAGGGAAATCAATCTCCCTCTCAAAGGGTACTAGTAATGTAGCCAAAGCTTCTGCATTACTTTGTGGCCTACAAATAGCTAAAAAGATGGGATTTCAAAAGCTCCAAGTTGAAGGTGACTCCTTAATCCTCATCAATGCTTCCAAGAACAAAAAGTGTTTTAGTTGGAGGTTAGATTACATCCTACAATAGGCATGGCTCATCCTTGATTCATTTGGAGAATTTCAGTTGTCACATACATATCGTAAAGGAAATAAAGTAGCAGACTTTTTAGCCAATTTGGGAGGAGTTAATATAGAGATAGACACGACACACCCAGATTGCGACTTGACATGTTTTCCAGGTTTAAATAAGTTGATACAAAATGAGAGGCAAGTTGATCAACAAGTACCAGATAATCATTATTTTTAGTGGCACTAATTCTCAAATCAACATAACCCCTGCTGACAACATCTCATGTGATTTCCAAATGTGTCACACAAGGGAATAGATCACACGATTGATTAGAAAAAGAAAGTTTAGCTCACTCTACATGCACGACAGTACATGTGGAAAAAGAAAGGCTTCTCATGGCCAAACCACATGACGAAGTTTTAATTAACCAGTTTATTTATTGATGTAGGTTTTTCATAATTACTGTGGCTCTTTGGAGATCGATTTTTATGGAACATTCATTGCAAGCATATTGAGTTTATTCAAGCTAGTTATGAATTTTCAGGGACGTTGTAAATACAAACACAAATTCTACATTGCCATCATGTTTCAAGGGTCTTCATCATCGAAGGAGGGAGAATTCAGAGAGTTTTCCTTGTGTTCTTAGTGCAGGTGGTACGATATGGAGTACATGCCAAAAAATCATAGAATCAAATTGAAAGTTGCAGAGTGGGAGTGGCCTTTGACTGGGCATGTAACAGATGAAGTCCTCAACCAGTTCTTCCATGTTCATCGGCTACTCGGTCAGATGAATGAATTATTAGTGAGGCAATCTTGACTCCGCAATCTAGGACAATTTTGTTTCCATCACAAATGGTTTCAGTTTTTCTGTCAAACTGAATGGATTTATTATAGTTATATACACTACTGGAGTTAATAGTGAAAAGGGTTGTTAAATCCCATTTTTCTTAATGAAGAAAAGCTATTGCATGTGGTTCAAAGATATGATCTCTGGAATGGTAATGCCCATATTGGGAGTTTTTTCCCCAGAGATTATCTGCTTAGTGAGCATGCTTACATGGTGATTTATGAAGGAATCAAACAGACATTGGAAAGACAGAGTGCGCGACATGTTAAAGCAGCTCTACAGAGCAGTCAGAGTGTTGGGAGAGGATACAGTCCTCCAAATTCATCAGAAAGTAAATGCCTTGTTGGCCCTTCTTGAGTATGATCCAGTGAATGATGTTCGACAAATCGAAATTCCAAACCCAATTTTGAACATCAACATTGTAGTTGGAATTCAAAAAATTAAACATTATATTTATTATTTATATATTGTACAAACTAAATATAATATTAATATACATTTGAAAATTAAAACCTCTCATTGCAAAAACTAAATAATTATTTATTATTTCTATATATTGTAAATTAAATGTAATATAAATATATATATTTTAAAACAAACACAAAGAATGCAATCTTTCTTGGGTCTCCTTCTTTAAAATGTATATTGCAGAATATTTTGGGTTTGTCATTTGAAATGGGTTTCAACTTTGTTCTATGGAATATGGAAGTCAAGATAGCCAGCACCAACATCAAACCAAATCATGGTTAACTTTGTTCTCTAGAATATTATATCTATCTTTTTCTTCTATTAAAAAGATATGAGCAAAATTAATTTGTTGGTTTTTCTTCCCTCAAAATCTAGAAACAAAATGTAGTTGGAAAATAGTAGTTGGCAACCAAAAGCATATAATGCCCTAATTTTCCTTGGGTTTTCTTTTGTTAAAATCTTGTTGGAAAATAGTAGTTGACGAATGAAAACACACATTTTTTGCACAGTATTTTGGGTTTGTCAAAATGGGTTTTAACTTTGTTCTGCAAAAAATGGAAGCCAACATAGCCATCATGGTCATGAAACCAAACCATGGATAACTCTATCCTTTAGTATATTGTATCTATCTTTTTCTTTTGTTAAAATGCAAAGGCGAATGCCAATAAACATTTTGTTGCAAAAGAGAAAAAAACCCAACAAAATAGTAGTTGACGGACGAAAACACACATTTTTTTGTAGAGTATTTTGGGTTTGTCAAAATGGGTTTCAACTTTGTTATGCGGAAGATGGAAGTCAACATAGTCATCACAGTCATGAAACCAAACCATGGATAACTCTATCATCTAGTATATTGTACCTATCTTTTTCTTCTATTAAAATGCATGTACACAAAATAAATTCATTTATAAACAAAATGTAGTTAGAAAATAGTGATTGATGGCCAAAAATAGACAATGCCCTAGTTTTTCTTGCGGCCAAAAACCTTGCATTGTAGTCAATGAATAGATATCCATAATTTGCCTTGCTGGCTATGGTGGGTATCTTGCCTTCCATAAATCAAATAAAATATCGTAAATAAAAAACTTGAATATGTCAACCACTATTTATGAACAATATTTTGTTACTACATAATGAGAGGAGAAAACCCAACAAATTTGGCACTTTGCTTTGGCACGTCAACTACTATTTTTCACTAATACAGTAATACTCAACTACAAGATTGCAACTTTTAGAGTAGGAAAAAAAAACACTTGGCCCTAATTCAGCTCTCTCACTTGCCAAGTAAAAACCCCCAACTCACCACAAAACCATTGCATTGCGCAACACAAGCAACGAAAGTGGCAGACGAACCCTGCAAAGCTAAAGGCCAATAAACATTTTGTTGCAAAATTGAAAGAGAAGAAAACCCAACAAAGTACACATTCTGTACACTAGGCTCTTCTTGGGCTCTCTCATTGGCTAACAATAAACCCCCAAAGTAGCACACAGAACTCTACTCTCCAACAAAACCAGCAAAAGACAAAGGAGAAGGCAACGATGGTCGAGAATAGAAGAAATGGTGAATTATCACCCACAAAATATTGTGAATAACAACTAAAGGATGAGATGTGTGCATGGCATTGAATGCCACTAAAAACCCGTAGCCGTCTGGTGACACATCACGCCTCAGACAATGCACTAGAGGGCTGATAGAAGTGTTAGGAATGGAAAAAGTCATCGAGAGAAAAAAGAAAAAGAAAAAGGGTGACAGGGCTAACAACTCTCATGCGGAAAAAGCCCAAATGGACACCTATCAGCATAATAAAAATAGAACTTGTATATAATCAAGTGTGAGTGAAACATATATTTTGAACTGATATATAAAAAATCAAAATCAGAAGATTTAATAGAAGATATGATAATAAAAATATTGATAATTATATATGATATGACATCCATTTGTATCAAATTCATGAGGTTAGGATACAAAATAGAATCTAAACATCCAATGGTAAGTATAGGGCCAAATTGACTCGTAGACGAAACCCTAACGACTTTCTAGCTTTAAATCATTAAAAAATACTTAATAAATGTGCCAAAAGCATTACAATAGTCTTTAAAGCAATGAAAACACAATTTTGATAGTTGTCAAAAGGCAGTATTGGCATACCCATACATTTTCAATGTTCACGGATGTGCCTCTTATGGTTTTCTTTGGCGAGTGGATGGAAAGATGGTGAAAAATAGGTAGGAAATTTGAAGTGTCAAGGTTTGAGGAGAATCCATATAACATACTTTGGTCAAGGGGCCGAGAAACAAAGGTGGTGACAAACTCAAATTATTCTGGTATATGGTAGCAATCCTTAAAAATATATTATATATTTTTAAATGTCTAGGATCAAGAGTTAGGGAGTATTTTGTGACAAGTACGGAGGTAGGAAAGGACAAGAATTTGAAATAAAGGGAAAAACAAATGTATCAATGGAGTTTCAAGAGATCAAGGAAGGTATGGAAGGATTATATAGGAGAAGGGAGGTTTGCAACCCTAACTTTGACAAATATAAAGGGTTTGGAGTTAGGATTCAAATTGGAACTAAATGAGATATGCTAGTAAGGGATTGTCTAACTTCTTGATCTGTAAGACTACTTTTTTACAACAAAAAGTTGGACACTCATTTGAAGATGGAAAATACACTTTGAGAAGGAAAAACTTGGTGATTAAATAAAAAACAAAGGAATTTAGACACAAAGGCATTTATTAGGAGTTGGGAATTGAGGATGCCAAGGGAATAAGAAAGATACAAGTACAAAGGCATTTGGTTGGGATATCAAGGAGTAGATGAATGTCACGACATCAAGTGAAATTGTAAAAGTTTGTAACTTTGAAAAAACACAAAGCAATCAAAGAATGTCTCAAACCTAGAATTTTCATATACTTCAGTAGAATTTTTACAAGAGCAATGCATACAAAGGTGCATACTTACACAAAAATGCAAGAATGAAAACCCATATAAAAATTTATCAAATCGTGTAAGATTTTGCTATGAAAGTAGCCACCAAAGATTTAGAGGTAATTGAAAGCATACTAATAAAAGAGAAATAATACGATAAGAATAAACTGTATTCTCGCCAATAATGCAATACAATAACTAAAATGAATATTACATGGGAGACCCCTTAGTTAAATAACCAAGGTGAGTACAAAGAAGTGAACTTATCACCCACCCAAGGTGGAATCACATGTCCACAAGAGGTGGATCATCTTCCAATGTATTTAATAAAGTTTGTGCAAGAAAGGTGGAGAGTGATAAAGTGATAAGTGCACTAAAAGTGGAGTCAACACATAAAGTGGAATGTGATAACATGATAACACCACCTAAAGTGAAAATGCTCCTACAAGCTCCTATGTGGTCCCTAAGTAAGTTTAAGTAAAATATAATTAATACCTAGGTGACAAATAACCAAAATAAAATATCTTAATTACACCTACAAATTAATTATAAATAAGATCCAAAAAAATAAGTGAAAGAAACAAAATGGAACTCAAAAGAAATTTTTTGACACTAACAAATTGAAACTCACAACAAATTAATTTTCTTCACTTCATTAAATATATCTTGATTTTTCTATGCTTTATCACCGTATTTGTAAATACCTCTATAGTATTTTTGATTTGTTACATGGTAACATGTTCTCCCATGTCAACCTTTGAAAATACATATTAATGACAGATTCCGGTAATCTTCAATTATGCAAATGCTCCTATAATTTTATGTACGGATTTAGACTCCTTTTAGTGCAACACACCCTGATATTTTGCTCATAAGAATAAGAGCATTCATGAATATTTGATATGTAAAATGAGTATGTTGAGTATCTTTAAATGTAAGATCAATAATAAGTATCACAAAATTGTTTATAATTGGTTCTTAGAAGGAATTGTGCAAATTCAAAGATAATGTGATTAGGACATGAATAAGAACTATGTACAAAGATAACCAAACACGTGAGACATAATAATGAATGAATTACATAATGCATAAGCAGGAAAAAGGTAGCAATGAATAAATTAACATACTAGAAACCTAATGCATAAATGAATGTTATATATATAATCAAAATCATAATATACATGCAACAACATTTTTCAAAACAAACACAAATCTTTTAAAAAATTGACATAAAAATACAAGCAAAATCCCATGTTTACCTCTCCATTTAAAGATAGTTCCGCATTTAAACTCTTAAATGAAAGAACAAAAATTGCATTGTTGAGGAATCTATATCTGATAAATATCTGCAGAAGAATTGTGTTTTACTCAGCCCATTCAAAAATGCCGGCCACATGATTTAAAACACAGCTTTCTCATTGATTTCAATATGCAGTGGCGAGCATGGCGAACAGATTCTCAATATTATAACATGTAAAACACGCGGCACATCTGGCATTCCGCTTCCCCAGAAGTTTCTTCCGGATAAGAACAACTCATCCTCTTTTTGCTTTCACATTTACAAAGTACACAATTTGATATTCCTTACTTCGATGACGTCACGTAAGGGATGACTCTGCTAAGTCTGCACACAGACACAGCACAAATTTGTCAAAATCTACCATTGAAATGCTCTGTTTTTAAAATTTTACATCAGAAACTAACCAAGAAATTCGACATACCTGTCCTTCCGTTTCTGCAGAAATCGTTGAAGAGACAACCTTTTAGCCATCGGAAGATCTGCATAACAAAATCAATCCGCCATTAATGTAATGTAAAATCGTTTTTCCCCCGTTCTAAATTGTCACAAATTTGAGTGGATAACTTACTGGAATTTAATGTCCCAACAGCGTGGCTTTGCTTTCCCCCTTCTGTGGATTCTTCTGAAATTAAAATACTTTGCCTTGGATTGGATGTAGCAGATTCAGAAATTTCAACTTGTGTATCCAACAAAGCCGATTGTCTCTTCTCCTGTGGACCGTTGGCTTGAAACCCTAGCGGATGCTGCGGAAACAGATCCAGGGTCTTAACTCCTTCACAAACTCCGATCTGAACTTCTCTGTGAAAATTTTCTGAATCGCTGAAACATCCTTGCGAGAGCAGTTGTTGCAACATTTGGGGTTTTATCTTTCCCAGGCATGACTGCGTTGCTGCATAAGTTAAACCCCAAATAATATCAGGTTTAAACGAACGAATTCTTTATAAATCATGTCAGAAAAATTTGGTACATTGAACAAAGATAACTTACATCGACTGTGCAGAGATTTTTGGTGGCAATCCATGGCGGAATTTAATTGGGGGATTTCAGTCTGATGATTTCCGATTCCCAAGAAATCGATGGTGAAGAGCTGAGGTTGAGACATCTCTTACAAAAACAGAGGGCAAATTGGATGGAATCGAATAGATAGTATGATGAAACGATTTGATGAGGAATGGTATTTAAAGGATTAAGAAAGCAAAGGCTGTCATCTAGCACCAGAAAAACATGGGGCAAAACAAGTATCCAGTTTGCAAAGCGAATTAGATATTCGTCGAGGTACCTATCTAGACAGTTTTCCAGCTATGTTGTCACCGACTTATCATCAGTTTAGTATAAACACGTTTTGTGGAGGTATCTCTGTGGTTAAAAGCACGTTTTGTATAAAACTAGTACTTGCATAAAGGTTATCGGGTGCAATGGTTAGGGTGATTGAAGTTTATATATTGAGGTAAAATTTGAAGAATTAAAATTGGAAGATAGTGTTAATTTATTTTTATTTTTAGTTTATAGTTTATATATATAGTGTGGTTTATTAGTTTCAAATAAGTTTTATGATGTCGACAGATGGTTAAACTATGTTTTTGATATTAAAAGCAGCCAAAATTGGGGGCTGGCCTGAAAAACATAAGGCAAAACTTCATATAACACTCTTAATGTCCATTAGCGCAGAAAAAGAAGTGACAACATTTAGTCAGCCTATCCCCTTTCTTAATATCAAAAACTCCACCCCACTTCTAACCATTCTACGCAACCAAGTATTAAGAGTATTGCAACCATTAGAGCTATAGTAAAAGTTCTTCAAAATAAACATACAAGAAAAGTGTTGCACACGACCAATCTTAACCAACATAATCATTGAAACTAATAAAAAAAAGAAGCACAAGCAACACCAAGAGAATTAATCTCTCTTGTCCTTATCGGGCATAGAAAGTAACAAGCGCGTCCAATCATCCGCCAGAAACCTAAACAGGGTCTTAGTGGTCTTGTTGCTAATGTCTTCCTCTTGTTCCTCCTTGTCACACTGAAGGATGCACAAAGTGGTAGCCGAGGAGTGCATCACTTTAATAGCAAAATCAGCTAGCCTATTGAAATTGCTATCTCGAATCTCCATCTCCTTTCGAATTTTGCTTATCTCCTCTGAATTTGCCGCACATCCAACACAGGGACCGGCCTCCATCTTGTCAACATTCTTCCTCCCATCATCATTCACAATGCATTTTCCTTTGATATTGATTTGGGGAGGGGAAGTGGTCGTCATGGGGGAGACATCCTTACTCCCTTCCTCCTGTTTCATGGCGGTGAGGTCCTCAACTTTAGTTTTGAAACTGGCTAAAGCATGAGTGGAACTAGTGTTGTGATTAGTCTCCACTTTAGTTTTACCACTTCTTGTGGAGTTGGAACCATCTTCATCTTCCTCCGCATATCTCTCACGCACAACTTTCTCCTTCTTAATTACTGGGTTTAGCCACAATCCCATTGGACCTGTGGGGGGTTTCACCAACATCCACATCTGAGTCCACCATGTGAATTTAGGGTTCTATTTTGGGTTTTTTGGAGGTAATCAAGAGACCTATCCAGACACTTTTATTCTTCCTTCCAGTTTTAGAAAGGGATTCAAATGGGGACGTATGGGGTTTCTTGGGTTTCTTTTTCTTCTTGCAATCAATACATGGATTCTTAGAGGGATCGGGGGAGGTGGGGATGCCTTGCTCAACAATAGCTCTGGGGGTATAGAGACAAATAGAATTTGTAGAGGTGAAACATCCACCCTTGGTGGAGAATGGTGAAATTTTTGCCCTAGCTATGGTGCTCACGCACCTCCATAATGGTAGCTTCTAGAGAATGGAGCAAGAAGAATGAGAAGGAAATGAGGTCATGGTAGCGAATGTGATTCAATAGAGGAAAATGATAATAATAGTAAACCCCAAAATGACCCTCAAGTGTAAAATATTTCATAATGACCATACACACTTGATCCCATGGGGGATGAAGCTCCTCTCTATTAAATCCACTGCGCAACTTGACAAGATTTTCATTTTTCTGGAAGAAATGCTTCAGACTAGGTTCATCTGACACTTTGCTCATTTTCTTCCAAATTTTTCCCTACATCGAGAGCCCTATCACCTGAGCAATGACTTCCTCGTTAACTTTGAATGAAATTCCCCCCATAGTGACATGCCTGTCAAACCAACTATTAACAAATTGCATTGAAAGGTTTTGATCAAACCCTGTCATAACCTCCATAAATGACACAATCCCTCCTTCATCAATTGTCATCCACAGACGGGGATTATCACAGATGGAGTCTTCAGTTTTATCTAGTTCCATTGTAACCCTTTCCCCACCCATATCAGCGTCAAAGTTTGAATTCTCCAGAGTGGTGTTAGCAGAGTAATTAGGAATGACGAGAAGTTGAGGGTTGCAGAGAACATAATCGCTGTTGTGAATTATCCATACATGTATGATTTATTATCCAACTAATTTTTGGGTTATCTATTGAAAAATAAGAATCAATGAATTTGCATGTTAAGGCTTTACTTACATTTACGTTACTAGATCAAATCTTATTGGGTCATTAATTCCAAGATAACAACTAATGAATTTGCACATTGGAGATTTATTGATACACTTGTACAAAGACACATCAAATAGATTTTTTTATTCATAGTGACACATATTTGGGCCTTTCTAGTAGTAAGTGCCAGAGAAAGATCATCAATACATGGTTTAGTTTTGTTTGTAACATTTTACAAGATTTAGAGAGAAAACATTTACATTAATTATAACATATGAAACATTTTACATTGATTTAGTTTGTCATTCACAACAAAACATATTAGGGTTTTTAAGTAGTAGGTGATAGAAGAAGATCATTAATACATGGTTTAGTTTGGTTTGTAACATTTAGAAAATTTGGAGAGAAAACATTTACATTGAATATAACATATGAAATATTTTACATTAAATTAATTTTTATTCACAACAATACATATTTGAATTTTTCTATAGTAGGTTGTAGAGGGAGAACATCTATACATGGGTTAGTTTGGTTTATAATATTTACAAGATTTAGAGAGAAAATATTTGTACATTAATTATAACCTATGAAACTTTTTAGATTGAGTTATTATCATTCACAACAATACATATTTGGGGTTTAGTAGTACTAGGTGATAGAGAGATTATTTATTTATGAGCCACCCCTATTTGTAGAATTTACATAATTTGGAGAGAATATATTACATTACTTTTGACATATTGCACTAATCTTTCTCACTACTTGGGGTTTAACTTAAGATATTCTTCTTAGAAGATATTAATTTCATTTTCTTGTAGTGTTCTATGACATCAATGCAATGTGGATTTCTAAGTTGCAACTCTTGCTCTTTTGTTGGTGGTTTCTACAGTGTTCGCTAGAAAGTCTCATAGTTGTGCTCACATGAGAAAAATATTTGTAAACAATTAACAGTATAAGAAAAACATGGTTGTGCTTACATATAAAGGGTTTGAAGTTAGGATTTAAAAATGAATTAGGTATGCCAATTAGGTATGGTCTAACTTCTTGATTTGAAAGAGATTTTTGTTGGACAAAAAATACTGGGATAGTGAAGTGAAGATGGAAATGACAATTTGAGAAGGACAAATTTGGTGATTGAATGAAAAATAAAAGAATTCAAGAGTAGATAAATGTCATGACATCAAGTGAAATTATAAAATTTTGTAACTAACAAAATACAAAGCACCCAAAGCAAGACTGGGATAGTCAGGTGAAGATGGAAAGGGCACTTTGAGAAGGACAAATTTGATGATTGATTAAAAATGAAGGAATTCAAGAGTAGATAAATGTCATGACATCAAGTGAAATTACAAAATTTTGTAACTCTAACAAAATACAAAGCACCCAAAGCAAGAGTGGGATAGTGAGGTGAAGATGGAAAGGGCACTTTGAGAAGGACAAATTTGGTGATTGATTAAAAATGAAGGAATTCAAGAGTAGATAAATGTCACGACATCAAGTGAAATTACAAAATTTTGTAACTCTAACAAAATACAAAGCACTCAAAGCAAGACTAGGATAGTGAGGTGAAGATGGAAAGGGCACTTTGAGAAGGACAAATTTGGTGATTGATTGAAAAATGAAGGAATTCAAGAGTAGATTAATGTCATGACATCAAGTGAAATAACAAAATTTTGTAACTCTAACAAAATACAATGCACCCAAAGCAAGATGGGATAGTGAGGTGAAGATGGGAAGGGCACTTTCAGAAGGACAAATTTGGTGATTGATTGAAAATTGAAGGAATTCAAAAGTAGATAAATGTCAGGACATCAAGTGAAATTGCAAAATTTTGTAACTCTAACAAAATACAAAGCACCCAAAGAATGTTTCAAACCTACAATTTTCATAGAGAAATTATAGATATTTTACAAGGACAATGCATACAAAGGTGCATATTTATGCAAAAACACAAGAATGAAAATCCGAACAAAAATTATCTCAATCATCAATTCTAATAATCTTCAATCAAGAAAGTGCAACACATCGTAGTGTTTTGAATATTTGATATGTAAAATTAGTGTATTGAATGTCTTTAAATTTAAGATCAATAAAAAGTGTTACAAAATTGTATTTAATTGGTTATTAGAAGGAATTGTTGAAATTCGAAGGTAATGTGATTGGGACTTGGACAAATAATTACCCAATAAAGATATGCAAACACATGAAAGAGCATAGAAATAATTACCCAATAATGAAGGAATTAAAAAATACATTATTGAGGAATATAGTTCTGATTGAATATCCGCAGAAGAATTGTATTTTACACAGCATATTCACAAATGCCGGCCTCATGATTTAAAACATATTTTTCTCCTTCATTCCAAATTTCCAATACACTATGGCGATCAGATCGGGAATATTTTAACATGTGGAATTGGTCAAAACGCGTGGGAACACGTGGCACTCCGCTTGCTTCCAGATAAGAACAACTCATCCTCTGTTTGCTTTCACATTCACAAAGTAGACAATTTCAGATTCCTTACTTCGATGACGTCACGTAAGGGGTGAGCCTGCTCAGTCTGCACACAGACAAAACACAAATTTGTCAAAATTCACCATTGAAATGCTCTGTTTTTTAAATCTACATCACAAATCAAGCAAGAAATTCAACATACCTGTCCTTCCGTTTTTCAAGAAATCGTTGAAGGGACATCCTTTTAGCCATCGGAAGATCTGCATAACAAAATCAATGCGTCATTAATGTAATCTATAATTGTTTTTCCCCCTTGTATAATATCACAAATTTGAGTGGATAACTTACTGGAGTTTAATGTCCCAACAGCGTAGCTTTGCTTTCCCCCTTCTGTGGATTCTTCTGAAATTGAAACACATTTCCTTGGATTTGTTGGAACAGCTACAGAAATTTCAATTTGTGCATCCAACAAAGCCGATTGGGTTTTCTCGTGTTGACCGTTCGATTGAAACCCTAGCGGATGCTGCGGAAACAGATCCAGAGTCTTAATTCCTTCACAAACCCTAATCTGCTCTCCGCTGTGAAAAAATTCTGAATCGCTGAAACATCCGCGTGAGAGCAGTTGTTGCAACATTTGCGGTTTTATCTTTCCCAGGCATGAATGCATTGCTGCATACATTAAACCCCAAACAATATCAGTATTAAATGAACGAATTCTTTATAAATCATGACAGAAAAATGTGGTACATTGAAGAAAGATAACTTACATCGACTGTGCGGAGGTTCTTGGTGGCAATCCATGGCGGAATTTAATTGCGGGATTTCATTCTGATGATTTCCGATTCCCAAGAAATCGATGGTGAACAGCTCAAGTTGAGACATCTCTTACAAAAACAGAGGGCAAATTTGATGAGATTGAATTAGATGGTATGATGAAATGATTTAATGAGGAATGGTATTTAAAGGAGTAAGAAACAGACGCTGTGATTTGGCAAAAGAAAACATGGGGCAAAATTAAAACAGTCCCCAGTTTGCAAAGAGAGATAAAGAGCACGTGGGGAGAAGATATGAAGATATTGGTGTGACAGCAATGTTGTCGCCGACTTATCATCAGTCCACGTGGGGAATTAGCAAAATTTTATCCAAAGCAAGGGAGAAGAAAGTGTCCTTTTCGAGATATCTTTATGGCTAAAATCACGTTTTCTATATAAAGCTAGTACTTGTATATAGGTGATCGGGTCGATAGGTTACATGTAGTGTAGGTTTTTCCTTATCTTGTAAACTTTGCTAAAATAATTATGATATCTTTGAATTAGTATTGTCAAATAATTATAATATTTTTGAATCAAATTATAGAATTATTATAATTTCTTTGATTTAGATAAAATCTATTTTCAACATCAAATTTGATTTTGAATAGGCCATCAAGTCACATTTAACTTCAACCAATATTTTCCTTTCAAATGCTGCAAAAATCTTGTTTCCAACTCAAAAATCTAATATTTTAAAATTTACATTGTCTTTTATATACGAAGAGTATTTTTATATACATATATCCACCATATTAGAAAATAAGAATTAATTAATTTGCATGTTTGGGCTTTATTGACACATTTGTACATTGCTAAATCAAATCTTTTCTTGATGAGGATATACTTTAGCACAAATTTTCTACTCGTTTGGAGCGTGGAATGCTAACATCTTTCTTTTTAAGAAAACTTCTAGACTAGTTCCAACATTTTCTTTTCTTTTTTTTTTTCCTCCTATGGTCGATTTCAAGCGAAAATGTTGCATGACTAACTATTTAAATATTTGTTAACATGTCTTCTTCATGATCTATTCGTATCTTTAAACAATTATATTAGAGTTGCCATATATTTTTATATCACCTTTAAATATTATGATTTTTCAATTACTTCCATTAAGGTACTTATATTCATATGTCTGGTAATCTCTATATATGAAGTAGCTTATTAAGTGCAAATTGACATGTAGATATTAGTATTATGGTTCTTCTAGGAGGGATGTCTCAATAGCTAAAATTTATAAAGCAGGTGGAAATATTGTAGGCTTGTTATTAATATTGAAGGGATAAGATTCCTTCTTAGGATGTCTTGATGTAAAGGTTATTATTGTTACTACATTTGTGAAAAACGTTCTTTAGTGAAATAAAATAATTTTCTAGCTTTTTGAAGAAGGGGAAGTGGTCAAGGTAGTGGTTGTCTTACCTTTCTACAATTATATTTTCCAACATTAAGGAGTTTGTCCTCTATTTCAATAGCCATGGCTTGAACCACATATAGATTAATAGGTCTAACTCCCATTAAATGAAATCTTTGTTAGGTTGCTAAGTGTTTATCAGCATAGAAACTTTTATAATTTGTAGGTGTTGGCCTCTCTATTTATTCAATCAGATCTTAATCAATTTATTAAATGTTTTCACAAAATATTGTGTGGGTACTTATAGAGCTCTTTCTTCATTTGGGTTCATTGAGCTAGTATTCCATACTTTTAAACATATATTTAAATTTCATTTTAACATCATTCAAAGTTCTAGTGGAGCTATAGGTAAATGAGAAAACTTCATAAGTTGTAAAGGATGCATTAATCTATTATTTGCAAGGCGGGAATGAACACTTACTGTATTGAGAGAGTTTATTTTCTGATAATTTCCTCAATAATAAATTGGCTAAATTTGTTGAACAAGAGGCTTACAATCCATTAAAAGAAACCTTGGATGAGAGGTTTAGAGGTTGATGCAAGAACTTGAGCTTTAGAGGGAGAAGCTAGAGGATATGCTTCATTTGATTTTTGAGGATATTGGTCATATTGGTGTGTGATGATATTATTCACCTTCATGAAATTACAAGATTAACTAAGAACAACAAGAATTAGAATGAGAACTAATCTAATCAATGCACAATTAATCTATCAACATCTCATGGATCTCTAAAATAAAGTGGTAAATGAGGCTCTCAGCTATGATCCTCACTAGTGACACTCTAAAGATGAGAATTAAGCTATATGATGTGCAATTAAGATCTATTCAATCAAATTCTAGCTCTATTTGATGAACAATCTACTATGATCAAAGCAATTAAGCTATTAAAATTGACAAGTGAGTGGTGTGGATGCAAATTGCAAGAGCTTTGCTGCAATTCAAAGATATGGAATGGATCCTTAATGCCTCAAAATGCTTTCTACTTATAGGATTTTCCCAAGGGTAGGGGGTAGAGTGAGTTGATCATGGTTATGCTTGGGTAAGGTCAATTGGCTTTGCTTTGTCCATAAATGGGGGGACAAGGAGGGGACAATCATTTAAATGGTTTCAAAAGGCTGGACCATTTCAACAACAGTGAGTGATTTGTGTCCATTTTGTCTCCAATTTGCTTTGTTGAGGGAAATTATGATTTATTAATTAATTAAAGTAATTAAATTTAGCCATGAAGGGTAAGAGGTTCATTTTGATTTTTGCTTTCAACAACTATGTCATTAATTGAATTTAATCAATTTCGTAGTGTTTTTCCCCTTTTCAAGATTTATTTAATCATTTAATTGAATTTTCCTTTGATTTGAATTGCCTTTGTTCCATTTATTGATTTTTCGTGCTATTTTGATGATTTGATTGCACCTTTTGATTGATTTAAGCCTTTGACCAATTTTCTGTGTCTACAATTGGTTTAGAGGGAGTGGACCTTGTAGAGAGGGTATCTCAACTAATCAAGGATATTTCTATTTGGACCATGACTTCTCTAGTTTTGTCATGAGATGGAAGTTGCATCAGTGCAATATGATGATCAATTTTATCTATGGAAAATTGCATCAGTCTAAGGACTATGATTCATGGGATGGAGTCCTATGTATGTAGGCTGGAAGGCCTTTATGAAAACACCTAGGTCATGATATTCTTGGATAGATGGATACTTGGTGAGCTTGCAATTCAGCAAGAGTGATGTAGACTTCAACCCTGTGTTTCATGATAGAACAAAGCATGTTGAGATCAAATATCACTATATTAGAGATATGGTGTAAATGAATGCTATTCAATTGAGGTACATTAGCATTGAAGAACAAAAGGCCTCTATTCTCACGAAGTCTCTTGCCAAAGTGAAGTTTGTGCATTTTTTCAAGACAACCTTGGAGTTGTGGAGAATGAAGCCCTTGCTGAGAGTGAGTCTCAGCATCAATGATTCCTTGAGATGTCCTCTAATGCATTCTTCTCTGTGAGAGAAGTTTGAAGTGCAAGTCCATATAGAATCTTTCTGTGAGACAAAGAAATTTAAGGTATAATCCCTTGAAACATTTTTCTCTGAGATAGAGAAATTTGAGGTGTCAACCCTTGTTAGTGCATTCTTCTCTGTGAGAGATAAGTTTTAGGTGAAATCCCTTGTTCCACCCTCTAGGAGTAGCTATGGTGGATCCACCCTCTGGGAGTAGCCATGGTGGATGTCATTCGAGATAATCTATGACTTAGCACTTGTGTTTACTCACCCTCTAGGAGTAGCTATGGTGAATGTCATGATGAGATGATGACATCATGTTGAGTGATTTTGTGATGGTCACTTGTGCTCATTTATATTTCCATTCATGGGAGTAGCCATGATGGATCCACCCTTTGAGAATAGCCATGGTGGAGGTCATGTGAGTAACTCCATGAATAAACACTTTTGTTGATTCACCCTCTAGGAGTAGCCATGGTGAACATCATAATGAGATGACAACATCACGTGAGTGATTCTCATGGAAGTAGCCATGATGGAGCAACCCTTTGGGAGTAGCCATGGTGGACATTACTATATAACTTAGATATATGAGAAGATCCTCCCTAGCTAAGAGGGAGTGTTGATGTTATTGTTGGAGGACAAAATAGAAGTTATCGAGAAGGATTCCTCCCTACCTAAGAGGGAGTGTTAATATTATTATAGCTATGTTCAGATTCCTTCAGGCCGACATAGATAACATAAAGGTTGTGATAATATAATTATTATGATATAATAATTATATTAAATAAAATTGTTGTGATTCATAATATAATAATTATATTATTATGTGTTAATATAATTATATTATATAATATTATAATACTTATTATATTATATTATATTAATAGTATAACAATTGGAGTCACTTGGAAGAGTGCGTCCCTTGGTGAAGGGGCACCACAAAAGGTATAACGGAATATTAATCTTCCTCTCTTGAAGACAATATACATCACACATAATCTTCTTTATTGAGAACAAGCAATGCTCGGGGGAGACAATTATATATTGTAAATGGCTAGGAGGGCAAATCAGTGCCCGTGGTTAAATGAGCATAGAAAAATAACAAGAAATTGTCGTTAAATGTAAAAAGAAAGCAAAATTGGTAACAAATTAAGACCTAAATTTTTTTAAAAAAGTTTGAAGGCCTTGATAAAGGCAAAATTTTAGAATTGTGAACTACTTAAATATTTATCCTTTATTCTTATATTTGTAACTACTATATTAAACATGTATCCAAAATTGAATTCCAACAACGTTTATATAAAATGTGATTGTATTTTCAATTTGTGCTCTTGTTGTATTATTGCATTATCTTATCAACTGCTACCGCCAAGATAGGATGATTTTTGTCAGTCCTTGTTGCTTAGAGTTTTTGGAGTTTAGCATGCGTCATGTGTGCCCGTCTTCATGAATACTAGCGAGCGAAAATTTAAGCTAAATTAACATTAATTTGCTAAATGCTTTCTATAACAAATTTATTCTTTCAAAGTGATAAATGTTACTCTGTAGTTGTATAAAGAGTTCATGCCCCACTTTCAAGGGGATGAGAATGAAGTCCCACACAATATGGATAAGTTTTCCAGCTAATGATTACAAAGTTTTCCATTCACTATCAACGTTCTTAAGCAGTTACTTAAGGATTCAACATTTTAATACTGACACTCAAAAAAATTCATTTTTTAATTGTTTATGAATTAGAAAACTCATGTGTTGTCTATAAGAAATGCTCTCTTGTAATCAGATAAACTATTGTAACCATTCAAGAAATCAGATAAACTATTGTAACCATTCAAATATCCATGTAGAAAACTTCTTCATTTTGAAAAGATGTTATAAAAATGGACTAAAGAAATTTCCAAAAAATGTAGTCAGTAATTCTCAGGTGCCCTGAAATCTTTGGAGAACAAGTGCCTTTGTTTTGTGTGGTTTTCAAAATAAGTTGATTTTAGTTAAGTTGGTAGGCTAAAATCCCCAACAACCTTGACAGATGTGGTACAATTGTGAAGACAAGTTACAAGTCCAAGATATATTGGACAAATGAGATACTACTCGATCAAAAAGGCTTTCTTGAAAGGCTTTCTGCATAAATTCCAAAAAAAATTAATGTAAAATATTCTAATTTAGAAAATCAATTAGGAGTGTGGAGTTGTGTCATGTGGTTTACAATGCTCTACCGAAAAATTGTCAATGCTATTAGTATCTTACTATTGAGAATGATAATTTTAAGTTTGACAATCCTAATTTTGATTTTGAAGTCCCTAAGTACAGTGTTTCATAGGTGAGTTTTAAAATCCAAAAAAGTTTAAACTCTGTCTATTGCAGAGGTGTACTTAAAAGTCCTAAACTATAATTTATGGTCAATTTGGCTTTTAATGAATTTGGGTATCTTGATATTTGAGTTTGATAGGGGCCTAGTTGCTTGAAGCTTTGGTAATTAGAGCATAATATTTCAAAGTTCATATTGGTTATGTAAAAATGTGCCAGTAGTATTTATAAAAAAATCCATGTTTTTCTTTATCTTATCAATGTCAACAGTGAGCATGCTAGGAAACCTTACAATCGCCAGTATCTCATTCTCCAAAAGATTGAGTGTTGCCAAATGTTTTAGTTTATTTTCAACATTTTCAAGCCCATTCCTGTCAACTACTGCAAGGGCAATTCTAAATGCTTTTGATCCCTCCAAAACACCCAGGTTCCTTACATATTCAATCTTCAATTTAAGCACCTCTTCACTGCCCAAAATTAAATAGGGCCTTGTCTTGATTACATATAAGAGAAGTTCATCTTGCATGCTCGGTTGCTTTAATATATCTATTTTACATTTTAAATCGTCAATTTTGCATGGCAAAAGCCTGGGATGGCACATGAGAGTTTTAAACCAAATACACCTATAAGCAAGTAAATTTTAGGGCTTAGTTTTTTTAATCCAAATTCTTACCAAGCAATCTGGGTGCTCGAGTTATGATGTGTTCAAGGCTACTTCCAATAAAACATAATGCCTTGATGAACTCAATATTGGGCTTTAATTGAGTATCCACTTTGAGCTGCAAACTACTTGGTTCTATAGAAACGATTTTCCTTACCTGGTATTCGGTGAAACCAGAGTCCCTGGAGAGCAAGTTTGGATGTTGGGCTCTGTGGATGGATTTTGCTTTGAACAAATCTTCCATTCTTCGACTGATGGCTAAAACTTGGGACTCTGAAAACCCACATTCATTGAGCAAGAATTGGGTCATCTTTATTTGTGTCGCTTCCTGCAATCTTCTTTAATTTCTATTTGAGGATTTGGTGTCAGACGATTTTGAGGTGGAGATGAAGGAATATTTTGAGAGAGCATAGTGAATGGTGAGAGAATGCGTTTGAATTTTCCCATGCTAATGTGACATACAATTTTGGACTGATTGATGGAAAACAGAGGGAGCATATTGAGGAATTTTCAGAAGGAAAATAGTGAATTTGCCTCTCAGACTAAGAACTTGTGAAATTGGCGAGCGTTAAGGGGTTATATTTCAGGCCTTCGCAAACTATTATGTGGGGTGTGTCGAAAATGGAGGGGTCCACAACGGGAGATGAGGACTCGAGCAATGGGCACATACCATTACTGGAGAACGAAGAAGGGCAAATTCTTTGCATATATGCTCGACGGTGACAACAATGAACTCTAATTTTTACTATTTTTTGTTAATAAAATTGAATGTTTTTCTTACTATTTTTCCCAATAGCCAATAACAAAACAAATAATTGACTTTTTTTAGATTTTTAAAATATACACAAATTTATGAACTATAGGAAAAGTTATATGTATTAATACTATAGGTTGAATTAATTGGTCCTATAGTATCTACCTATGGCAGAAACTAATATAAAATATTTCTCAAAATAAATACAAAACTTAATTAAAATTGACATAAATCCCTTATTTACCTGGCCTTTTAAAGACAGCTCCGCATTTAAATTCTTAAATGAACGAATAAAAAAATACATTACTGAGGAATATAATTCTGATTGAATATCCGCACAAGAATTGTATTTTACACAGCGTATTCACAAATGCCGGCCTCATGATTTAAAACATATTTTTCTCCTTTATTCCAATATGCACTGGCGCGCATGGCGATCAGATTCTGAATATTTTAACATGTGAAATTGGTCAAAAAAACGTGGGAACACGTGGCACTCCGCTTGCTTCCGGATAAGAATAACTCATCCTCTGTTTGCTTTCACATTTACACAGTAGACATTTTCAGATTCCTTACTTCGATGACGTCACGTGAGGGTTGAGCCTGCTAAGTCTGCACACAGACACAGCACAAATTTGTCAAAATCTACCATTGAAATGCTCTGTTTTTAAAAATTTACAAGAGAAGCTAACCAAGAAATTCGACATACCGGTCCTTCCGTTTTTCAAGAAATCGTTGAAGTGACAATTTCTTAGCCATCGGAAGATCTGCATAACAAAATCAATCCGTCATTAATGTACTCTATAATTGTTTTTCTCCCTTCTAAATTGTCACAAATTTGAGTGGATAACTTACTGGAGTTTAATGTCCCAATAGTGTGGCCTTGCTTTCCCCCTTCTGTGGATTCTTCTGAATTTGAAACACTTTTCCTTGGATTTGTTGTGACAGCTTCAGAAATTTCAATTTGAGCATCCAACAAAGCCTATTGGGTCTTCTCGTGTTGACCGTTGGATTGAAACCCTAGCGGATGCTGCGGAAACAGATCCAGGGTCTTAATCCCCTCACAAACCCTAATCTGCTTTCCGCTGTGAAATTTCTCTGAATCGCTGAAACATCCGTGTGAGAGCAATTGTTGCAACATTTGGGGTTTTATCTTTCCCAGGCATGACTGCATCGCTGCATACATAACATGGGAGTAGCTATGATGGAGAAACCTTCTAGGAGTAGCCATGGTGTACATTTTTCATTCATGGGAGTAGTTAAGAGGGAGTGTTGATGTTAGTGCTGGGAGGACGCACTAGAAGTTATTGAGAAGGATTCCTCCCTAGCTAAGAGGGAGTGTTAATGTTATTGTAGCTATGATCAAATTTTGACATAGATAACATAAAAGTTGTGATACCTTGCACGGGTAGGTGAGTTGGCTTGAGGCTGTGGGTGGATGACTCATGGTCTCGGTTTCGACTCCCTCCCAAATTTTAAAGGGTGGGACAGCTTGCAAAAAAATCCAAAAATGGATGCAATAGTACTTGCTTAGCCTATCGGCAAGTACAAAATTGGACTCCAACAACGTTTGGAGTACTAAGAGAATTTGTAGAATATTTTTTTAGCTTCCTAATACTAAAAGAGCTTCCTGTAGAATTTGTTGAGTATCAAAAGGTCAAAACATGCCTATTTCAAAATATTATGTGATACAGGACAACCAAAAAGTTTGTACAAATAATCTAATACTTTTACAAAAATCCCCACAAATGCCTCAATGAACAGCTAATAACAAAAATAAATAAATAAAAATTTCAAAAGTGCTGGACTATAGGTGCTCTTCCCCTCCCCGATAGTGGCTAAATAGCCAACTAAAACGTAATAAATAATAATAATATATAACTCTCCTCTTCCCCTAGTGCGCCAGATTTTAACGCGGAAATGGAAATGGGGAATGTTAATTGAACGGAAACTGCAAATACGAACAGAAAATCCCGGGATTAAATGGCCGGTCGCCTGAAAAGTCAATGCGTTGTGTGCCTTTTAAACGCGGCCAAATTCTCAAATGAAAGAATAAAAAACACATTGTAGACGAATAAAATATGATTAAATATCTGGAAAAGAATCGTATCTTACACAAGGCAATCACAAATGGAAACGACAAATTCTGTAATGTCGGCCTCATTAATTAAAACATATTTTTCTCGTTGATTCCAATACACACTGGCGCGCAAGGCGATCAGATTGTGAATATTGTAACATGTGAAATTGGTCAAAACACGTGGGAACACGTGGCACTCCACTTGGTATCTTCCCTTCCCCGAAAGTTCCTTCCGGATAAGAACAAACCATCCTCCTTTCCGTTTCCCATTCATTTGAGATTTCTTACTTTGATGACGTGTCGTATGGAATGGCTTTGCTAAGTCTGCACAAACCCCGAACAAATTCGTCAAAATTCACCATTGAAATGGCTCTGTTTTTTAATTTACACCACAAATCAAGCAAGAAATTCAACACACCTGTCCTTCCGTTTCTGCAAAAATTGTTGAAGGGATATCCTCTTCGCCATCGGAAGATCTGCATAACAAAAGTGATCCGTCGTCAATGCACTGTAAAATTGTTTGCATTCTAAATTGTTACAAATTTGAGTGGAATATAACTTACTGTAATTTGATCTTTCAACGGCGTGGCTTTGTTTTCCCCCTTCTGTAGATTCTTCTGAATTTGAAACATTTTGACTTGGATGATTGTAGAGAATCGTTGGTTGCGCGGACGATGGATTCGTTGCAACAGCTTCAGAAATTTCAATTTGTGCATCCAACAAAGCCGATTGGATCTTGTCAGGTTCATCGTTGGGTTGAAACCCTAGCGGATGCTGCGGGAACAGATCGAGGGTTTTAATTCCTTCACAGGCCCCAATTTGATCTTCTCTGTGAAAATTTTCTGAATCGCTCAAACATCCGTGTGAGATCACTTGCCGCAGCATTTGGGGTTTTATCTTTCCCAGGCTTGACTGCATTGCTGCATACAATTAAATCCAGACAATATCAGGATTAAACGAACAAATTCATTATAAATTGTGACAGATAAAATCGGTAGATTGAAGAAAGATTACTTACATCGACTGTGCTGAGATTGTTGGTGGGAATCCAATGGGGGGCTGCCATTGTTATGACTTCCGATGCCCAAGAAGTCGATGGTGAACAGCTGAGATCGAGACATTTCTAACCAAAACAACGAGGGAGAAAAATCCTTCGAAATCTGATGGAATTGAATTAAATGGAAATGATGGAATGAATTGATGAGGAATGGTATTTAAAGGAGGAAGAAAGCAAAGGCGAGAAAAACATGGGGTAAAAGCGAAATGAGGAGAAATAGAAGACGTGGGTAGAACGTTTTACAGCAATGCAATTGCTGTGACCGACTAATTAACAATCCACGCGGGTGACTAATTCAGCGATGTACTCACGGCGGAGAAGAAAGTGTCTTTCTAAACATAGACATTTCTCTGTCTATAAAACACGTTTTACCTGCATGTAATGGCGTGTAAAGGTTAGTAACTTAATAGAACAAGATACATTATTGTTATTATTATTAATGTATTTATTTTAAAGGGTGTGGATAATATTATATTTTTTTAATGATAAGGTTTATGTTGTTTGTTAGTTTCTGTCTAGGTTTGCAATTTTTTTAACAAAATATATTTACATAATTCATTTTCTGTCATTTTATTGGCTAAAAACTTTATATAATTTTTTTTTTTTATTACAAGTAGAAATATTTAATAATTTATTCATATTAATATAATAAGTTTTATGCAATTTTCATAAAAAAACAAAAAATGAAAGAATAAATTATATAATAAATAAATGTAAAAAGTTATAATTATAAAAAATGCTTATTTCCATATGAACCATCTTAATGATCTCAATTTTGTTATTAGCTTATTTTATATGCTATTATAGACCACAAAATGATCTTAACATCATTTTGTATTAATATTATTTAATTAGTCTAACTCGATATCACATCTAATTAAAGAGAACTAAATTAGTCTAACTCAATATCACATCTAATTAAATTTTATCTCACTTAAAGAATAATGTTATTGTTTGATTATTGAAATTTCTAATTCTTACATATAATTCAATTAGATAATATTTTATTAGTTAATTTACCTATATTTGTTTCCATCATTCAAAGTAGAAATAAATATTTCTTCCTCTTAATTTTTATAGTTCCAACAAATTACTTTAATTAATAAATTTTATCTCACTTAAAGAATAATGTCATTGTTTGATTATTGAAATTTCTAACTCTTACATATAATTCAATTAGATAATATTTTATTAGTCAATTTACCTGTATTTATTTCCATCATTCAAAGTAGAAATAAATATTTCTTCCTCTTAATTTTTATAGTTCCAACAATATACTTTAATTAAAAAATGTAATCCTAGTCATCTATCTAAGAAAAAATAATTCTAAACCCTCAATTTTCACTTTGATTCTAGTAAATTATACTCTTTTATTCTCCACAATATATCTTCTAATCAAATCCTCACCATATATTCTCCTTTCCAAAAATATAAATTATTGTATCTTCATATTTATATTAAGCAATCATATATAATGGGTAATGATGTAGGATTTTTGAAATGGGTATTTGAGCAACCACATTCCATCCATCAAGGAAATCCACTTGCAACAATATATTTCAATTTTAGTTGTATATTTAATTTTAATTTTATTAATTAAACTTTACTTTCTTCTTAATCTCAGAGTGAGCATTAGAATTCAATTTTTATTTGTATGTTCTAACTTAAGTTTGAACTTGTGCTCATTCTATATTTGTATATTGTAAGGACCAAATTTCTCATAAAGAATTTAAACATTTCACAATGCTAAAATACTCAAGGTCAACAAAATATATTCCATGTATGTCATCAAAGTTACATAATTTGACCATAAAAGTTGATATACAATAATGATAAAATGGTGTTACAAATTACAAATTTTGACCATATCGTCGAGATGTACAATCATATTAACGGTGAAAATACATCATAATTATAAATTCTTGACCTTCTGTCAATCCCAAACATATAAATAAAAAAAATACAATAATCAAAGAATAATATTTATTTCCCAAACCGTCAATAAATGGTAACAAGGCACCACACTGTAAACAATCGCTGTCTCATAAGCTTCTAGACAACACGTCCTCCTGCAAATCTTGAGATGGGAGTGTGGTCCAGACGCTTTTTCCGCCCAACCATGGAGTGGTTAGCTCCCCCGGGGCCTACCCTGAAATGGAAAGCGCACCGACCATGCTCGAGGAGACTAGCATCTCGACACTGATGAGTCGGAAGACTCTGAAGCACTAGCATCTCGACACTGATGAGTCAGAAGACTATGAAGCACTAGCATCTCGACACTGATGAGTCGGAAGACTATGAAGCAACTGTAAATCTATCTACTTAACAATCTTTAGTCTAAGTAAAAATCCTAATCATAGGGTGGCAGAGAGAAAATACATAGCTAACCAAGCATATATTAAAGGTACATATGCGAAAAACAAAACTTTGGCCAAAGTGTCTTTTTCTAAATCAGATTTACTGATAGGTAATTAAAACTAAATTACCCTTCTCTGTCTATTCCACATTACGCTTATATTCTTAAAGTAAAGAAAATAATAATCTGTAATTCTAAACAAAAATAAATTAACACCCTCCTTTAGACAAATTTGTTTCAGAAAGATCTTCTTCATTTAGTACACTTAACTGAAAGAACATAAGGGTATATGCACAAAGATGGGGAACCAAAAAGGTGCCACTTTTCTTTTTGGTCCCCCATCGACCATAATGTGTATGCACTAAAGCACATGCACCATATAGGGCGCATGCGCTATGGCTTGGGCAATCTAAAGCATAGCGCGTACGCCCTATAAGGCACACGTGCTTTGCAAAACACTAAAAAGAGTTTTTACAAAGCGCATGCGCCCTATAGCATGCACACGCTTTGTAAAAACACTTTATAGTGTTTGCCGCATTTGGGAAAGCTCATTTTTCTTTCCACAAACCTGCGTTTACAGCAAAAAAGAGCTTCCCAAGCGTGTACGCAGAATTATTGTGCTTGTTGAATCCATTTTTTTCATTCATTCATCCATCAATTTTTATACAAAATGGCTCCATGACATCGTCAAGCTCGATCCAGAAGAAGATGTAAGTGTTTTTACAACCCATGCCTCTTATTTGTATTGAAATTTCAATTTTATTAAAATTGGTTTTCTTAGATTTTATGTGTAATTAAGATTTTAAAATCTAGTTTTTTTAATTGGCAGGAAGAAATAATCTCCTTCAACCAAACCCTCCACCAAACCCTCTGTCTTCTCATGAAGAAATGAATGAAGAAACAAATGAAGAAAATAACCAAGAAAATGAACCTCAATTGCCTCCACCAATCGAGAAACCTCCTCCTGGAACACAAGAAAATTTGATCAACCAAATTGAAAGAGGGAAAAAAGAATTAGAATCTTTAATTAGGAGGTTAGTGGGCACATTAATTTATGGCAGGATAAAAGAGAAGAACAAAAACAATATTATGCAAATAAATTATCTTATGCGGACATAAAAAAGAAAAAAATCACAAAATATGACATTTGCAAACTCTTTAAAAAACTAGGGGACACAGATACTCTTAAGAACTACAACAAGGAGGTTCCCAATTCATTGGTGCTTAAATGAAGACATTAAAAACAAATTTTGGGAGAGATGATAGACGGTCTTTGATTCCCCTCCTTGTAACAATCATGAGGTTCCTATATATTTCTTGAGGAAACTCTATTGCGAGTTTGTACTCAAGGAGGTGCCAAATTATTTTGACTATCTAGATTTTTAGGGTAGAGGAGGGGGGTCATCATTTGATAGAGCGAGGACACATCGAGACCCTAATGTACCTAGGGTTCCTATTGGCAAGCCATGGGTGGATCATGTTAGTATTCCTTCCATTGTGAAGGAACATCATCATTGAGTCCACAGGTATATATGTAATAATGCATTATAATTAACATGTTAGTAGTACGTTCTTATATGAATGGTTATCTTATAATTTTTCATGTACATGTGCACTAGTGGATTGTTGGAGCTTCGACATTGACACCGCACACCAAAGGACGCGGTGGAACCTTCACGGAGGTATCATTTACTCATTCGTAGAGTTGTAAAAAATATATGTAATCTTGATAACTGCATGATATTTGCATAATAGAGGGAGAGGGAGAGGGAGAGGGAGAGAGAGAGAGAGAGAGAGAGAGAGAGAGAGAGAGAGAGAGAGAGAGAGGGGAAGAGTCTGAGAGATCAGATCTCTTCCTCTCACTCTGACTATTTATCCTCACAATTAAAATCTATGACTTAAATAGGGTGCACGCACTATAGGGCACACACCCTATAGCACGCATGCCCTATGGAAGTCATAGATTTCCATAGTGTGCACGCCCTATAGCACACAACACCTATAGGGCGCACATGCTTGGTAAGGCATTGGAATTTACCAATCCTAAGGCTTGGATTTGCCTTGGAGATCCAACCCAAAGGCTTGGAGGATTCAAATAGGCCCGAGACATGTTTTCTAGCGGACATACAAAAAGATGACAACTTTTTTTGTGTGCTCTTCGTTAGGTTTACTCATGGTTCAATAACGTAAAAATCAGACGATGTGATATTGCAGATCTCTCTGTTATCTATCTAAGCATATAATTTATTTTGAATTTTGATTATGTTAAGTTTTTCATCTCTAATTTCTTTTGTGTGTATGTCCATTTTTTGTAAAAAACCAACGTGTAGTATTTTGGGCATAGATTTTGGCTTGTTCATCAAATTTTGCAACAAGTTACATTTTTAGAAACTAGACTCCATTCTACACACTTTAAAAAAAAGAAAATTTGATTTTTGATTAGTTTTGAATGATTTCTAGGGGGAGCACACAAAAATTTCATGTTTTCAGGATGTGTGCACTTCGTAAATTCATCAAAAATTATACATTGATAAAAAAATTAGCAAAAAAATCTGAGATAAACTACTTGGTGTTAGCTAACTTCTCACTGGAGTGATTAAAAAAATTCAAAAAAAAAGTTAACATTTTAGGGGGAACACACCAGATGCTATGTTATGTTTTTTCACAAAAAATAGGACCACTTTTTGTGCTCCCACTTTTTGAGGGCCTTAATCTACACTATTTTAAAAATAAATTAGTAGTTTAGGAACTAGATTCAGAGTATTACAACTCTTGTTCTTGTCGCATCTTAAAATTTTGAGTCTAACTATCTTCAATTTCTTGTTGAAGTTTAGAGTTTGTTGATTTCAGGAAAAACATGGCATCTTATACCCCCTTTTTGGTCCCCCATCTTTGTGCACTTACCCATAAAGAATGATTAACATTGTAGATCTCTATAGTTTTGTTGACTATTAGTGACTTACACTTAGTCATTATCTAGGCAATGATGGTCGGTCATCACTGCAACCGAGTCATCATGTATAGGCCGAGTTATGTAATGTATACTTACCAAGTAGTAGTACTACCGAGTAAACCAATGGTCGCTATGTATTTTTGTATTAGTTGAGTTAAGTTTTTGTTGAGCTATGTAAGTAATGAATACCAAGCGATAGAGATATCAGCATATGTCAAGTACAGTGAATGCTGAGTACTAGGGACATCATTTGCCAAGTTAGACACAATCGACATATGAGTTTATTTTGGCATAGTGATCGAGGTAAAACATTTTGGTCGACATTCATGTTTTGTATTTTGTTTGTTGAGGAAATCACAGAGGTGATTACGCACCTATTTTGTAATCATTAATCCCTATGCAACACTTAGAGCCAATTAGAAATTAGTAAAGCTTAAGCGGCAAAAAGAGTAAATTTAGATCGTAGATCTTGAATCTTGAAGAAGTTTAGTTGTTTATATAAGGATAATATTTGAACCCTAATATGTGTATGAGAGGATGTGAAGGGAATGAAGGAATGAGCAGAGAGCACATTCAGATTAGTGAAGCATTCAGATAGAGTTCAGTGACCGAGTTAAGTAGTGAAGGACATAGTAGAGATAATTTTGATAGATGAGATCAAAACAATATTGTAAGGAGAAGATTTGTAATCAGCATACAGTGCAAACCGAAGGATCAGGTACTGAGACATTCTAACAAGTGTATCAGGGTAAATCTCTTAATCTAGTGGTTTTAACAGACCTATTGTAATCTCTTAACCGAGTGCTTACTTTATTGTAAGTTTTAAATCCTTTTGCAAGGTAGACTGTATAAGTCTTTTAGCTCTTAACAAGGTAGACCCCTCACAGGGTAGACCATATTTTTGATCAAATTTGTAGCCCTAATAGGAAAACTTTATATTGCAGTAGTGAAGATTTGTGGGTGTCATCCCCACCCCAGTTTTACCTTTCAAGGGTTTCTGGGTAACCAAAATTACTGTGTTATGAGTACTTTCTTGAATGATGCTTAGTATATTAGTTACTTTGTTTTGATGAAGTTTTGTTGAAGCTATGAAAAAGTTTTATACAATGTTAAAATGGATTAGTAGGTGATATCTGATTCACCCCCCTTCTCAATATCACATTTCCCAACTATATTTCCAACAATGGTATTAGAGCATCAAGGTTTCTCATAGAAAGTCTAACCACTTGAAGTAAAAGATCTTGAGATGGAAGTTTATAAGCTGGGAAAGGTTATAGAGAATCAGAAGATTGATGTACAACTGGCATTACAACAACTAGAAGCAGCCAGAGGTGAATTGAAGAAATCCTTAAGTAGGAGGAGAGAAATTGCTATTTAGCAAAATGATTCACAATATCAAGAAGAAGATACCATTGGATTATTTGATAATGGGAACTCTGTAGAAAGTGACAAAGCCATAAAAGAGCTACTGGAGAAAAATACAATACTAAATGATGACATCAAAAATCTAAGGAGAGAACAAGAAATTCAATCTGTCAAACTCTGTGAAGTAGTTGAACAGAAAAAGAAAGCTGAAGAAGACAAGACAATGGCTAAAGAAGACAAAATAAAAATATCAATGAGACTTGATGAAAGGACAAGTGACATGTAAAGGTTGACCAACAATCAACTAAACATGGTAAATCAACTGCTGCTGGTTAATCAAGAGTTGGGCAGGAAAGATATGGAAATCAACAATCTGAGATCTAAAAATGATCAACTAAGAAATGAACTGAGATCTAAAAAGGAAATCAATGAAAGGATGAAAAAACCAAATGAAGCTACAAAGTACTTTGAAGATCTGTTAAGGTCACCTAGAAGATCTGGTGATAGATTTGGACTTGGACTAAATGAGCATTCATCATCCATTGAAGAAGGAGAATCATCAAAGAATGGAGAGCAATAGAATGCAAAACCAAATAACAAGCCCACATGCCATCACTGTGGAAAGCCAAGACATACAACCAACATATGTAGAAGCAAACATGGTAAGTCTGATCTTAAACCTAAATTCAATGGGCATTGCTTTAACTGTAAGAAACATGGACATCAGACACATGAATGCAGGTCTAAGGTCAGTAGTCCACCTACCTCACCAAAATTTCAAGGGCATTGTTTCAATTGTCATAAGTTTGGGCATAGAGCATTTGAATGCAGATCTAAACCTAAATGGTCATCAAATGAACATACTAAGTCACCTGTGAAGAATAACTCATACAATTGGGATTATAACACTTGGTACAGTTGTCATTATTGTGCAAAATATTGACACATTGGAGAAAATTGTATGAAGAATCATTTCAGAGATAAATCTAAAAGTTGGATGAATGGAAGCATGGTATGTTATAAGTGTAACAAGATAGGTCACCTAAAGAAATATTGTAGATTACTTATACCGAGCAATGATCAAAATCAGAATGAAGATATCTGTGAGAAAATGAGAAATCAGATGAATAAAACATGGAAGAAGAAAGAAGAAGAAAGCACAAGTGAAGCTAGTACATCTGAGGTCACCCAATCCGATGGATCAAGTGATCACACTTCTTCGAACTAAGCAAAGAAGGTATGTTTGGAACTAAGTCTTACAATGCTTTATCCTACATCAGTTCCTAACATAAGTTGAGTAAAATTCCATATCTGCATAGATAAAGATGCATTAGGACATATCTGAGAAAAGTAGAGCATTTCATTTTTGATGCCGAGCGTCAGTGTTTTGACCGAGCTATCAATGTATGCCGAGCACCTGTGGTAGCCGAGATGTGATGTACATCGAGTTATGTTTGAATAGTTATATCGACTGAGCTTGTGTTAGTTGAGCTTAACATAGGTTTGCCGAGACAGTTGTATTCCACTTAAAAATTTGTACGGAGCATTTATGAGGCCCTAATTCAAATTTTTGGAATCTATAAAGCAGATTTTTTCCATTCATTTCATTTCACCTAGTGAATTGAAATTTCTTTGAGCGATTCAGAGAGAGAGTAACCAGTTTATCAAAGGGTGATTCCAAATCTTCTCAGCATGTCATCGGTGAATCATTTGCAGAACACTTACGAAAAGGTACCCTACCAAGCAATATTTATTTTCGAGAAATTTTTAAGTTAAAAATGGCATCATCATTGTCTGCTACAATGAAGAAACAAGGAATGGAGGTTTTCAAAGCACAGTTGGTAAGAAACGAAGTTTGTAAGAAGCACTAATTTAAGGCCATTCCAGAGAGCGCGATCAAAGGAGATCTTACTGGTGCTCTATCCTCGATTCTGGAGAATGTGTTGGTAATGAATGATATTAGGTCTTGTTATATGTGCAAAATTAGAGAAATCAGAGACTACGAGATTAGGGAGGCACATAAAAAATTGTGTGATAATGGTGTGTTGAAGCCGGAATACAAATTGGTTATCGAGCAAGGGTTAGTTCATGCCCTAGATTTCCCGCAAAATTTCAGAGTAGAATGGATAAAAAATGTATTAAGTTGAGTGCATGATATCCAATTGTGGCTGGAAGATGGACCAGTTAAGATAACAAAGGAAATGATTCACCGAGTAATTGGATACCCTACAATTTCGGGAAAAAGAACAATGAAATGTTTAAGTAAGGAAGAAATTCAGGCGAATACACAGGGAGTTTAGAACAAGCGTGGAATGACAATTTCCACCATCATTGATCTGGAGATTGACTTTGTAGTTAGGGTTATCTCACACAAATTCTACCAATCCAGTTGGTTGGACAACGTCCCATGTATGGTAGTGGACTAGGCGTGGAAAATTATTAAGAAGGGACACACTTATGATCTCGCTGAGCTCCAGCTGACTCAACTTGCCGAGAACCTAACCTCAATCCGGAAAGCAAAGAATTCCATGTGTAAGTTCAGTTCTTTTCTCGTCTGTCTATTCTTTTATATTCAGAAGTGTTTTCCTACTATTGGAGGTGTGATATGGGATAAGAAGAAACAAATTGCAATTCAAATTAATAAGTTCATAAGTCAGAGAGGAGAAAGTTTTAATGGTGTAATGGAGAATTATTTCATTGAGTTCAAAAAGAAAATGAGGAAGAGGAGTAGGATCCATGTGTCTTTAGTTGAGAAGTATAGCCAAGATATATGCTTTCTAGTTGACATAGACTTCACTTATGTACAAGCAGTTTTACCGAGGGTTTCATGGCTAATGCCATTACCTTATGAGGTAAACATTAATGAGACTACATCTACTATAACAACCCTTCTAGCTGAAGAAATTGACAATAAGGCTCCTTATTTTGGAACATATGAAGAAGGCAAATTTAAAATAACTATGGGATTGAAGGCTGCTACTGTAGAGAGAAAGAGGAAGAAAATTGTGAAGAATTTGGAGAAATTGATGGAAGAAACAGAGGAAAATGCACCACTTGAATTAACTCAAGGATTGGGAGAAGATGAAGTAAGTGATCCCAGTGAAAGTGAAAAAGAAGAAGAGGTAAAAGTAGAAAAGAAGAAAGGCAAGAAGATAGTACTTGCCGAGCCCACACCCAAAAAGATACAAAAACCTAAAGTAACATCGACACTTGTGCTTAGGCCTAGAACAAGGGTAGTCTCTTCAACTGCCAAGACACAAAAGAAATCCCCTGCATCAGGAAAAAGAAAAGTTTTTATGCCTAAGGCAGTGCCGACTCAGGCAAACAAAAGGCCTAGAAGGAAACTCATTTTAGAAAAAGAAGATGATGAGGAAACGGAAAGTGATGAAGAGGTAAAGAAGAAGGTTGCATTACAGAGCATAACACCAAATGTGGATGAAATATGACACACTATCACAAGCTCTACTAGACTTGAAGATCTGAAGGAATTAAATTTTGGGAGCATGAGTATAGGAGATAAAGAAAAAGTTGAAGAAGCTATTCTTGAAATGCTTTGCATCTTCAAGATGTTACCTATACAGTTAGAAAAATGGATTCCCAAAGAGTTGAGTGATAGAGTTGCACAAAAATGGGAATATGCTCTTATTACCGAGAAACAGATAAGATAGAGCACATTAGCTCAAGTTTCACTAGATCTAACCCCTGCTAATATCAATAAAATTGTGGAAAAATATAGGAACAAACTCATTCCCAAACTTAGAGCTTATTCTATCCTTCAACACAAGATTGAGGATGTTGTACAGGAAATTTTAAAGACTTGGAAAATAGTTTTTGGGTTATTAATTGACAAGGATGCACATAATGATGCTAATACATCAAAGGATGCTAAGACAGATAATGTACATAATGCAATTGAGTTACCTATTCAGGAGACAGAAGCTCCTAAGGAAGAGGAATGTCAGAAGGTATCAGAAGTAAGTATTGTTGACATAACATAGGATACCCTAGTAGAAACTTAGGTATTGCCCGAGGAGGACATACAAGTCAAGGAAGCAAAAGACACATCTTTGCCAGACAGTAATAATGTTCTCTTACAAGTGAAAGATTATCTAAAAATTGATGATACAACAACTATTAACACAACCCCTGCCAAACCTGAAGTTGTTACAGTTGACATGCTAGCTAGTATGAGCACTACCGAGGAATAAGATCAGTCGGCAACAACAAATCAGCCTACATCTATCGAGGAGTCACAACAAGATAAAGTAGAGTAGTCTGCATTAAATGATACAAGTCCTCATGTGGAGGATAAGGGAAAAGAAGAAAAAGACAAAGCTATTGATATACAAGAGTTTAAGGAACAAGAGGAAATACAAGCTCTTGTACAGATGTCGAGTGAGAGTACACCAAAGAAGAAGGCACTGAAAAAGAAGGAAAAAATCTCTTCATCAGAGGTAACAATTGATGATGTTATTGTCATTCCGAAATGGGATTTCGATAACTTATCTTATGAGCAGATGCAAATACTACAAGATCTATTGAAGAGGAAAAGAGGCAAGAAGAACTAAGAAGAGAACATCAGCAAAAGCAAGCCTTATATGAGATAAAATAAATATTTAGTGATGCTTTTGAGTTATCAGATGTAAATAATTTTGATCCTATACTAGAACAACTTGTCCATATAGTCAAGAAAGTGACTAATGAAGAAAGAGAAGCCAGTGATAAGTTGTTGCAGTGGTCAGTCGAAAGAAAGTTTGAGACCAAGATGTTGAACAAGGTATCTGTCGAGATTGCAGTGAAACAGGTAGCACTTTCTACTTTGGTAACATATTTAGAAGAAGTAGTTGTGAATGCACAATCTCTGCTTACCAAACTATGCAATGTAGAAGAATTCACAAAGGATAACTAAGGGCTAGTAGATAAACTACAACAAGAAATCGAGTCTACTAGTTAATCCTTAAGCTTGGATGCCGAATCAAGTTCAAAACATTATGTCAAGCTTATGCATACACAAGGGAGGATAGCCAAGTTGATGGCTAATGATGGTAAGATAAGGGCTCGTCTACTCTCTATGCAAACAATCTTAACACCTCATTTGGAGGCCATTCAAAGAGAGCTAGCAAAGGCTAAGGACTTAACATAGAAAGATCCAAATTTGTCTATAACTGAGAGCCTAGTAAATCTAGCTATTGAGCTAGAAGTGTAGTCAAAAGTTTTGAACGTTGCTACAACAGGATGGGAAACTACATTACATATGGTTATGATGCTCCATAAACCATTTCTAGATAAATAATTCATGATACCCACTCCCAAAGAAATCAGGTGTGCCAAAAACAAGGGGGAAATCAAGTGACATGACATATTTAGGCACAAAGGGAGGTAACAAAATTTTGTATGTATATATATCTTAGGGGTAGTATTCTTTTAATACTAAGTACTATAAAGGATAAAATAGTGTATGGGGTCCTAGAACAATGGTTTGTACATAAAAGAGACCCCAAAGCCAATATTTTATACTTACATGAGATTTTATTGATATGAGAAGTAAATGTAGATGACTAATGTTGAAATGAAGAGATAAATGTACTTACCTCCAAAAAAGAACCTACTGAAAACCCTGTTAAATAGTCTTAGAAACTGTTGATTTTTACAACTTAGAACTGAAACTGCGAGATCTACAAAACCCAGAAATCTTTTCCAATTTTGAGGGAGGTTGAGTTTGACCCTCATAAAAGGTCAAATACTACATTTTTTTATTTGAAGTCCGATTCGAATTCTGTTCGTAGATCTCAGAAGTTCGGCGAAAAGGGTATCCAAATTCATTCTCAAATCTGCAACTTCACACCTGTACCTGCAAGAAAAAGGGGGTTTTTGTTGTATGGGGGGTTTGCCTTGGTCAAACCTCAGTTTGGAATCAACCTTAATATTGAAATTGAAATGGAGAATGCTAGCAAGTAGTAGAAAAGGATCTAACAATGAAGCTATGCAATTCAATAGATAATGCAATTGTATTTGAAATGTAAACAAGTATATTGATATGAAAGCTTGAACACAACAATAAATGTAAATCAAACCTCCATGGTTGTATGCTTGGAATCCACTTTGAGAGAAGGATGAAATGGATCTTGAAGAAGAACAAAGGATCTTGAAGGAAGATCACACCATCATGATGGCTAGATCTAGGGTTTGAATGATGAATCTTGAATAGTTAAACCAAATCCCTTCAATAGCTTGAATGCTTGAATCCTTGATCTTCAATGGAGAACTTGGATGGAGAAGAAGACTTGAATACTTGCTTGAATGGAATGCTTTCTTGATCACCTTGAGAGCTTGAGCACTTGAAATTGCTTGAGTGTGGATGTTCTCACAAAACTTGATGATGAAAATGAGAGAGGAAGGCCTCCTTTTATAGTGATCTAGGGCACACTCCTCTAGATGGGCCACCTTGGAGAATTAAATCCCAATTAGGTCCTCACCTTTAGAAAATATATCTAGATTAAATGCAATTAAAGGATTTACCATCCTGAAACCTGAAATGGCCGACCCAGAGGCAGGAAAATAAATTTCCCGAAAGCCCGAAGCCCGAAAATTAAAGATCTTGAAAATTTGGAGAAAGGGGTCAATGTTGAGGTTGACCCTGACCTAGTCAAGGTTGACCTAAGACCTTGACCTAGTCAGGGTTGACCTAAGACATTGACCTTTTTCCCAGGTTGACCCAGAACCAAGTCAAGAGGTCCCAGGGATGTCCAGAAACCTAGAATTGATGCCAGAACATGACAGAATGTCAAGAATAGACATAAAATCCTATGATTACTAAGATGAAGCTCAGGAGGATCCATTTCTAAATCCTACCTAGAAAATAGAGCTATGGAAGAGTGAAATTCAGGAGAATCCTTAAGATCCTATCCCTAATTTCACCTAGGATGAAGCAGAAAAGAAGTGGAAAGCGGGGAGAAAGCTAGATCAAAGCAAAGATCAATTCAAGGCATCCAATATGACCCCAAACCACTTACTCGGAGGGATAAATGCTCTTAACATGGAAGTGCTTCCATTTTAAGATGACACAAGTACTTTTGTAAATACAAATGTAATGTCATGAAAAAGTGTTTTTGCCACTAATGTCAAAGGGGGAGATTGCAGATCTCTATAGTTTTGTTGACTATTAGTGACTTACACTTAGTCATTATCTAGGCAATAATGGTTGGTCATCACTACGATCGAGTCATCATGTATAGGCCGAGCCATGTAATGTATACTTACCGAGTAGTAGTACTGTCGAGTAAACCAATGGTTACTATGTATTTTTGTATTAGCCGAGTTAAGTTTTTGCCGAGCTATGTAAGTAATGAATACTGAGTGACAAAGATATCAGCATATGCCAAGTACAGTGAATGCCGAGTACCAGGGACATCATTTGCCACGTTAGCCAGAATCGACATACGAGTTTGTTTTGGCATAGTGATCGAGGTAAAATGTTTTGGCTAACATTCATGTTTTGTATTTTGTTTGTTGAGGAAATCACAGAGGTGATTATGCACGTATTTTGTAATCATTAATCCCTATGCAACACTTCGATCCAATAAAAAATTAATAAAGCTTAAGCAGCAACAAGAGTGAATATGGATCGTAGATCTTGAATCTTGAAGAAGTTTAGTCTTTTATATAAGGATAAGATCTAAACCATAATATGTGTGTGAGAGGATATGAAGGGAATGAAGGAATGAGCAGAGAGCACATTCAGATCAGTGAAGCATTCAGATAGAGTTCAATGACTAAGTTAAGCAGTGAAGGACAAAACTGAGATAAACTTGATAGATGAGATCAAAACAATAATGTAAGGAGAAGATTTGTAATCAGCATATAGTGCAAACCGAAGGATCAGGTACTAAGACATTCTAACAAGTGTATCAGGGTAAATCTCTTAACTGAGTGGTTTTAACAGACCTATTGTAATCTCTTAACCGAGTGCTTACTTTATTGTATGTTTTAAATCCTTTTGCAAGGTAGACTATATAAGTCTTTTAGCTCTTAACAGGGTAGACCCCTCATAGGGTAAATCATATTTTTGATCAAATTTGTAGCCCTAATAGGAAAAATTTATACTATAGTAGTGAAGATTTGTGGGTGTCATCCCCACCCCATTTTTACCTTTCAAGGGTTTATGGGTAACCAAAATTACTGTGTTATGAGTACTTTCTTGAATGATGCTTAGTATATTAGTTACTTTGTTTTGATGAAGTTTTGTTGAAGCTATGCAAAAGTTTTATACAATGTTAAAATGGATTAGTAGGTGATGTCTGATTCACCCCCCCTCTCAGTATCACATTTCCCAACTATATTTCCAACATAACATATGGTATGTTGTGTATGTTTAAAGGAAAACAACCAAAAACTATAAATAAGAACTGCAATGCTTCTACAACTGGTTCCAACATGTTTACAACATTTCCAAGCTCCTATTATGGTTTTAATAGTCTTCAATCAAATTTTGATTAAGACTGCATGAAGAATTGAATGTATGAAATTTCTATATAAACAAATAATGTAATGTAAGATGTCATTCTTCTGGAGAAAATAAAACTAGCAAGGATCATAATTCTACTGCTTAGTTTGTGATTGTTTCATATCTTGAAAAGCCTAAAAGATTTCAAGAGCTCATTGAACCTAAGAGAGATTTGATCAAAGTCGATCTACAGATTTGGCCAGCAAGAAAAGATTGTGAAAAAGAACACACACACACACACACACACACACACATATATATAGAGAGAGAGAGAGTAGAATAAATAAAGAGATTTGACAATAACATCATTATGCTCCAATAGTTCAGCCAGCAAGAGATGGTGTTTTAAATTAATTCAGGGAGCTAAGAATTTGATGGGACGTCTTTTATAAAAGATCATACATTCATAGACTTTCACACAATCAGGTAATTATTTTTACGCAAGGAATTACAGTTCATCCTCAAGCTGAGGTGATTCTTTGTAAATAGAATTGCAATATAAGGTAAGCATGGACTTTAGTTTATTCTACACATGGTCTGATTTACTCCAAAATAAATAAATAAAAAAGATCTACAGGCAGTGCAAGGACAAGGATATTACCAAAGAAAATACTAAATCTTAAAGATTAGACTTTTGTTTTTACACATTTATTTCCGAATCAAACAGAGATTCAATTCCAGAATCATTCACAAATTAAAAACACAGAATCATAGAAATAAAAACCTATTTTCTAAGCACAAAATGGTTGGATTTCCCCTTTTTCGACACTAACCTCTCCTTCAGCATGCACTTCCCTACTGCTACACAGATCCCTTTAATTCAGTGCAGCTCTCACTAGTACATTTGACCTCATGTTTCTACCAAACTTTTCGACCATCAATTATAAAGGTTTAGGTTGGTCAGATTATAGAAGGAAAAATTTCTTTTTTTTTTTTCCATGCCCGTGTTGGTTGAAAGTTTGACCAATACCATGTAGGTCAAAATTTTGACCAACACGAGCATAACTTTAAAAAGAAAAAACATTTCATATCTCATTTCATTATTTGGTTTTAACTTGGAGCGCGTGAAGGAGGAGCACCTACGAGGGTTTTAACTATTATTTGGTGAGAGTTTTAGGAGGACTACCTACGAGGGTTGCCATTGTTATTTGGTGTGAAAGGAGGACCGCCTGCGAGGGTTGCCACTGTTATTTGGTGTAAAAGGAGGACCACCTGCGAGGGTTGCCACTATTATTTTGGTGTAAAAGGAGGACCGCATGTGAGGGTTGCCATTTTTATTTGGTGTAAAAGGAGGACCGTCTGTAAGGATTTCCTTACCCTGCATTTGTCTGACATTGTTTTATGTTTCTATGCTATTGGTACTTGTTGGTTATCTACTTAGGGCCCGTGAGCAATGTGCCAGGGCATCATGTATTGTGTATTTGTTGGCACATTTTTGATCACTATATAAGTGTTTGAGATTTTGATCTCTGTTTATATACATTTGATTCAAACTCAGTGACTAAGCAAAAACTTGCAAAACCCTAAATTTCTAAATGCTAAACTTGAAGCACAAAAAAAATCCCCCCATTTTTTTACAAACAACTTTAAAACCTAAAGTAGACTATGGGTTGATGTGAGAATTTCACATCACAATTAGAGGAATCTCTTGTGAGAGTCCTCCAAGCTAGATCTAATAAGACTACATCGTAGGAAAAATCCATTGAGAAGCCTTTCCAATTAATAAAGCCTTTCCTCACCTTCTTCGATGACTGCTCTCAATTACTTTGGTTCTACCAAATCAAAAGCAAGGATGAAGTGTTTCTGACATTCAAAAATTTCAAATGTCTTTGATCAGGCAAGGGAAGCAAGTATGTCAACAAAGAGTTTCAACAATTCCTTATGAATCACCACATCATGTTACAGTGCAAAATATGATACATTTCACAATTTAATAATGAGAGGAAAATACAATCAAATTTGTTTCTATAGGATTCCTACATACAAAATCCCCAAATTGTCCTCTAAACCCTCCTTAAACTAGGGCCTACTCAATGTACACCTTCTAAACCCAATATCAACCAAAAAAATGTTGGTTCACCATATATCCAACATATACTAACTATTTCAACCGTAAAAAGGTACCCTCCTTATGGTAGATTATCTACTACAATACATTAGCCTCCAATTTTGGTGTTCCTTCAACCAATATGCATATAGTGATCACCAAACTTCAACACTCCTTTAAAATTTAAGATTATTTTCATATCATATATGTTACAACATGCTCATTACATGAGTACCGATTCTTTACATCCATGGAATGATCATGGGATCATCGTGAAACTCAAAAAAGTTAAGTAAAAACTCAGATTTAATACGATGTTAGCAAATTCAGAGAAAAAACAATCTACAATAGTTTTTTAAATCATGCAAATTGATTCCATTGACACTTATTAATGTTCATTAACCATTAAAGAATTATGAAATATAGAAAATCAAACTACCATAAGGAAATTTCATAAATTGGTTACTTTTATTATTTCCAAACAACACAGTTTGTACAAAATGCTTCCTCCTCTATACTGTTCTTTCCTTATGCCTTGACCAGGCTATATAAGGTGTATGAAAATTTTTCCAACCAATTGCAGTTAGTTTCCTTTGTTTACAAATGCATTTAAGCCTTTCAACAAGCTTTCCCTTCTAAATGACACTAGTTGTTAGGATTTAAATATTTGAATTTTTTAAACTATATTCAAATAAACTCCTATAGACCTATAACTTTAGCATGGGTCATTTTGTGACCTTATTACATCATCAAAATCTCTAAAATCCTAACTAACCAACCTATGCATCATGTTTCCCTATTACATGAATTTGGTCCTATGGTCCTTACCAGGACCATCAGGACATTTTCCAATATTTACTAGAAGAAAGCACAATGCCATTATGTAAATAGCTAGATGCATAATTCATGTCAAGTATGTAGATGTTAATTTCCAAGGAGAAGTGGCTGCCTATGTCACACACATCATCAACTAAATATTAAATAGTGACTTGAGTTCTCAAAGGGTGTACTCCATATGAAGGTTTGATGAAAGAAAAGTCAAATATTTCTTATCTCTTAGTGTTTGGATATGATGCCTAGGCATACATTCCTTATAAAATTCATCACAAGCTAGCATCTAAGTTGGAAGTGCATTCCATCAAATAGAATGATGATTCCAAGGACTATCATTTATATAATTGTTCATCCAAGTAATCTTTATAAAGAGAGATATCTTCCATGACAATATCTCTCTTATACTTCCACCAGGCCACTTCCATATTTTCTTTCACCTAAGAATTATTACACTTATGTGAATTTTTCCCTATTCCATTGAATTTTTCCCTATTCCATCCCTTGCTTGCAATAGATTCTCCTACCACTCAACTTTGATCATCTTTCCCTATACTCCCAATTATGTAGATGGAATCTACAATACCCGATTTGTACTTCCAAAAGATGTTTACTCTAGCAATGATTCTTGAGGCGATCAATGAGACAAATCCATAGTCCACCACATTCCATAAGATCAAGTGATTGGGAAGAATTTATCTAGCATTGTTTTATGCTTCTATGCTATTGGTACTTGTTGGTTACCTACTTAGGGCCCGTGAGCAATGTGCCAGGGCATCATGTATTGTGTATTTGCTAACATGTTTTTTATCACTGTATAAGTGTTTGAGATTTTGATCTCTATTTATATACATTGTTGCTATTACATTCATGAGGTACTTATTATGTTCTTCACATTACATGAAGCTAGGGAATCTTTATGTAATTATTCCAATTTCTAGTTTACACATAATTTTATCTTTTTCTAGGAAAAAGTTGTTTAACTTATGATCACATTATTGAAAATTTATCTGCATCATCACATCTCTAAAAATTGATCTAATGGACTAGCAACATGCTAAAAATAAGTAAACGTGTTTATTCATACATTCACTAATACCTTCAAGTTACAATGAAACATCTTCCAACTCTTTTATCTTCTGATTAGATGCTTGTTTCTGTCCAAAAAAAATCATTACTTCTAAACTATCCCAACTTGGTCTATATACATATAGACCATGTGAAAAACATGCTTTTAAAGTGCTTGGCTTATTAGGACGGCATTGGAGAAAATAAAAGGCATCTATGCCATATTTTTGTATCTTTTAAGAGTGCACCCTCATGAAGGCCTCTAATATCTTACTCATTACTGATCATTCATCAGACATCTTGACCTATGAATAATCTTATTTCTATGACACTATCACCAACATTACACTTCATGAAGTCTACAAAGTAATGTATTTGTTATCTCAAAATTGCCTAGTATGATACACATCACATTCCTCTCAAAAGAACCTATGGAATTGTCACTTGTTTGGCATTCTTACACTTATAAATCACTTCATGTTGATCATGCCATATTTTTTTATGAATTTCTACTCATGCTTTAGGATGTCTCACTAGTAAATTTTAGCTTTTTTTTCGACGAGGTTTAGTCAATTATTAGACTCCTATTGGTCAGATAATCTACCACAATGATCGTCAAATTTTTTTAGTCGAAAATACCACACTTGAAATCTTTGTCGCAATTACAATGTCAACAGTGGTTGAACTATTGACGGAAATAATGTCAAAATCATTGCTTCATCTTGGAAGAATTTTTGGCTATAGCGTTAACTCTGCGACCAATGTAGGTTGAAATTGTGATGTACAATCGTCACAAACTATGGAAAAGAATGGAAGAGCTGGGAATACCTATGGTGCTAAGGACAACAATACACAGACTATATGAACATGTTAAGGCCAAAATCAGAACTACAAATGGGTTATCAGAGTGCTTTGGCAGCCTTAAAATCAAAACCACAGTGCCTTATGAGATCTTATTGGTAGAAGTGGGTGCCTTTCCCTTAGAAGCTGTTGCATTGGTTCGGCTGATATGCTACTTAAAGAAAGAGGGGGATGCTTTGAGGATTGAATGGGTTGTGGGAGAGTTTGGGAAAGGCTTTCTCGGACTGCCACTCTCCACCACCCACCATTTCCACCTTAGCATTCCCATTTCTTGGGGATACTTCTCACCACGTATGACAAGGTAGAGATCCTTGTCCATTTCCAGCTATACATCTTCTTTCCTCAATCCTACATGCAATACATATTTAGTTCCACCAAAATTACTTTGAAATTACAACCTTTTAAGGATAGGAACACAAAAATAAGAGAGAATAGATCCACCACTAATGTCAAACCCACTCATTTTTTTCAATACTACTGAAACTAAGATAAAGATATTTGTGAAGATTTTATAGACATAGGTTATTGAATCATCATCTCTGCACTGGTACTCAATTTGGATTGAGACCTTAAATTATTGAGCTTCTCTTTGTTTCAAGAAGAGTATAACATTCTCTACTTAACAGGGCCAACCACGTGAAGGTGGAAGCTCAATTGGCCCCTCCTAGGAGCCTCCTATGAACCTTTATGACATTTTAAGACCTTTAAGATGTATTCTTAGGGATCGTAAATGATCGTAAAGGTCCATAAGGGGTCTTGGGACACAACAAATGAGAAAAATAATTGTAGGCATCATGGTCACAATTTTTTGGAGACAACGTAATTGAGTTGTATACCCAGACGATGCAGAGCAACTCTTGCACCTCTGATTCCAAGTTGACTACATTTATTGCTCATGAATACAAGTTCCTCCAACAGATGTATTCAACTTGGAATCGGAGGTGCAGAAGTTGCTTTGCATTTCTTGGGTACACAACTCAATTACGTTGTCTCCAAAAAATTGTGACCATGATGCCTACAATTATGTTTCTTAGCTATTGTGAAATCTACATTTATGTTTCTCAGTTGTCGTGTTTCTGTGCATGTTTTTTATGTGTTTCAAACAGTAAGTCTAATTTAATTTGTCCATGGACTAAGACCTTAAATTATTGAGCTTCTCTTTGTTTCGAGAAGAGTATAACATTCTCTACTTAACACGGCCCACCATGTGAAGGTGGAAGCTCATCTGGCCCCTCCTAGGAGCCTCCTATGACCCTTTACGACATTTTAAGACCTCTAAGATGTATTCTTAGGGATTGTAAATGGTCATAAAGGGTCATAAGGGGTCCTGGGACACAACAATTGAGAAACATAATTGTTGACATCATGGTCACATTTTTTTGGAGATAATGTAATTGAGTTGTATACCCAAGCGATGGAGTGCAACTTCTGCACCTCTGATTCCAAGTTGACACTATGGGATCCAAAAACCATAGATAAGGAATAAATTTAGAGAGTGGAGGAGGGCCATAACGATAAAAATAATATAGGACAAACCTCAAGTTAAATGAGGCAACTGCAAACATTTTAATAGATTTTTATTATTAAATAATGAAATTTGCATATACTAGTATTCTAAGCCCCCTCATTACATGATTTATTATTGTAAGCCCCCTCTAACTTACGCATCTAGAAAATGAAACTACAACCTATTGGGATTGAGACAAACCTTATAGAACAACATAAGCTAGGAAGGATCTCTTGCCAACATATGTTGAATACATTTGTTGGAGGACCTTGTATTCATGAGCTACACCTTGTATTCATGAGCTCTAGATGTATTCAAAAGATGTATTCAATCGATGTTGGCAAGCGATCCTTCCTAGCTGCTATTGTTCTATAAGGTTTATCTCAATCTCAATAGGCTGTAGTTTCATTTTCTATATGCGTAAGTTAGAGGGGGCTTACAATAATAAATCATGTAATGAGGGGGCTTAGAACACTAGTATATGCAAATTTTATTATTTAATAATAAAAATATATTAAAATGTTTGCAGTTGCCTCATTTAACTTGAGGTTCATCCTGTATTATTTTGGTTGTTATGGCCCTGCTCTGCTCTCTAAATTTATTCCTTATCTATGGTCTTTGTATCCCATAGTGTCAACTTGGAATTAGAGGTGCATAAGTTGCACTCCATCACTTGGGTATACAACTCAATTATGTTGTCTCCAAAAAATTGTGACCATGATTCCTACATTACGTTTCTTAGCTATTGTGGAATTTGCATTTATGTTTCTCAGCTGTCATGTTTATACCTTCTTCTCTCATTTGCTCCAGTGTAATTCCTCTTTGAGTATCCCCTTTCTCCTTTGCATCCAAAATGAACTCATTCCAATCCCTCACTGGAATAAAGGGAGGATGCTCAAACTTCAGCGAGACTTCATACCATGCATCATCCGTAGATTACGTTCAATGCATTATTTGCGCTTGTATTGGTGGGAAAACTCTTGAAAATGAGAAAAAGAGATTGCATTCAACCATGTTGTTTACATGACACATGTAGTTTACCTCCAGCCTAAATCAGCATTGTGTACAAATATGCGGATGGTGTGTGGTATGTAGCCTCGCTCAAGCTTGAAAATGATAGTCAATCCATAGTCAAGGTCAAGGAACAAATGGAATAACCAAGAAAACACTATAAATTAAATCATGTGATTGATAGCAGATTGGGGTTCACTTGAGCCATATACACGAAGAATTATTCTAAAAAAAGATGTAAACCATATATATGCGCACTTGAGGTAAAGAGAAGTTACATCATATCCATATTAAAATATTAGTTACAATATGAAAATACTAAACTAACTAATTCCTGAGTTCATCTCTGCATATGGTCACAACAAAGATATGCGATTACAATACAGAGAAGGCATTGTAAAAATATAATTTCAGAATTTTCCCTAGCCTGACACGTTTTGCACTCAAATCCTTCATCGTGAATAAGTGGATATGAATGGATAGATGCAGATGAGTTGTCATCAACCCAACTAAAGTATCCGCAACCATTATTTCCCTATGATGCCCAGTCTACATTAGTTCTTATATTATAATGAATAGTATTTACATTAGAAACATTAAATACATACACATTAGCAACCTTTTTTCTATTTGGGTAGCACCAAAATTATCGTCTAGGGTTGTTCAGTGTTTGTGAAGTCTTCAACACACACTGCCCACCACCACATTGATAGTTTGGCACATTGACAAGAGTCATCAAGCCTATATCAATAATGCACCACACCATCATTACTACATTTATTATTTTTATATGAAATACACCAAGGAGTACCATCAGAAATATTAACCATTCACAATAATGAAAAGTAAACCTAAATCAAATAGCTCATTTTTTTATCAGCATGTGTAGTCTTTGTGTATATGAAAAATGAAAGAAATATCAAGCTGAAATAAAATAGTGAACAAAAGAGTATTCCACATAGAGTGAATGAAATATACCATCAAAAGAAGGTGACAAAATCCTGTCACAAAGCACAGACATAGGAAATCAAAAAGGGACAAAAGACAAGAAATAAGAAAAATCATTACGACTATAGAAAAATCATTTATACTATAATAAAAAAAAGAAACACTCTTTGTCAACAATTTCCAAAATCATTAGGACTATAGAAAAATAATTAAGACTATACAAAATCAAATTTTAGAAATGGACGGTTCTGATGCTTTTCCATTACAACAATTGAGCATTCATCATTTGGTATTATGTATTCCATTTAAGTATGTCAACAATGTTCAAAATCCTGTCACCAAGCACAGACAAGAAATAAGAAAAATCATTAGGACTATAGAAAAATCAAGTTCTAGAAATGGACGGTTCTGATATTGCTTTTCCATTACAAAAATTGAACATTCATCATTTGGTACTTCTTGGTGTATTCCATTTAAGTTTTTCAGTTGCCGTGTTTATGTGCATGTTCTTTATGTGTTTGGCTTCTCTCCCTTGCAAGGGATACGTCGATAGGTCATTGATTTGAAAGAATAATGATTTGACAGTCTTTTTTAAGGATAGGCGTAATCATCCCGCCAACCTTAATTAGCAATATTTGTGATATATGTCAAGTACTTATAATTAGTATGCCCAACAAACAGAGACTTAGTAGTAAAAGCATGTCCTTTGGTTTACTAGTTTACTTATAATCATTATGTCCTTTGTTTTACTAGTTTAATCTAGTTTATTTCATGTTTGAATGTACCACTAAATGAAGCTTACCTATATTAAGTACAATCTTAATTCTCATGACTCTTCAAATTCTCTTGTTTCCTTCAGACCTCCAAACATGTGTACTATGAGTAGCCCTCCAACAAATGGACTTGTGATGATTTTCACAATAGTACATGTGTTCGAGGACTACTCAAAGTACTACTTAGGAAAATTTGAATGTTCATCACCTGTGCATATAAGAGTTGATCATAGAAGGTATATGCTAGACCCAATAACAAATAGATTTGTGGTGATTTTCACAATAGTACAGGTGTTGCTGGGTAAGCTCCCAATAATGCTAAGGAAAATATGCATGTTCATCACCTATGCATATGAAGTGGCTCTAATGGAAGATACGATCACTAAATTCTGTATACTCCTTATTTTGTTTTGGGTTGATATTGTCAGACATGGTCTTTCTTGAATGGAATGACTCGTTACTTGTACATTGAGTAGAATATTGGTGGAAGAAGGATGATTTATTTGCAACCATTTTTCAACTCTAATTTTATGAGCTGATTTTGGTTAGAATTCATTGAGGTCTAAAACAAAGGATAATTGTCATTGAAATAAGACTTGTCCATTACCAATCTAAAATATTTTCATTGATGGAAGCTAAGATCTGTCACACTTAATGCCAATAGAATTTCATGTTTGAAAGAGGAATAAATTAAAGTAGTCTTAATGAGACCTAAACCTTTAACAACGTATTAGGGGTTAGATTAAAGATTGAAGTCTAGTTGTTAGCAAATGCACAAAATTGTGAAAGTTGCAATGACAACTTTTACAACGTTTTGTACAAAAAAATGCAAGAAGAAGGGAACTAATGGGCAACTAGTTTGAAAGTCAGTTATAGGTATTTGCACCCATAGAAAACTGTGCCCCCATGTCCCATGGGATGCCATGCCTCCTCCAATGTTTATGTCATACACCCTGAGGTAGTCAGACCATGTGTCGTGCCTATGCAAAGAGTATTTATTACATAATTTTAAAAGATGATATAAAGATATTATATTTATACTTAGCAAGATTTTAATATTAATATGCTTAGCAAGATCTTGCTAAGATAAAAAAAAAGGTGAATTTCATTTCTCATTTCATTATTTCATTTGTGAAAAAAAGAAGTGCAGCACACGTGCGAAGGAGATAAGTCCCTTCATTTTAATATTAATATAATTTTCATATTCATTTTGTCAAAATAAATTGATTTTGTATACGAACTGTATGGTAGGATGCTTTGGAGGAGGCATGGTAGCGCATGGGAAATAGGGGCACAATTTTCTACAGGTGCAAATATATTGCACTGTAGCCGGTGCCGCTCTACAACATGGCATAGATATCCATCAAAGCATGAAGGATAGAGGATTTTCTCCAAATGTTGTGGTTGCAACTTCCTTGGTGGACATGTATGCCAAAAGTGGAAGCATAGACAAGGCATGTGAACTGTTTCACAAAATGCCTCAAAGAAATGAGGTCTCATGGAATGCCATGATTGCAGGATATATTCAAACTAGATTTGTTGAAAAGGCTTTTAAAATTTTTAAGCAAATGCAATTGGCAGATGTAAAGCCAAATTCCATAACCTTTGTCAGCATACTTCTAGTGTGTGCCAAAATGGGAGCTTTGGAACAGGGTATGGACGATAAAAAATAGATGTGATGAACTCTATTGATCATGGTCAAAAGATTCATCTCTTTTTTCAGAAGTTGTTTTACCACAAAATTAGATTTCTTCTCAAATTTGTATACAAGAAGGGCTTGTGAAAAGATCTACAGATATGTAGTTTTCTTTGTGACATTCTTTACTAAATTGAAGAAATGGTTCATTCATTGATTCTGCTGGGAAATATGCAAGATCAAAGATCAATTAAGTAGAAAATGAAGGTTGACAAAGAGGATACTTGGTGATATTTTTCTTGGGAGTTAAGGTCTAAACTCCATAACAGAGCCAAGTGGAGATTTCTTCACTTCACTACCAAGTTATCATGTGACATTCTTTCTTACAAAGAACTGTTTGTTTTTCTTAGGGATGCCCTCATATGGATGAGGTGTGTATCCTTGATCACAACCTCTTCTCTTCTTGATAGTGTATGTCTACTATAAACAAATCCCTTAGAAAAATTTAAAGATAAGAAGAAACTAAAACAGAAATATGCGGGCGAGCCCTATAAAGGAAGCTGTGCACACACTTTAAATGTAAAGCGCAAGATGGATAGTGAATTAAAGGAGTACAAATTTGTGGGAAAAAAAGGTGAGAACATGTCATGGATTCAAAATTGTAATAAATGATGAATTAACCAAATAAAATGATGTGGAAAGTATGAAAGGAGAAGGTAAAATTAAGGATAAGTAGCATATAACTAAGAAAAGAAAACTCATGAAATGGAAGAAAGGAAAGGGAACCCCTCAAAGGGTACTAGAAACAAATTGCATGGTCGATTGTGAAATAGGGGAGGTGGGAGGACAACCCATGCCAAAAAGAAAAAAAAACCTTTAAGGATAGAGTCTATTGAGCCTCATGAAAGAAAAGGAAATAAAGATGAATAAAACAAAAAGTGAAAACTATTTCATCAAATGTGGAATGCATATTTCATGAGATAGAAGAACATAGAAACCAACGGTCAAAAGAGCATTGATGAATGTTGAAGGTTTCTTATCATAATGAACCTTTGAAAAATGAGTCATCTTGTTGGCCTCCATTTGTATCTTCTACATCCAATTCATTTAAGTTTTTTTGCTATACTAAGTCTCTTGACACTATAGCTAGATGACAAGGATCTCCATTAGAGTTCTTTGTTTCATTTTTTACATTTTGTATGGTCAAGGGTTCCTCAGGCATACCTATGAGCCTAGGAGACCCTTAGTCCATGTGGATCCTAGTTGGCTCTGAATAGCTAAACTTAGTTTTAGTATGTTTTAGTTTATTTTCTTTAGTTTTAAGGAATTTGAGGGATCTAGACCTTAGATCACCCTCATAGTTCTTTTAGGAAGTAGTTATTGAGTTTTAGTGCATTCTTGACAAAGTTGCACTTGAAAGTTGCACAGATTGTGAAATGTTGTTAATTTTTTGCAACACGGTCAGTAGATTGTAAGTCTGGTTCTCCAACGACGACAACCAATTTCATGTTGGTTGGATTAGTTGGAAGACTTTTTGGAAGTGGTTTTTAAACCTTTTCCAATCACGAGATTGGCACAAGGAGATGATCTTCAAAGAAGTGTTGAATAAAAGAAACCCAAAAAATATTCTGAGTACATTTTTGTTATCATACTCTGTCTATTGAAAATAGGTAGATGGATTGATCATTCTGTAAGTTCATTGTATGCATTATTTATTCAAATCCATCTTAGTTTTGACTGTTGTTTAATTTCAAGTTTTATTTACATTTACATAGTTGGTTATGAACTGAACACATGGCTTGACTGTCATAGCAAACCCGATCACGTAATGGTTAGAGAGTTTTAATGTCTCTGCAGGTTCATTTGTGCATCCACAGTTCTTGTTAGAGTTCATTTATCTAGACTTTGCAAACATTGTATTTTAAATTTGGTGTTGATCTACGCAAGAACCCAACCTCACTGATAGACCGGCTCGGGAAAATCTATAGTTGGCTCTGTCATGAAGGTGGAACCTTGACTTGCAGTTTCCCCATTAGATTCCAATGCCATTGGGTGAGAAGCAAGCCAAGGTTATGCACTTTAATAATATAAGTGCTTAGACTGTGGAAGGAGGCATATTGCTTCAAAATTTGATGCCCTAGGTAGATACTTTCCATGTATTTAACCAGTAAGAAGAAGACAAGTTTGCAGTAGTGTAGTAACAGGAAGGTTGAAATTGAATCATAGATTGAATTTGATAGTCTTGGGCACATTGAAGAATCCTTGGCGATTGTACATGCTGTGTGAATCCATCGAATGACCATTCTAGATTGACCCTAATCTAACTTGATCAATTAGATTAGAGTGTCTCTGTGATAGTCAACGGTACTAGGCTAAGTGGCTACAGTTGTGGAGAAGATTCAGTGTGACATCTTAGTAGATAGTACAGTCTATGCCGAATGGTCTTAACCCAAATCTAAATAACCAAATGTATAAGGAACGTTGCTATAGGCTCAAACCAGAGATTGATGGGCAATAGAAATTTGACTTCCAGTCTTCCTACAGACTAGCAACTATGGGTAAAGCTTAAATTATCCAGCATCGGGAGGGGGTTTATTTAGAATTATAGACCATAAAATCACATGATTGTGACATATGAATCATAAGTAAAGGAAAATTTTCATAATAAAGCTTGATAGTGATTTAGAAAACAAGAGAATCACATTTTAAAAGAACTCCTACGAGGCATAAACCTTGTGAATGAAACTTGGTAGAGATAGTACTGAAAAATTGGTGAATGCAATTAAAAACTTGTCTCCCACAGAAACAACAAACTTGAGAGCACATTATAACATGAAAAGACTCTCTATTGGATATAAAAATGATTGATGCCACTAAACTAAATAAAAGTATCAGTCACAAAGGTTTTGTTTGGGCAACTAGGAGTCTAACCAATATCCCAAAGATCCAATTAAAGGTAGTCAATGGTTGCCTATCAAGAGGCTTTCATGAAATTTCATCCTGAAACAAAATAAATTAAATATTCGTGGTTACATGATTAAAAGAGCCATTCTTCACTCAAGGTTGGAATTGCTGAACATAGACATTTTTGAATCGGTTAGTGACAAGTGAATATGAGGCAAGGAATCAAGACTACTACAAAAGACTTGCATAAACTCAGCAAGAACCCGACCTAATAAAAACTACATAAAATTTAAAAATTGTAAAAAATTTAATATTATTATTTATTTTATTTCCACCATTGCAAAGCAGTGAGTCACCTCTTACTCTTCAGCTTTCCATTACTGAACTCGAGTCAAGTGAATATCACTATATGGCTCTAGAATTGGCTGTACAAATATTTTCAACAAGTGATGGCTCTTGGGGAAAATAATCATTATCCAAATTAACTTATTAAACAAACCTAGTAGCACAATATTAAGTTGTTTGGTACAGAATAGATGGAGGTCCACAAAGATAAGAATTAAGATGAAGAAGACATATGGAAGCATAATGCAAAAATGAGGAAGGATCCCAACCTGCATTGAAGAGGAGCACTAAGTTTTAATCCCATTTAAGGTTAGGAACATCAGAGTGGAGTCCATTAGACAAAGATAGTCCCAGAAGACAAAAAAACATTTTTGCAAATGTGTTGAAAAAATTATAAGAGCAGAATAGGATGGGCTCAAGTGCCAAAGCATAGAGGCTTTCAAAGTGGTTCCCTGAGTTCAAACCTCCACAAGACTGAGGAATGTATGTGACTGAATGTGACCTCTAAATCAGGCACAACACAACATGGTCATTATTCACTTGATAGAATTCAGGAGAGAGTATGAAGAACTCAATCCAATTCCATGGTGAGGCGACCTATTGCCTCCTATGTGAATGGGGTGTTTGAATACTCTCAGAACGAGAACCAAGAGCCGGGAGACCAATTCAACAATGGAGGATTTGAAAGCAAATAAAGATGAGCAAGATGAAACTAAGCTAAGAATGAATGCAATTAATCTAGAAAACTTTGAAATAAATATGAAATGCAGATTTTTAGTTGATTTTGAAATAAAGATGATATTAGACTAAGAACAAGTAAGCAAATTTAATCTAAATGTGAAATGCAATTACACTAATATGAGAAATTAAACTAGATAATGCAATAAAAGAGCTTTGAAAATAATGAGATATGAGACTTAAAAATGCTATAGTAAGGATGCTCTCAAAAATTGCCCTCTCTAATGAAGAAAAAGAGCCCAAATAAATAGAAGAGCCAAGAGGAGGAGGAAGAGTTTCTTGATTCAAAACTCCTGACCCTTCATTCCCATATTGAGACAAAAATGCAAGAATTACTTAATAAAAAAAATGGAAAATGCCACACAGGTGACCTTTCGAATATCTTGAATTATCAATTCAAAAAAGTGTGTCCATTCGAATATCAAGTAATTATTAATTCCTTTTTATGGGTAATTAGCTAAAGGGGGTGGATTTAATTTAATTAGAAAGCACTTAGGACTTTAGAATTAAATTAATTTATCATAGGGGTAATTTAGCCAATTAAGTCTAAGACTTTAGGAATTAATTTAGCATTTGATTATTGCAATTTATGGTCTTTGCAATTGACATCAAGTCAAATTAAGTCAGATATGAGAGAGAAAATTGCCTAGGGAACTAGGACTTTGGTGATGTAAAATCAAGATAATGCACCAAAATTGATGAAATTAAATAGGTGCCAATTTTGGGGTATTACATTTGCCCCTCTTTGAATTGATGTGCGAACAACGCGTTGATTCAAAGAATAGTCTGAAGTGACAGATGAAAGCAGATCAAAGCATGAATTTTTCGAAGTCTAAGTTAGATTGCGAAGACAACGATCTTTAAAAGAGAACCGGAATCGGGGTTAGATTTCCCCAATACCAATTGATGAAGATGCAGATTTAGGACTATCTTTGAATCAGGGTTAGATTGCCTCAATACGAAGCTTAGTCCTCCGAGACCCAGGTTAGATTGCCCAGTTAACGGTTTAAAAGAGATTTCGAGAGTCATCTCTAGAACAAAGATTGACTCCCAGGAATTAGGGTTAGATTGCCCCAATACCCAATAGATTTCAAGAACCATCTCCAGAACGAAGAATGATCCTCGAGGATCTGAGTTAGATTGCTCAGATACCTAAGAGATAGATTTCCAGATAACAAGATGCGAGGCGTGAAGATGCCCCTAGCAATGAGGACTGATGATTCAAATCAGACTGATTCAAGAATAGATCTGACAAGATTCAAATGATGTAATCATCCTGCCCCCTCGGGAGCGAAATTGAAAGATGACATGTCAGAAAGATGATAAACAACAAGAGATTGCAGAGCAAAAGCAATTAGACTAGATTCGCGAAGCTATAGAAGTGAAACAGAGCGAAGCAGAGGTCCTATTGACCAAGTTTGACCATAGTTGACTAAATTTTGACTAGGGTTGACTTGATGAAAAGAAGCAAAGATTTGAGAACATGATGCAAAGATGAGGATCTGGCAGGAAGATGACACCAGAAGGCTGACTGCACAAGCGTCTGATCCAGAAGGAGTCCAATATTTAAAACATGATTTTGAGCCACTTAGAGATGTCAGGTTTCGATTTTGATCCCGAAAATGGATTCAGAATAGTCGATTTAGCAAAGGGTGCAATTTTCATGCAAAATGGAGCACTTTCAAAAATTAGGTCAAAAGCTATATAAGGCCCAGAGGAGTCATTTTCAAATCATTATTCAGCGTTGTCTTTTAGTGATTTCGAGCCCTAAGATAGAGAAATGGAGGGTTTGCCACTACATACACACCGATTTGAGCATTCTTGACGACATGCCCGGCCACCGGAGTATGACGCATCTGTAAGTAGTCGATAAACTGCTACTCGAACACATTTCATTTTTCGATGGGGGAGATGACAGTGACCACCGAGGACATATATAGGATCCTGCGGATACCCATTCATGGTACTCATGTTGAGTACAATACACAGCTGTGGCAGGGTACAGTGGCCTTGAGGACTATCTTCAGGGATGATCTTGTGATGGGTCGGGCCATCTCTTGGGAGGATTTGGTGCACAGATATGGCGGAGCGCATCCATTCCAGGTCATGTTGGCTATATTTCTGAGTTGTTACCTCGTACCTGATCGAGGTCAGCATGGACTAGAGTGTGGTTGGGGTACTATGCTGCAGAGGATGCTGGACAGACCAGCTGTGAGATTTGGATGGGGGGAGTGTATGCTGGCACACATGTATCATGAGATGCATGAGATTGTGTACAGAGGTGCGAGATCGATGGCGGCAGGAGTCTTCATCTTATAGGTCTGGGCCTGGGAGCACCTCCCCATTTGTAGACCCCTATTCCATGATATGCGACAGGCGCTGGAGCCTTATATTTATAGATATTCAGGTGTGATGACCTAGCCCCTGCTGGGTAAGACAGAGCAGTGGAGAGCACAGTTGGATGACATGGTCGCTGTAGTTTGGAGACCTTGGATAGCTACTGAGCCCTGGGACGATGCTCGGAGAGAGCTTGCTACCATGTTTGTATCACGTCCACTGATTGGATGAGCTATTCAGACGATTGAGAGATTCTTGGTTACACGTGTCCTGCGCCAGTTTGGCAGACAGCAGGATATTTCATAGGAGTACTGCCCCTATGCTCGCTTCTCCAACGAGGAGAAGAAGGGGTGGCGTGCACGATTGGATCTAGGATGATGCACGATAGAGTCACGCATCCCACCAGCATGATGGGATTACATGGTGGATGTCACCAATGCAGGGGTGACACCTACATACAGGGACCAGTTGATTGCACGGCCTCATCTGAGGTTCACAGATCTAGTTGGCATAGGGGCGCAGCAGCAGGCACCACAGCAGCAGTAGGCAGCACAGGATCAGCAGGCAGCACAGGATCAGCAGGCGCAGGCAGAGCAGCCTATATAGCAGCAGGCTGTGCAGCAGCAGGCACCACAGCAGAGACCTGGGCAGAGAGTTTTGAGGCCCTGATTAGGACAGGTGAGCATCCCTGCTAGGACCATGGGCTTAGATCCCAGAGCAGGGAGTAGCGGTACACAGCAGAGGTCCACGAGACCACATACAGCTGACATATCCCAGCAGGTACCACAGGGGGAGGATACTGACATGCCAGACGTGGCAGCTGGAGCAGGTGTAGGACAGGTGCAGGAGGCTCTCAGGAAGAGCCGAGAGAGAGTACGGCAGGTGCAGCGTGAGCGTGATGATTTTCACACGTGTCTTATCCGAGAGGAGACTCGAGTAGCAGATAGGGATGCAGAGATTAGACAGCTATGGGGGGAGTTAGCGCATTTGAGATTAGAGACGAGATATGAGGCCACCCAGGCGGCTTATTACTATGCAGCATACTGCGGGATTGTTCCAGATCTATCAGAGCAGGTGCCACCATTTTTTGAGTATGCTGGGGCTCCCCAGGCTCCTCCCCTAGTACCTCCACAGGTTCCTCCACAAAGACCGATGCCACCATCGCAGACATTAGGATAGCAGGCTCCTCCACCTCCACCCCCTCCCAGTGGGAGTGGATCTTGATTGTATCATAGCTCATTTTTGTTGTTTTGGTACTGTGCTCGAGTAGCACCTCTTTGTATATGACATTTGGATCGAGAGATATATATATATGAGATCGATGATTCTGTTGATATTATTGTACTTGTTGCAAATTGCTTGAATGTATGATGTTTAGGAGATGTGCTCTTATATGCTTTAGATGTATGAATAGAAATGTATGCAATGTAGTGATAGATAAATGGTTTATGCTTATAGCGGATACACATGTTGATGCAGATGCAACAAGTTTATGGATGGAAATAAAATGCAATGGATATGGTACTAATCATCTCGTGCAGGATTGTAGCAATATTTAACAGGTACTAATCAAAGGATAGATATGTTCAAGGATCAACAATGAAGACCGGATACTTGTGCAACCAAGAAGAACCCGAGGCAATAGATGAGAGCCTTTGATGAAGACTATTAAGAGAGTAAATAAGGCATCGTCTTAAGTTCAAAGCCTAAGCTAAAGATGCAAGCTTAAAATGAAAATGCAAACCCTAGGACTTGGTTGTTGGACTCACCGTATTTATCATCATAGAGCCTTTCAAGTTCGGACAATCGCAAGATGTCATACAATCCTTACTAATATCGCTATCATGAGAATATGAATATGACATGAGTCTTAAATTTGTCAGAAAAAGGTGTAAGCATTAAGGCACAAGAAGCCAGAATGACCTGAACACCTATTCCTTTTAATCTAGCAAGTTAACATAAGCATTAGAGCATAAATGCTAGAATGACCTGAATGTCTCTTGCGAACAAACACACCAAGCACGTAGGAGTTCCTTCTTTTGCCAAAGATTTCTCGCAGTGACCCTTACGTTCACTTAACAAGACGAGCGTTTACAATTTCATTAGTAGCAGAAAGAAGTCACTCAAAAGACAAGGAGAAGAACCAACCTCACCAAAGCATCCATATAAAAGGAGTCAAGGTACGCATGGCCATCCAATACGAGATAGAGGCTCTTACAAATGGACACCCCTCTTAAATGAATTCTTTGGATCGTTGGAACTAAACCAACAAGCAGAAAGCAAAGAAAGAAAACAAACAAACACTCAAAGAAAACAAAGCTCAGCAAGCCTCAAAGGAACACACATTTAGTTTAAGTTTCAGTTCAAGTTCATGTTCAAGCGGATTGAAGTCAATTCGGAAAGATAACGTTCAAAGTCTCAATGAGATAATGACAGTAGGAAGACGTAATGAGAATCACTGGTGATTGATAAAAGGGAGAAATCCCAAAGAAGAGAGATCGAACGAAAGCTAGGTATCCGCAGGCAGACATAGTGGGAACCACTGGCGACCAATGCTCAAAAAAGAGTTTTCGAAAGTGATAGGACAATGCCCCCTAGACCAGGCAGGTGCCCCCAAGTGTGAACCAGTTCCAATCCATGAAGAGTCGAGGAAAACTCAAAGACAAGCGCATGAGCTAGCAAACCAAAGCAGGAAACAAACTAAAGCAGGAAAGCAGGAAAACAAACTAAAGCAGGAAAGGAAGGAAACTAAAGCAGGAAACTAAGAGCCAAGCGACGCTGAGATGAGATGTTACTTCAGGAAAACAAGAGGTGCCTGTTTACCAGGTTTTCACCATCTTGGCAGAGATTCTATTTTTGCTACCATGATGCCTGTTTACCAGGTTTTCATCAATGGCACATTTTTCTCTTTTTCAATTTTTTTGTACTTTTCTCTTTTTTTGCTTTTTTTTGTATTTTTTTTTTCATTTTTTTGTATTTTTGTATTTTTTGTATTTTTTTTTGTATTTTTCACATTTTCTATTTTTTTTGAGTATTATCAAGGCACCTGTTTACCAGGTTTTCACCAGGATAATAGATACATCAAAGCGCCTGTTTGCCAGGTTTTCACTAAGATGATCATTTTTTCAAGACATTTTGCAATTTTTAGGATTTTTTGCAATATATCAATTTTTAGGATTTTTTTAGGATCAATAAGTATGTACATGAGCACATAGAGAATGTCAGCTGTAGAACTTCTTTAGATGAAGAGCATTGATGGGCTTTTTGAGTTTCTCTCCTTCAGTGGTGATCTCTGGAAACACAGTCATTTGTAGTAGTAGCCAGCTGAGAAGTTGCAGAATCAGAACCAGATGTTGTAGCAGTATCAAGAGAGCCAACCAGTAGTGTCCAACTGTCAAGAGATCCATAGTCAAGGAAATATCACTTAAGTGAGACCCACAAATATCCTCATGGACACACCTTAACTCTTTGTCAGATTTCCCACGCTCTAAACACTTAGGAGGAGTACATTCTGGATTTCTCTTAATCATGTCATTAGTAATAAGGAGATACTGATATGCACTTTGGGAAAAGGCAAGATGGAGTGAAGAGGGTAAAGTATGAGAGGCAAGGGTGATGGAATGGAGGGAAGCATGAGAATTTTGGAAGCTCGAATGACAACTTTGATTTTTTCTTTCTTTGGAATCCACATAGCTTTTGAATTTTTTCTTCTTTACTTTGAGGTGCTTTTGATGACAATGCCTATAGAATGGATTTCGAGATCCATTTTTTATTTTATTTTCTGGCTTTTGATTGTCTTCTTCTTTTTGAGGACCTTTGTGGTCTTTTGAACACCTTTGTTTCTTTCCTTTCTTCATAGTCACATGTCGATTAGATGGGACATGGTGACCTTGAGATATAAGTGGATTCTCATTATTTTTATTTTTATGTTGCACATCCAAGTTACTTCCAAAAGACTCAGGAATTGTGGATGAAAAGGCTTATATGACTGGTTTAGGTGGAGAGATGGAGATGGAAGTGGACAAGCCACTTTTCTGGGAGATGAAGGGGGAAGAAAAGTCAATGGGATGGGCTCAAGTGCAAATATATCAATATCATCCTCATCATTCATGAATGCATTAGATAGATCAAGAAAGTAATCTTCCATAGAGCATTGTCGATTGTGAGTCATCCTAGAAGAGTTAAATAAGTTTGGAGGAATATTATGTGAGCCTAACCAAGATGGTCTATTCCAAGAGTCAGGTCCCCTTTCAGGTGGTAAGAGTGCACGAATAGGAACCATTTCAATTTTGGATCTTCCAATATTCCATGAAGCTGTAACAGAATGGGGTCTTACATACCCATGATTTGCTGGAGTAGTAGGAGTATAGCTTGGAGTAGATGACCTAAGATCCATAGGAATGATCTCCATAGGAGGGTGGAAAGGATCGTCATCAATAGCTTGATTTGGAGGATCATAAATTTCTCCTCTTTCTGAGTTCTTAAGACTAGCATATAAGTGCATAGCATCAACTGGTATTTCTATAGTAGCATCTGATATGGAGTCCCATTCAGCTAGAGACATAGTCGGAGGTAGACTTTCTTCATCACTATCATCTGTCAAAGGAAATGTTTCTTCAACAGCAAGATCTTGTTCAGAAGTAGGAGCAGCAGAGTAATCTGGAATAGGCATACCCAAGAGGAGGGCAGCATCCAACAGTTGCTCCCAATCAGTATGTGTGCCATTGGAGTTGGCATCAGTAGGAGTCTGTTCAATAGCAGAAGTAGTGGAACAATCTAGAATAGGCATACCTTGAGGCATACCCAAGATAAGGGAAGCGTCCAACAGTTGCTCCCAATCAGTACGTGTGCCATTGGAGTTGGCAACAGTAGGATTTTCTTCAACAGTAGAAGTGGTAGAACAATCTAGAATAGGCATACCTTGAGGCATACCAAAGATAAGGGAAGCGTCCAACAGTTGCTCCCAATCAGTATGTGTGCCATTAGAGGCAGTGACATATTCAGTAGTAGCTGCAGTAGTAGAAATTTGTTCAGTAGAGTGTATAAAATCCTCCTGGTGAGGACCAAGATCATGTTCTTGAAGCACTTGAGAAGGTAGATAAGACTCTTTATGGTAGTCTGAATCAAAATTTTGATCATTCAAAGGTCTTTCATATGTCATAGGCTGAATCTGTGTTTCTTCATCATCTAAATTTGCATGTGAGTGCAAGCTACAACTAGGTTGGTCAAGCTCATAGCTCTGATAGCTAATACCAAATTCGTCTTCAGAAGGTTCCTCATAGGAATGTGGAGATGGAGGGAGAGTTGTCAATGACAAGACAGACTCAATTTGATATTCCCCCATTCCAATATCTTTGATCTTCAGGGTTTTTTCTATTTCTTTTAGCTTAGCATCATAGAACTCAGTGGACTCTCTATTAGCAGGAACAAAGCTATTTGTCGCTTGGGTAAGCATCTTAGCAGAGCAAGTATTTAGGCTAGCACTATTGTCAATGAGGACGTGGGGGATACTCTTGGGGCCTATCATAACTTCAGTGTGTAGGGGAGCATCATGCAGATGGCTTAAGGAATGATCATCTTCTTTGGAAAAGCACAAATAGTGAGGCGAAGTTAAATGACCCACCATAGATTGGAACTGATTGAGATCGAGATCTTTGGGGACATTTTCCTTAGTGAGGGCTTTATCCATAGATAGTTTTGGTTTAGATGTCGAAGGTTCAGGACCTTTGAGAACAATCTTTGCATGAGATTAAGGGATAGTGTTCGCACAAGCTAGAGACTGTGTGGAGTTATACGAGGGAGGTGCAGGGCCTCGCAAGACAAAGGGAGTTTTGGGTTTAGGAGTATCCTCACTCCTCGAAGCAATGATCATGTCACAGTGAGAGATCCAAGGTTTGTTTCTAGCAAATCTGGAAGGCGGTTGTGCTTCTGTTGTAGCCTTCTCAGTGGCATTGACTATTTGCATGCTAGAGCTAAGATTAAAGATAGACTTTGAGGGTTTTGGCATGTTAGAGCTACGATTGAAAACCAACTTTGAAGCTTTTGGCAAGTTAGAGCTGAGATTGAAAACCAACTTTGAAGGTTTTGGATCTCCCATCTTGTTGGTAGTATTATGAGAGATCGTGAAAGAGTTGATAGGTTCAAAAGGATCAATAGGTTTAATTTTAGAAAGTGACCCTTCAGAGTCTTGCTGGTCTTCAAACAATGGGTTATAATATTCTTGAAATAATAAGTCAGACTGTATCTGAAACAATGGATTGTAATGCTCTTGGAATGAGGAGGAATGTGAGGATTCCTCACAAAGTTCAGATTTCATAAAAAATTCAGGATGACCTATGTCTTGATTATGAGGTTTACTTTGATCTTGATCAGCATTCTGAATGGGATAAGTCTTGCCACTTCGAGTCGTGACAGTCATAGATGAAGATGTAACGAGAAAAGATTCAAGATAATCCTAGACTCTGTCTCTAAGATAACAAAAAGGAGATAAATGGCTAGAACAGCCAAGATGCAAGATGAACCTGGTACGAATTGTCAAAAAGAGATGGCTAGAATAGCCGAGATAAGATAATCGCAATGCAAGGTACAAGAGCACAATGAGATAAGGCAGACTAATGAGAGACAATACGAGTCAAAGCAAAGATTGATCGATTCCTAACTCAGGACAACTAGTTTCTGACGGTGAACGATAGGAAAATAGAAAAATAGATCATGGACAAAAAGGTAGATCAAATTTATGTCATTGATCAAGCACGTAAGACAACAATCAAGGAGTTAAAGCAAATAGTCTTCAAGCAATGGGCAAGGGACAAAGCAACCTTGCACACGAACAGGAATAGTGACTTAGTATTTCTACTCCCTAAGGACTACTTGTGTATGTTCTTGAGAATGTTTTAGCAGGCACTTAAAACACAACAACATCCTAGCAAGTTGTCTACAAGGCTATACATGGATTTTCTAAAGGGAGTCCTTAATATACGCAAGGTACGTGAGGCACAAATCTGTAGATGAGAAGAATCCGAAATCACACAGCCGGGGGGAGACGGTAACCCAAATCTCCTCCTTCACTTTTCAAAGGTATAAAGTTCTTTGAGGCTTAGCCAAGAGTGAAATCTAACTCATTCCCAAGAGAGGTGTCTTTGGATTCACCTCTCGATATTTATACTCCACCGGAACACGAGAGTTAAGGTCGTTCCTTGAGGTGATGAAATCCCCAAGCAGGCCTTCTAAAAAAATGAAAAGTAAGTAATTCTCTATCAAAAAGTATTGAAAAGCACTAAAGGTGGAACACTTAACGCTTAAAGCAAATATGAGGTGAGTCCACAAGGTGGAACACTTAACACCCCACATAAGTTACAAACGAGTCCACAACCTAGAAAACAAGTGAGTTCCAAAAAGCACAAAAGGGTTGCCTAGTGGAACAATTAATGCTTCTTTCCTATAGACCCCTCCCCTTTAATGTGGCGCTGAGATTGCAACCACAGGGCGGAAATGAGGGGCCGACGGATTAGCGAGTCCAATAACCCAAGATAGCAATCTAGATCAATCACAAGTAATCTAAGACTGCTAATCAATACTACTCATAAGTGCAAGAGGGTTTGAATCATGGAATATTTAACTTTCCAAGTAAACATGAAGTGAGTCCACAAAGTGGTGCATTTAACTCTTCATGTAAACTAGGAATGAATCCATGCCCTAGATTACTCAATGAGATGTTTTGATATTTGAAACCAAGAATTACTTAATGTTTAAACACAAGCATTCACTTACATAAACTTGTATGAAAGCAAATCTATTTTCATTCATTTCCCATTAAGAGCATCAATTGAAATGTGTTCTATGAAAGCATGTAAACACTCAAGCCAAACACATGAGAGGTTCAATTTTAATCCCAAAGTCCAAATGTTTTAGAGATTTTAAGAACTCACCTTAGGTCCAAAGATCTGCAATCCAGCATTTAGCACACATCCGAAAGTATAGAATCAAGACAAATCAATGGCAAACTATAAGATATGTAACATTGCTGTCTTCAAGATAGTCTTTAAAGATTGATTTATTTGACCCATAAAATCACAATATTAAAATTTTTGGAAAGAATTAAGTTTTTATCTAACATTAAGAAATACCATTTCCCAAAATTATAAGGTCTTATGATTCCATTTGGTTCCTCAACCATTAACCTTTTCAGACTGCAATTGTTCTATCATAAATCAGATTTAAAACATCAAACCCTGCATAGGGAATCACATATCTTTCTCAAAAAGAATCAAAATAAAATCAAACCAATTTCATATTAACTATTAGTGAATCTAGTTTCCAAATATGTAAGCCATTTATTTTTCCCATTCATAAATCATTTTCTAAGAATAAATCATTGCCCGCAACTCCAATATAGATTGTTAAAAATCAGTTTTCACTCAAATTCCCATAACTTTCACAAATCTATATAAAAATGACTTAAAAAAAAAGGAAATGAAATCTAGTTTATGTATCTTTCCAATGAATATTATTAGAGATCCTGATTCTTCATAATTTGTCCGTACTAGACGTTTCAATTTGATTGTATTCAGAGAATCTCAAATCTGCAAATACCCACTTTCACCAAAATGATCATAACTTATTCATTTCTTTATAAAAATGAACCAAACCAAAAGCATAAGAAAGAGGATTCATAATTATATCCATCCATTACTATATTACAAGGTTTTCAAGCTGTACATGGCCGTACATGGCCTAGAACCAACACTAAAATTGAAAAACCAATCAAGAATGAGGTTAGAAATTAATCTTTTCTGCCCCACGGTGGGCGCCAAAATGTATGTGACTGAATGTGACCTCTAAATCAGGCACAACACAACATGGTCATTATTCACTTGATAGAATTCAGGAGAGAGTATGAAGAACTCAATCCAATTCCATGGTGAGGCGACATTCCTATGTGAATGGGGTGTTTGAATACTCTCAGAACGAGAGCCAACAACCAGGAGACCAATTCAACAATGGAGGATTTGAAAGAAAATAAAGATGAGCAAGATGAAACTAAGCTAAGAATGAATGCAATTAATCTAGAAAACTTTGAAATAAATATGAAATGCAGATTTTTAGTTGATTTTGAAATAAAGATGATATTAGACTAAGAACAAGTAAGCAAATTTAATCTAAATGTGAAATGCAATTACACTAATATGAGAAATTAAACTAGATAATGCAATAAAAGAGCTTTGAAAATAATGAGATATGAGACTAAAAAATGCTATAGTAAGGATGCTCTCAAAAATTGCCCTCTCTAATGAAGAAAAAGAGCCCAAATAAATAGAAGAGCCAAGAGGAGGAGGAAGAGTTTCTTGATTCAAAACTCCTGACCCTTCATTCCCATATTGAGACAAAAATGCAAGAATTACTTAATAAAAAGAATGGAAAATGCCACACAGGTGACCTTTCGAATATCTTGAATTATCAATTCAAAAAAGTGTGTCCATTCGAATATCAAGTAATTATTAATTCCTTTTTATGGGTAATTAGCTAAAGGGGGTGGATTTAATTTAATTAGAAAGCACTTAGGACTTTAGAATTAAATTAATTTATCATAGGGGTAATTTAGCCAATTAAGTCTAAGACTTTAGGAATTAATTTAGCATTTGATTATTGCAATTTATGGTCTTTGCAATTGACATCAAGTCAAATTAAGTCAGATATGAGAGAGAAAATTGCCTAGGGAACTAGGACTTTGGTGATGTAAAATCGAGATAATGCACCAAAATTGATGAAATTAAATAGGTGCCAATTTTGGGGTATTACAAGGAAAGCTCCCAATCTATAAACAAGAGGGACAAGAAAGTTCTAGACTCATCTCAGGTAGTGACATCATTATGGAGTCTATTAGAGAAAGGTAGTCCCTGATGAGAAAAATAGACATTCTGAAAAATGTTTTCAAAAAATAATAACAATGAAATGGGATGAGCTCAAGTGCCAATGTATAGAGGCTTTATTTGATTCACAATATATAAGATTGATTGGATCATGCAATATAATGCAAAATATTAGTTCTCATGTTGGGATGCTTGGTTTGTCTGACATTGAGGGTCATGAAGAACTGCAGGTTTATCAAGGAAGTCCCATGATTATGCACTCCTATTACATGGAGGTATGCCCTTTCGTCCAGGATTGATAAGATCAGTGATGAATTTTGGAAGAGAGATGTTTATCTCAAATTCACAAAGAAGAGTGGAAGCGCAGTGATTTTGAGGCTGATATGTGATCCTAGCATTCATATTGGGTATGTAGGTGTGGATTGCTTGAGGACAAGAAATCTTGAAGAGGGGAAAACTGTAATGTCCCCCATTTATTTAGGTCATCCAGCCCTAGTTTCATAAATAAATAAATAAATATTAATAAATAGAATTATTTAAATAAGTTTAGTAACTGCCTTTGAGTCAACTTTCCCAGCTTGTAACCAACTTGCATTAAATAAACATAATTAAATATTTTGCTTTATCTTGGAGGGTAACTTGGAATAAAAGTTATTAGGTCGGCTTTCTTATCTTGGCCAAAATTGAAGGATTCGTGTATTTATATGGGTCAACAAAGTGAGAGAAGGGCATCATAGAATTCATCTTGATTTTGCATTAAACAAATGCATAAACTCTTGGATGAAATCCCATGATTTTTTGGTCAGGGGGCATGAAAAACCCTGTTTGACTAATCTTGTCATTTTAACCAGTCTTCATTGTGTAATACCGATCTCCATGGCAGTTGCAGTATGGCAATATTTGCAAAGGACTATACAGCAAGTAAACTTAGGGCCAAATGTTACGCCAAATATATGAACTTAGGGCCAGTCATTGATCAATATTTGACCTTTGCTGAATATTTTGAGCTTCAAACAAATGGGCGAAGGAGAAGAAGATATGAAAAATAGAATTTTGAAATGAAATGACCAGATCAAAAAAGGTACACTGTTGAAGCCATCAAAATCTCTGTATTTCCTTTTGATGATATTTTGGGATATCTGGATTAGATAAACCCAATAGAAAGGGAACTTCATGAAAAAATAAGATGCATGAAAACAAAAGAGAAAAATTTAGCAGCACCAAAAGTAGAACCTGAAATGATGAAGAGTACATGAGCAAAAGAGGAGGTTAACGAAGCAGTGATAGTGGAGCCAAAAGAAATGTAGGATGTAGGGAAGATGGGGAGCATACTTGTTTATAAGGGGAAAAAATAGATTAATGTTTCCGCGCGTGCCTAGATCTCCAAATCTCAACCTCAACCAGCTCCCGTGTGCCCAAACCTCCAAACCTTAACCTCAAATAGCTCCCGCATTCCCAGACCTCCAAACCTCCTGCCCACAATACCCAAAGTGATCAAATGAATCACATCAAACCCTTTTTTTTTGTATTCACATTTCGTGTTTTGCGCGCTAACTGCAATTCCCTTGAAACAAATTCGCCATGGTAATAATGAATGAGAAATGAAACCTTTTCTTTTTTTAAGTTATGCCCGTGTTAGTCAAGATTTTAACTAACATGAGCATAACTTAAAAAAAATAAAGTTTTCCTTCTATATTCCAACCAACCAAAACCTTTTGGCTTCATGGTCAAAAATTTTGGTAGAAAAACTAGGTCAAATGTACTAGTGTCTTCTTATTCTTAATGAATCTATTTATAAGCTAAGTAACTACCCTTGCATTCCACTTGTACTTAAGACTAACCTTGTCACATTTTCTTAAGTCTTTTATATATTCACAAGACTGCTCTAACCCATATGAAGACTGTCATCTATGCTTCTTTTAATGACTTCCCTAAAAAATCCTTTGTCACTCAACTATCAATATGGAAACCTTTGTAATAACAACATCGATTTGTTGTATGATCTTGTCTTTTATAACCACACCTTCATTACTTACTTTTCCATTGATAGATCTGTCATATCCCTGCAATTTGTTGTTGTTTACTATCATTGACTACATGCTTGTTTAGGGCATCTCAATTGATAATTCAGCAACAACCATGACTATTCCTTTGTTGTATTCCTTAAACTATTTGCAATGTATTGTGACCATGAAATGGAATATTATCATAGTCAAAATCTTCACAATGATTTGCTTAAACCTCATTATTATTTCTTCTACCATCAAATTCCTTGGGTTTTTGATATGACCACCCCTTCTCTTGTAATTTCTTTCATTATCACTATTATACATCATGACACTTGTTTATTTGATTCTTAGTAGTGGGATGTCATGTTGTCTTTTGTTGTCTTTCATGACTGAAAAATTTGACACTTCTTCTCCAGGACTATTATTTGCCTTTAATACAATGCCTAAAAATTACTAGACAACCAAACTTAACTAGTAACTAACTGTCAATAGACTCTTCCAGTTAGTTGATGGTTACAACTAGCCTTGAAGAGGCTTATTTGTGGTTGGATGCATGTGTTAGAAGAAAAGAAGAGGGAGGAATAAGTTAATGATCGATTCCAGATCATAACAATGAATGTAAACTATTTTCAAGTAATGAAAATGTAAATTCATTGGTAATCTGCCAGTCACTGCTCGTGAGGGTACAATTTGACTATTCTATTGAAAAAAAATTATTTTTATGGTTGATATGGATCCAAATGATTTCTAGGGTATGGTGTTGCATGTAATTGGAGTTATGAATAGTTTTGTGCAGGTTTGAAAGCATTTTTGGGTCCTCTGGACGTGACCGTCTCTGTACAGTTAGGGTATACACCAGTCAGATTAGAAAGATGCAAAGATTGGATTTAAGATTGTTTCCTTTCCATTCATAATGAGTATGTTAGAATGGTTGTTTTTTATCAAGTTGAATCCATTCATGAGTGTCTAAGGGTGTAGAGGAAGTTGGTGTGTTGAAACCCAACCAACAGTGACTGTTCCTACACAGTGCACAAATGAAATACCATGAGGACAGGGTAATGAGATAGTACTTAATGTTTTCCATAAATAGAAGGGAGTTATGAAGGATGGATTTTCATTATGTTATGTGTTTAAAAAATTCTTGAATGCAGGGTAGACAGTGAAGTGGAAGAACATTCTCAGATTGCTTGGATAGCCCAGTTTAAGGGTCACTAGAATTGGGGCAGTCAAGGTCTAGATGATTTGTCCATTGGAGGACCATCTTTCTTTGCATAGAAGACCACTTTATGATCAGGATATGGTGTTAGATCCATTGGTGGGGTTTAAGAAGGTGTGGAAGGGTGTGTTTGAGAAGACCCTAGGTTATCAAGCCTTAAAAGGAGGGTTTTGTGAATGAGACTTTAAAACTTGTTAGTGGTCCTTGCAAATGTGAAAATCTTTGGTTTTAGAGTTGTGTGTGTATGCTATACACCTTCATGAAATTAGGACTATTAACTAACAAATAAAAGCAAGTGCAATACAAATTTAAACTAAGAAATGCATTTAATATCCATAACATCTCATGGTTCTCTAGTTAGATGTGGTAAGTAGAGCTCTCAGCTTAATCTCCACTAGTGACACTTCTAAAATGAGAAAATATGATGCTACAATGCTTAATCTAGCTCACAATTCTCCATTATGCAAAGACAAATTGAAATGCTAATGCTAAATGCTCTCAATTTCTCTTAATTGCTCAAGAAATTGACTATAGTAATTATGCTTTGTGTACACACTAGAATGTGCACTTCTCTAAGCCATTACTTCCAAGAGAATCCATGAATGGGAAGCCTTGGGAAGGTGACCTAGAGCTCCCTAGGCATGGAGTGCAAGGGTTTTAAGAGTGCTCTCAGCTAGAGTTATTAAGCCAATAACCTTGCTAGTAAACCATGCAATGGGAGATTCAATGAGACAAGGGCAAGAATTCCAGTATCCTCAAGAATCAAGATGAGAATGCAATGCAACTATGCTAGAAATGGAGATGCAAGCTAAGCTATGAAAGGAAAGATAGAAGTATTACAAATCCTTACTAATTAAGCTATGTGAAGTAAATTAGAGCATGAAAAGAAACTAAGCTAAGAAAGCATAAACATGAAGCTAAGATAAGAATGCAAGAAATGAAGGCTAAATGCAATAAGATCTCAAAAAAAGCTCCAAAGTCTCCAAGAAATCCTGCAGCATAAGATTAGCATAAAAAGTTGGGGTCCTAAAATGAGGAGAGAGCTCTCCTTTTCTAGGAATTGAAAAGGAATGGACCATGGAGATTAAGAGGAAAAAGATTTAATCAAGGGTGGAGCTTGAAAGAGGAGCAATCCATGTGCACAAGTATCCTCCAATGGGAAAATAAGAGTTGACTTTTGTGTCCATATGAGACAAAAAGTGGCTTTTCTCCTTTTTATAAAATAGGAATAATGCTTTATTTGTGCAACTTAGGATAAGAGGAAAAGTGGGGGCTTTTTATTTAATAAAAGGGGAGGGAATTCCTTTTAATTAAATAAAGACTTAGGATAAGATGGTTAGCCCATAGAAAAATTGAATAAATGATAGAATTAGGATTTGATCAAGAATAAGTAATTGATGATTTTAGCAAATAATGCTAGCAAGGGGCTAATAGTCCAAATGACCATTTTTGGGTGATTACATTTGCCCCTCTTTGACTAATGTGTGATCGATCTGGGAACACATTACATCAAAGAATAGATCAGCCAAGAAGGCAAATAGATAGAGATCTGACTTCAAAGAATGAAGTGTAAAGAGATAGCAAATCCTACATGGTCAGCCTGGTAGCGACAATACTGAACACTTAGGAAAGAGATGGACAATATTAGAACTCGAGATGAGAACTAACATGTCAAGCGCAAAGATAGATCGATCAAAGAAAATGGAATGGTCAAGAATATGCTCTGGAGAATAGCTGATAGGATATGATGTGTCTACCCCCTTGGGATCGAAAGTGAAATCAGGTAGAGGGAATGCAGAAGCAAGAGCAACATGATCAAATTAGTAGAAATCATAATTGAAGATGAAAAATAAGAGAATAACCATCAAGCAGTGAAGATATGCCCCAGTTATGACCTTAGAGAGAGATGAAATGAAATGGATGAAAGACTAGAAGGGTGAGAGCGATGGAGATGAAGAAATGAAGATGCCCCAGGGAAGATCGAAGGATCAGGCCTCAAATGGTTAGCCAACTGCGCATAAGAGGGTCAAATGCAATTTTGATGATCAAGGCAAACTCAGATTTTGGTTTTGATCCCGAAATGAAGAGAAAATGATGCGATATGAAAGACAAGAAGTAAAAGACATGATCAGGAAGAAGCGAAAGGTGAGCACAATTGACCGACATGTCCACGAAATATGAAAGGAGAGCTCTCTCCATATGCAAGATGAAAAACTAACTAACATGAACCTAAGAATGCAAGCTATTATGAAAAGTGGTTTACTTGCAGGGTGACAAAGCTATTAGACTCTAATATTCATCATCGAGTGTTATTGGTAGCATCGCAAGATCATACAATACACACTAGTATAACTATGTGGATCTGAATATGATCTATATCAGATAGGAATGTGGAAATCCCACTTAGGCACCAAAGACATATAAGTTAAGATGACTAGTGCAGTGAGATTCCCTAAGTTTGATAGAGCAAGATTATGCTCACATCGAGACACAAGAAAGTCAAGATGACTATAAGCATGCACTTGCAGAAAAAATAGTCAAGGATAATACCTTGTAGATCCTAGAGTCAAGTGGAACAAGCATAAATGATCATGACAACCAAGATCAACAAAATATACCCATAGGTAGAAAGAAAATAAAACATGTGCTCATGCCTCAGTCTTCTAACTATGCATCATCGAAAACCATTAGGGAGAGAACACTCAACAAAGAAATCATCATAGACAAAGCACAAAGAAAGAAAGTCAACAAGTCTCAGCAAGTTAAGTGGTTTAAGTGCGTGTGTGTAGGTCATAGAGTCAATCTTTGAGTATCACCTCTGCCGATGGAAATATCACATCATTCTGGACTATGGGTAAACATCTGATAAGTGTTAAGAAACACTTGATGCTAAGGAAGTGTTGAAAAACACAGCTGGGGTGGTGTTGAAAAACATTGTTGGAACCAAGTGGCCCAAGAAACCCAAATGCACAAAGAGACCCAAGACAAGCTTAGAACAACAGATGCCCCCTAGACTAAGACAAGAGTCAATTCCAGGCTAGGAGAAGCAAAGTGAGAAGTGGAGCGAATGAGTGCCACGCAAGACTGATAGACATCGGTGCAAAGGTTTCAAGTAGCTCCTGTTTCTAGGTTTTCACCACTTGATAGATTTTTTCAAGACTTTTTTTAATTTTTGTATTTTGCTATCAAGGCTCCTGTTTCCAGGTTTTCACCAAGGCACTTTTTCTATTTTTTTGAATTTTTGAATTTTTTGATTTTTTTATATTTCTTCAGGACTTTATATGCTTTTTAGGATTTTTAGAGCATCATATATGAATTTTTTTTTGAATTTTCTTAAGATCAATAAATATGTACAAAGGATGCCCCCATACAAAATGGGCATCAAACTCCCAAGCAAGATCACATCGTGTAGTCCCAATGTCTAGCAAGGTGGAGGACAAGAGGGAATAACAAGCTAGTGGAAGAGATGGAAGACAAGAGAATGAAGGAGAATGAAGGGAATAAATCCTCAATGGAAAACTCTTCAAGAGTACCCAAGCTAGGGAAAAAAAATGTCATGCAAAGCACATTTGGACAAGCAATGAAAGGCCATCATAAGATAAGTCACAAAGGCATAATGCAAAAGAAGGAAAGGATGCAGTCCAAAGGAGTAGACATGTCAAGAGGCTTCATAGCATCACATTTTACTCTTTTTTATTAGATCAAGACCAAAGGGGAAAAGGATAGTGAAAGGCTAGAATGAATAGAGGAAAATAAATTTGAAGGCTAAACATGAATGGAATGAAAGAAAGATCATCGTAAGATAGCCAAATGTCTGTGTATAGGTCAACATTGTCAAGATCAAAGGGAGAAGACAGAATGGATGAAATATGTAGAAGAACTACACATGATGCCTGATTACCAGGTTTTCATCATGGTACTTATCCAAGGCACCACAAGGGAGTGGTTTTCACCATAGGATGAATTTATTTCTCTTTACTTTTGCTACCAAGGCGCCTGTTTACAGGTTTCCACCAAGGCACATTTTCAATTTTGCATTTTTTTTTTCTTTCATTTTTTTTTTGGAAGAAGGAAAGCATTTTAGATAATGCTCCTTGAAAGGATAAACCATGATATTCCAAGGAAAGGTAGATGGAAAATAAAAATGGAGGATAAGGTTTTATGTAAAGTGAGTGAGGTTGGAAGATAGGAGGAATAGGCAAATGAGGAAAAAGGATAGAAGGTAGAAGGATAATGAATGGAAGGATTGTGACAGGGTAGATGGAAAGGAAGACAAGATCAACGTCAACACACACCTTGAAGGGTGGCAAGAGGATGGAGGAAATGTGAATGAAGGAATACGAGAAGGAATATGGTGAATATTTAGCAGAGGTTGCGGTTTAGGCACATGGAATGGAAGAATGTCTTTGGAAGAAGATGAGGTGGAAGACTTTGGAAGCTTGAATGTCAACTTCACTTTTTGTTCAATATTAGACTCTTTCAAGAGAGACTTTGGAATTCATATAGATGTAGAATTTTTATTTCTTTTTGATGATTTAGAGAGAATATCTTTAATGATGGATTTTGGAACCCATACTTGTCTTGTAGTTTTCTTCTTAGATATCTCTTTTGACTTTATGCCTCCATGTCGATTAGAGGAGACATGGTGATCTTCTTTTTTTGATGGATTCTTGTATTGTTTTTTTTCCTTGTATTGAACATTCAAGTTACTTCCAAAAGACTTAGGACTTGTGGAAGAAGGAGTATACGATTGGTTTAGATGGGTGGGTGGATGAAAAAGATTCAAGGGTATACATCTATGTTGATCTTGAGGAAAGATAGGAGATGAAGGGACATAAGGACCCAAGATGGTTGATGAATTAGGAGAGTTAGGAGGGGAAAGTGAAGGGACATAAGGGCCCAAGATGGAAGGAAGACGTGAAGCCCTTAGTGGTAGTGGAAGAGGTCCTAGGATGGAAGTGGAAGATGCAAAAGGATAATCAATAAGTTCATCAACATCTATATGACAACCAAGGACATCAACATTTTTAGAGTGAGCATTAGGATTTACAATAGGATCATGAACATCTTGAATAGGAGAAACTTCTTTGATAGGATTGTTTGGAGCTTGCAAAGACTTAGGAGGAGTAGAAAGTGGAAGCAAACATGGAGTGGTAAAACAAGAAGATGGAATACTTTGATCTTGACAAGTTGCTTTGGATGGCATAAGCGCATCATTTTTGTCTTGATTTTCAATAGGCTTAACATTGGAAGTAACAACACCATTTTAAATAACCTTAATGGAAGTATCATCTTTGGAAAGCGCAAGTGTAGTAAGGTTATTTTGATTGTCAATAAGCTCAAAAGTGTAAGTAGTAGCTTGATCTTGCCTAGGATAAGACTTAAGACATGGTGGAATAAATGATGAAGGGCGTAGAGGATCAAAAGAACCATGAAACAGATAAGAGACATCATGAAAAGGATTGGATGACATGGAGGGTTCTTGATCTTGATCTTTCTTTATGTTCTTTTCTTTATCATTTTTAGCGTCCTCTTGACATGGAGCCACTTCTAAGGACAAGGAAGCATGTTGGAATTTTATGGAAGAATTTGGGAGAGATAGTGAAGGACTAGTTGAAGTAGGCATTATAGTGCATAAAGGCTTAGGCTCTTTAGGTTTAGCATTATTGAAACTATTTTCAGCCAAGTGAAGGTTAGCTTGAGTTTCTTAAAGAGGTAGCCCTTGAGGATAACTATAGGGAACCGTATGAAAAGTATTAGGACTTTCATTGGATGAAGGATTTGTGAAAGATTTGGAAAAATCAGAAGCTTTAGGGAATGTATGAATATTGAAGGAAGTAGGGGATGGAAGGGAACCATCACAAGACAAAGGTCCATCATTAACATAATCTTGCTTGAGAGTGCAATCTTTATCTTCAGCATGAGAGTTCTTAGAGGAAGGATTCTTATAATATTGACATTTGAAATTAGCACCATACATTTTATAGTCCTCAATAGTGGTAGATGGGTCATAATCGAGGTATTGTTCATAGAACTCATCAAAGTTCCTTTCAAAATCAAAATCATATGGATCACCATTGTGATCTACCCAATAGGATGACCCTTTAGCAAGCACAAACACATGGCAAGGAGGACTCTTAGGAATAGAGGTTTCATAGGCATCACTACATTGTCCATCATTATGGTCATAAAAAATGGGCATGTCACTCTTCATAGAAGAGGTATCACAAGGACTACCATATTGCTCATAGTGAAGAGTAAGACTCTTGGGAAAAGTAGAAGAGGAACAAGATTGCGAAGAAGAGGAAAATGAAGACCTAGTGGAGGAAGAAGAATTGGATAATGAAGGATGTGAATAATGTCTAGAAGAGTCATGGTAAGACTTGGAAGATGAGGAAGAATGAGAAGACTTAGAAGATAAAATTTTTTTGGAAGAAGGAGGTCGTGACAGGATCATGTCTATGATCCTAGCAAAGGTGTCTGATTCAAGCATCTTTTATTTTATTGTTGTCTTAATTTTATCATCCATGCAATATCTAGAAGGACTATTGGAAGAATAATACTCTTCGAATTGAGCAATGAGTTCAAGATCATCTATTCTCAAGAGAGGTTATATAACAAGATAGTTGAAATTCATGGTCCTGGAAGAGGAGAAATCAAGCATGAAAGTGAAAGAATTGATGAATAGAAGAAGGTAGACTAGAAAATAAGAGGAAAAGCATCAAAAGGAAATCAAGAATTTAGGAAGAAGAGGAAGAAGCATGAAGGAAGAAGAGAAAGGATGGGAATGAGAGACTAGGAAGACATGGGAGATGTGGAAGAAAGGTGACCAAGAGTCATTTTGTGCAATTTGATACCATTTGAGTTCATTTGGATATTGAGCAACATTTCACGGCACCTAAGATCCAACCTGGACTGCCCAAGGAAGACTGGGAATGGCAAGAATAAGCTTCAAATTGTAGACAACTGTGAGACATAAAAATAAGTTTGTGTGATAGTTTCTAGGCAAGCAGTGCGACTCTTGACCAGTGATCATGAAAAACTCAATTTTGAAAGTAATTTGGTCAATGTTGTAAGTTGCAAGGTACAATTTCTTGGTTTCAAGCACAGTAATATTAGGAAATAGACAAGTTTGAAAATAGTAGGTGATCACACATGTCATAAAACACTTGCACAAGGGCGAAAGTAACATTGCCAAGACAAGCAATTGTGATATCAAAATAGAAAATCTGATGAGCACTACTGTGATGTTTGATGTTTGAGAACATTTACACGGGTAGATCACAACGAGAACACTTCAAGAACTTACTAGCCTAGAAGGACAAAGGCTCAATACTTAACAACTTGGCCCACACTTGATGTCCCATCATCTCACACAAAGTGGTTGCCCACAATGGATGTTGGCTTTGTTGTGGAAGTGCCAATGACACAACCAAAGGGACACAGATGGTGAGTAGTCTTGGGGTGATCCGAGTTAGTCCACTAGGATCAATCCTTGCACCAAGATGTTAAGTGGAAAAATGGGGTAGCTTCTATCTATGGTTCTTAGTAAGGGCTTCCGTTCGTAATACTCTTCTTGCTCCCCAGAGGGACTCCTTACCTTACGGCAAGTAATGGACCTCGTGGCCACAAGAGTACCTTAAGCATTCTTGCTCAACATTTTCCTCATGGTCACAATCCCACAAGTACTCACATTAAGTGAAGACAAGTACTACGTCTACCAAGGTTTGGTGTCCTTGATAGCCTTAGGTTTATAATGGGTCAGAATAGCTTGTTTTTAGCTTGTCCCCACTTGGGTCGTTCCTCTTGATTGCTCAAGAGTAGGCCTGCTAAGGATTCTAGAACTAAACAAAGAGTGGATCAACCTTTGAGTTTCAAGATTTCTATTTCACCTCAAGGGTGAAGAGCATACTCTCCTAGCTCAAAAATCTCTCCCAAACACACCAAGCAAAGTTTAATTACCCTCTTGCTTTCAAAATCTAGAAGTGGGTCAAGATTTCTGGTTCACCACAAGGGTGAAGAGTATACTCTCCTACCACCAAAAGACTCCTACAACAAGATATTAAGTGCCTAAGAAATAAAGCAACTAGTATATGCTGCACTTAAAAGAAAAGTAATAAACAAGCACTTGTTTGTTTTTAGGCATTGGGCAGCCTTGCAAAACATAATTAGTAGGCCTTGTGCATTTGGAGCTTTGACATGCATTCTTTTAAGAAAATATTTCAAGCAATGAGAGCACCTACAAGCACAACTTGTTAGCTCCACAATGGTTAGCACATCAAAAATTAGATAATTTGCAAGTAAAATAGCTAATCAAATGACAAAATTTGAAAATGAAACTAGCACGGTTGGATCAGGCTCAGAAAGAACTTTCCAACGATATATCACACTTCAATTTTCATTACCATATGCAAAAATTTCTCAAAAATGGGTGCCAGTTTTTTGTAGTGGCACGGATTTTGAAAATGCCAAAATTTAAAAAAAAGTAGGAAAACTGAAAACAGCAAGAAAAACTGACAAATCTAGAATTTTGGTCTTTGTCTGTCACAAAATTTTGTGCGAGATAGTACTCAGGGCCGCGCGAGAAAGTACCAAACCATGCGCAAGAAAGCACAAGCCCACGTGAGAATGTCCAAAGGCTTGCATGAGAAAGTACAAGGGCTCACACGAGAAAGTACATAGGCCCGCATGATAAAACACCTTTGTCACCCACAGAAGTGCTAAAAACAACAAATCTTCATGTGATACAATGAGAAACCTTACGCGAGATTCTGTAACAGTGATGCATAGAAGTACAGAAAGTGTACGGAAATCACAAAAAATAAAAATAGCTGAAACCTACAGCGGAAATGCAAGAAAAGAAGGAGAAACAGAGCTGTCTTGCCCCACGGTGGGTGCCAAAAATATACACACTAGAATGTGCACTTCTCTAAGCCATTACTTCTAAGAGAATCCATGAATGGGAAGCCTTGGGAAGGCTACCTAGAGCTCCCTAGGCATGGAGTGCAAGGGTTTTAAGAGTGCTCTCAGCTAGAGCTATTAAGCCAATAACCTTGCTAGTAAACCATGCAATGGGAGATTCAATGAGACAAGGGCAAGAATGCCAATATCCTCAAGAATCAAGATGAGAATGCAATGCAACTATGTTAGAAATGGAGATGCAAGCTAAGCTATGAAAGGAAAGATAGAAGTATTACAAATCCTTACTAATTAAGCTATGTGAAGTAAACTAGAGCATGAAAAGAAACTAAGCTAAGAAAGCATAAACATGAAGCTAAGATAAGAATGCAAGAAATGAAGGCTAAATGCAATAAGATCTCAAAAAAAGCTCCAAAGTCTCCAAGAAATCCTGCAGCATAAGATTAGCATAAAAAGTTGGGGTCCTAAAATGAGGAGAGAGCTCTCCTTTTATAGGAATTGAAAAGGAATGGACCATGTAGATTAAGAGGAAAAAGATTTAATCAAGGGTGGAGCTTGAAAGAGGAGAAATCCATGTGCACAAGTATCCTCCCATGGGAAAATAAGAGTTGACTTTTGTGTCCATATGAGACAAAAAGTGGCTTTTCTCATTTTTATAAAATAGGAATAATGCTTTATTTGTGCAACTTAGGATAAGAGGAAAAGTGGGGACTTTTTATTTAATAAAAGGGGAGGGAATTCCTTTTAATTAAATAAAGACTTAGGATAAGATGGTTAGCCCATAGAAAATAATCGAATAAATGATAAAATTAGGATTTGATCAAGAATAAGCAATTGATGATTTTAGCAAATAATGCTAGCAAGGGGTTAATAGTCTAGATGACCATTTTTGGGTGATTACACTTTGCAAATGAATTCTAAGATGATTATTGCTCTCAAAATGCCTCTCATTTATAGTAAATTCCCAAGGGTAGGGGGTAGAGTGAATTAACCATGATTTACCTTTGGTTAAGTCAAAAACTTTGCAATGTTTTTTAATGGGGGGACAATTTAAATGTTTGTCTCAAAGCTTTGGACAAAAGGACAAAATTGAGTGGATGAGATTAAAAGCTTGGAATGTGTGATTGTGATTGAGATTCAATTCTTTTGAGTGATCCATGTGCTTTGTGTTCTCAATTTTCAATGGTTCCTCAATTTGTTGTTGAAAGATATTAAGATTAATTAAATTCTATCAATTAATTAAATTAGCCATGTAATGGAATAGGTTCAATTTGATTTTTGATTAAACAACTATACAATTAATTGATTAAAATCAATTATATAGTGTTTTTCACCCCTTTAAGATTTGATTTTAATTATTTAATGTCCTCATTTGATTTTTCCTTTGATTTAATGATTTTTTTCAATTTGATTTAATAAATGTCCATTTAAATTGATTTGATCATTTTGATGATTTTGAGCCATTTTATTGATTTTAAAGCACTTGTCCATTTTTGAGTGTCTACAAATGCCCCTCTTTGAATTGATGTGTGAAGAACATTGATTCAAAGAAATTTTTAAGTCCTGATCGCTTTTTAGGTCCTAATTAACTGATTCACTGATATGCCACTGATATGAAATTGATTGCTGCCTAATATGATATGATTTAATATGATATGCCCTACTGATAATAATTCAAAAATTTTGATGCCCCAGATTTCATGATGTTTGATGCCAATTTGATACTCTGATGCCCCCTTAGAAATAAAACATATTGATTGCTTGATTTGAAATTTCATGTTATTTGATTGATTAATCCAATATGTTTTCATTTCTGAAAAACATTTGATGATATGACATGATTTAGCAATTTGCCCCGATTGAATTGATAGTTTGACATTAGGTAATAAAGGTCATAGTCAAAATTTCACCTCTAAATTAGGTCAAAATTTTCTTAAATGGGTTGAAAAACCTAGATTTACTATTCATTTTCACTTTTGACTATTGAGATTTTTGCTCTAATCCTGCTTTGATTTTCACAATGGTTGTGCCTAGTAGAGAGCATCGGTTCGAGAGGGGTTGTCGCTATCAGAGGCCACTAGACTATGGACCTCCTGTGAGTCATTTCAAACCTCCTTTTGTGCATTTATTGCTCTTTTTCCGCATTTATTGCAACTTTTTCATGCTCTTGTATTTTTGTTTTTACAAAATGCCACTTAGGATAGTTTAAATGCCACGTAAGTTTTTAAATGCCGCATCCGCACTTTTTACTCACGCCTCCGCCTAGTAAAGTGCTGCCTAGGAAATTTTATGCCTCGCCTAATATTGATATGTTTCCGTGTAGTAGTAGGGTTTTCATGCCATTTTAGATATGTTTTCACACCTATAAAACCCTAGCTTTAAAATGCCGCCTAGGCTTGATTAAGTGCCTCCTAGCATTGTAAAGTGATGTGTGAAATGTTAAGTTACACGTAGTAAGGATAAAGCAATGCGTAATAGCTTTTATGCACCACGTAAGGTAAAATGCCGCGTGGTAATAGGGAAATGACGCCTGCAGGATTTTGAAAATTTTTCAAATTTCCAACTTGATTTTCTGATAAAAATTTGATTTCTCTAACTAACTGATTGATTTCCCAGATAGCGAGGTCTATTATAGTTTAACCAAACAATTGATTAGGATATCAAGATAATGGTACCAATGAATTTGATTTTTCAATCTGATAGGATAGAAAAACTGATAGGTAGGATACTGATCGGTAGGATTGATAATTTGTTCTCAAGACATAGAGACACAAACAAATGGTACTAGGTTTGATTGCTTGATACTTTGATTTTGATAGAACTGATTGACTAAAAATGATTCACTGATATAGAAAACTGATATGATTCTCTTGATTTTTCCAAACAAGCACATTTCTATAAGTTGTATATACGAATCGTCACTTCATGGGTCATTGAGTCAGGTCAGGCTTTGACTCCCGCAGAGTTTTGGGTGATTGAGTTGTGTGGTCTTAGTTTTCTGCTTGACATCCCGCGGTTCCAACTGAACCATGGCCTTCTTACTGCAGTGGCAGAGAGATGGCAATCTGACCACAATATCTTCCATCTACCATTTGGAGAGATGACGATCACGCCAGAGGACATGTATCGATTATTGTGTATTCCTTATCGTGGAGAGATGGTATATTATGACTCTGTGTATGATAGTACAGTCTGCAGATGAGTATTTGGAGACAACATTATTGATGATGAGACTATCACGTGGGCATAGTTTGCTTCATTTCCCACATTGCTAGCAGTATTAGGTGCTCTTATTGGTGGATTACTACTTCCCAACCGGTGAGGTCATGGCTTCTCAGTTGGATGGGGCAGGATACTCAAGAAATTTCTTGCATAGCCTCAACGGTTTCATTGGGGCTCATGTGTGCTTGCTCATCTTTATCATGACCTACATGAGGTTGTATATAGAGAGAGTGCTTCTTTATCAGCAAGCACTATGATCTTGTAGTTATGGGTATGGGAGCATCTTCCCATTACTAGGCCAGTATCAAATAGGATTCGGTAGCGTGGTTTCCCTTATGCTTTTCTATATGGTGGCATGGTTTTCTAGCATCATCTGGGAAAACTTGAGTATTGGTGCCGTCAGATTGATGATCTTGATCAGGTTTAGTGGCATCCATATATAGGTTGCGAGCGATGGAGGGAGGATGATGACGAGCTCCCATATATGTTTGCTCCTCGGTGAATGATCAACAAAGCTACTATAGTGATCGAGCATTTTTGCTTTAGCCAAGTTTCTAGGAAGTATGACAAAGTACAAGATATGCCATAGGGTAAAATGTTATATGCTAGAGTCCAAGAAAAGATATCCTTATGGGGTGCTCAGATAGATTTTTAGTTTGCATGTGACCAGATTGCTCATTTGGCATATTGCAGATGGTATTTTCTTGGGGGTGTTGCTGATGCTGTTATGTATCATGAGTATCGAGACTGATGGGATCATAACAGATTCCTTAGATTTATAGATCCAGCAGAGCCTATCCTAGGACATGATGAGAGATCCGAGGATGATGGAGGTGATGATGATGAGGATGGGGGTGGTGGCAGGAGGAGACGTTGGAGACAATGAGGTCAGTGAGGATAGAGAGCTACTTAGGTCAAGGGTCAAGGATGAGATGGACCATGAGTGAGAGGTGGACATGTCTAGGCTAGGGCTAGGGATGATCATGGGGCTGAGATTGTACGTCCTAGAATAGTAGTAGGTGATAGACATTAGAGATGATAGAGATAGTAGAGGGCTTAGAGATAGGCTCATGTAGATGTGGCTAGACAGATTCTTGGTGGTTTGGATCCTTTGGTTCAGTTATAGTGGGTTGCCTTAGCACAATAGGATCAGGATCAGGTACAACAGGATCAAATTTTGGCACATTAGGTGCCTCTACAGGTTCCTAGATCACAGGATATGGGCCAATCATCTCAGGGTGCTCCTAATATTGACACTCTTTCATGAGATGTTCAATCATTGAGGATAGATGTATCTACTATTATTGGCAGACTAGACCAGGTGGCTATGTTAATGCAATAGTTTATGACCTATGTGACTTAGAGGCCCAGTATGGCTAGCACTTCTTAGGCTCCTCCTTCATAGGATAGACAAGATGTTAGGGGTCCAGATGGGTTAGGTGTTGGAGATGGATCGGGTGCTGCTATGGGATCCTGATGATTTGATGACAGAGTTGTTCCTTGTTGATGTCTATGTATCATGTTATTGATGTTTATTGATCATAACATTTGATGTATCACTTTGTTGATGATATTTGATGTACTAGATCATTGATGTTTAAGAACACTTTATATGATGATATACTTTCCTTGATTCTTGTGATGTGTTTATTATGAGATTATCTTTATATGCAACTATATGATGTTTTATGATGCCTTTACTTTGATTATGCTATGGATGTAGTGTATCTCATTTATGATATAGATAGATGAATGTAATGATGTCTATGAATTTTGATATGTTTTTCTATTTTTCAATGTATGGATGCAAAGTGTTTTTTTGAAATATGGATATTAATGCCCCTATGTTTTTTATTTTTGAATGTATGAAAGTCTATCCTTAAATGTATGCAAATGATGTATGAGTAAAAAATCTTTTTCTTTTTCTTTTCTGATATATGAGTAATGAATAATGATTAATGCTATGTATAAATGCAAAAGATAACCTCACATTATTGATTGAAATGAAGTATAAGATGTTTGATTGAACCCCTCATTTCTTTAATGTTTTGAGCAACCAAGATTTATTAATATACCCCCTTGTCCTTGAAAAATAACTACAAATAAATGCACTTAATCTAACATGATAATGCAATGCAATACAACTAAGTGTCACTAGCTTTTAGCAAAGAAATGCCATACAGATAAATTTTCATCATTGAGCATTTTGGGACTAGAAAGCTAGTACAACCATCACTGAACACATCATGATGATATGAATACCACTTTTTATCACATTTGGTAACCTCTTTATAAACTAGTACAACCCTCACTAGTTGGATGACCAAACTATGGGAGTATGAATACCGGTTTCAACGGATTCAATGTTGCAAGTGGATTTTGGTATTAAGCTATGGAAGATCTAAATAGCCAAGCTATCCATTTGCGTAAATAAGAAAAGGTCGAAACTTCATCTTATGCGATAGTCCTTGATGGTTCTTTGATGACCATGTCGTTAGACGAATTCTCATAAGTTGATGAATTTTCCTGAAAATAGTCACTCAAAGGCAAAAAAATATCATGTCTCTATCATGGCCAATCTAGTCGAAACATCATCTATCAGCTAAAAAGATGTGATAAAAAGTCAATTCAAGTAAATATTATCAAAAGAAAGCTTCAAGTGTTTTGCAATGTATCCTGATTTTCAAATAGAGTTTCCAAGCATTCCGATCTTTAAAGTGTTGTGAATTTTTAATCCCAAATAATAAAGTTAATGAAGGCTCAAGGATCAAGTTGTGGGATCAAAATACTTGGGTGTGACCAATGATATCCATCAAAGGTTCAACAAAATATCTCTCTCTTCTGAAGCTTTGATAATTCTTCTCTCTGATGTGATTGAATGTAGCCTTATTGATTCCATTTGTACCAAATTTCCAATCTGTTCTGCCCCCAAGTGATACATATGATCGTTTGACAAACTTAGGGCCAAAAGACAATGCAATGATGCAATTGAAAGGCTTTATTATGACTATGCACAAATGACGGATGCAATGAAGGTTTAAAAGTGAGATGTTGGGAATGCAATATGTACATATGCTATTAGGAATGACTTAAGGGAACAAAAGGCGCTTGATTACCAAGTTTTCAAATTTTGGGTCTTTTTCTCTTTTTTTGCTACCAAGGCACCTATTGCTAGGTTTTCACCAAGGCACTTTTTCTTTTTTCAATTTTTTTGTATTTTTTCTTTTTCAACTTTTTAATTTTTTTGTATTTTCAAGATCTCTTTTGACTATGTACAATAAATATGATGCTCCTCATCTGATACTCTTTATACTCTTTCATCTACTTCATGTATAGAACCTCTTTAGATGAATGCTATTTATAGGTTCTTGTAGCTCTTCTCCATCACAATTTGCTAACTTATAAGTTCCCATTCCAAATGAAGAAACAATGATGAACAGACCAAGCCAATTAGCCTCCTTTTTCCCTTTCTTTTCTCTTTCGGCTTGATTTTTAGGGTTTTCTCTTAGTACTAAATCTCCTCCTTGAAAGACTCTGGGTTTGATATGCTTATTGTAGTTTCTTAAGATCCTATTTTGATAGACTTTCAAGTGTTCATATGCTTGCATTTGGTGTTCTTCTAACAACTCTAATTTTTGAAGTCTAGCAACTCTATAGTCTTCATCTGTTATCAACCCTTGGAATGATACTTGTAGAGATGGGATCTCAACCTCCAATGGTAGAAAAAATTTGACTCCATAGACTAATGAAAATGGTGTAGCTCCCGTAGGTGTCTGAATGCTAGTTCTATAGGCCCATAATGCCGGGTTAATTTGCACATGCCACTCTCTTCCTGACTTATTTACCGATCTCTTCAAGATTTTTAAATGTTCTTATTTGTAGCTTCGGCTTGTCCATTTCCTTGAGGATAATAAATGGATGAAGAGTGATGTGTAATATGGAATGTGCTGCAAAGTTCATCCACATCTTTGTTTTTGAATTGCTTTCCATTGTCTGTGATTATGGCATGAGGGATACCATATTTGCAAATGATGTGATTGAGTATGAACATGGAAATCTGTTTACCCATAGTAGTGATCAAAGGAACCGCTTCTACCCACTTAGTGAAATACTCTATAGCGGTGATCAAAGGAACTGCTTCCACCCACTTAGTGAAATACTCTATAGCGATGATGATATACTTGTGCCCATTGGAAGATGGTGGATATATTATGCCAATCAAGTCAAATCCCCATTGATAGAATGACCATGGTGTAACAAAGGGATGCAATTCTTGGGCCAACACATGTATCATATCGCTGTGGTATTGACATTTGCTGTATATTTTGACAAAGTGACAAACATCTTTCTCAAAGGTTTTCCAGAAATACCCCATATGAAGGATCTTCTTGGCTAGGTTTAATCCACTTGAATGCGACCCAAAAATGCCCTTATGAACCTCACTTAGAGATAACTTAGAATCCTCTTCCTCTAGACATCTAAGTAACATCCTATCAAGACCCTTATGATACAATGTTTCAAAAAGGATTATGTAACGTGTTGATTGTCAGATAAAATTTCATTTTTGGGCTCGTGATTGGTCTAGAGGTAGCACTTGGTCTTTGAGATAATTATAGATAGGGCCGTACCAAGGTGAGTTATGTCCATTGAGTAATGAAATGATTTGGGTTTCGGGAAGGTTAAATGCTAGTTTTACCAACTCTTCCACCAAGAATTCATACTTTTCATTCTTATCTGGTTTTTGTAATTGAATAGAATTAATTTGGAATCACCTCTATTTGTGTAAGTGTGTGGGGAAAATGTAAGATTCACTCCTAAATCCAAATTCCCAAAGGAGAGATCCAATTTGATCAACCAAGGGGTTAATACACAATCGAATCAATCTATGAAGAATATGAAAGAGAGAGAGAAACCCTATACTTCCCTATAGTTGGATTAAGCTTGAAATCTAAAATAATTGAAGTGCAAATACTAACCTTGAATTAGGGAAAATCTGGAAAATGCTGAATTCTAGCTTATGTATGAACTTTCTGAAGATTTCATCACCTATTCTGGACTAGAAATGTCGAGGCAGACAAAACCCAGAAATCTTTTCTCCAAATTCACACAGGTCAACTTTGACCTTTTAAAAGGTCAAAGACCACATTATTTATTTGAAGTCTAATTTCAATTCTATTCGTAGATCTTGAAAGATTACTGAAAAGGGTATCTAAATTCATTCTCAGATATGAGATTTTGCACCTGTACCTATAAGAAAATAGGGGTTTTTGGTTGTATGGGGGGTTTGCCTTAGTCAAACCCCAGTTTAGGAATTAACCTTAAAATTGAATTGAAATATATTGTGCATAAACAAAGTAATTGAAACAAATCACCTCGCTTATGTTGAAGTCTTTATAGAGGATTAGAATCCTCAAATCCATAAGTAAGAATGCTTCAAGGAATGTAGGATGTCTCCAATCAATGGTATTTTGATCTTCAACACCAATCTTGATTTGATCTTTGCATATGAGAAGGTTTGAATGAATGGAGAAGGATCAATCTTCAAGGGGGATCCAAAGAGATTGAATCCTTCAATAGCTAACAATGGAAATCTTTGATGGATGAATACTTGAACACTTGAATGCTTGAAGACTTGCTTGCACTTGAGAGCTCTACATACTTGATTGAGAAAACTTGATGTTAAAATGAGAGAGGAAGGCCTCCTTTTATAGTGATCTAGGGCACACTCCTCTAGATGGGCCACCTTGAAGAATTAAATCCCAATTAGATCCCCACCTTTAGAAAATATACCTTGATTAAATACAATTAAAGGATTTACCATTTCGGAGCTTGAAACAGCCAACCCAGAAGCAGAGAAATAACTTTCTCGAAAGCCAAACTGCTGACAGTTGAAATTTGAAATCCTAGCGGGAAGAGGTCAAGGTCGAGGTCAAACTTGACTTGGTTAGGGTCAAGGTCAATGTTGACCTAGTCAGGGTCAAGGTCGACTTTGACCTCAAACCCTAACTTTGTCAGGATTTGCAGCAGAGGTTCCAGGAGATGCCAAAAACTTAGAAATTGATATCTGAACAGGACCCAGTGTCAGGAACAGACATAAAATCCTCTGTTTGATGTGATGAAGGACTAGGAGGTCTCATTTCTAAACCCTACTTAGAAAATAGAGCCATGGAATAGGGAAAATTAGGAAAGTCCTTAAATCAAGTGCGGAGAAATCAATCAAGTGCGGAGAAGAAGTGGAAAGTAGGGAGAAAGCCAAATACATGAAAAGACCTAATCAAGGCACTTAACATGACCCCAAATCACTTACACAGAGGGATAAATGCTCTTATCATGGAAGTGCTTCCATTTTAAGATGATACAGTAATAAGGAAGCTAATGTCACCATGGCATCGACTGCTCTGTTCTTCTCTCTTGGAATTTGTTCAAAAGTGATAAAAGAAAAGTACTTTTTCCAAGCATCTATCATAGTCTTGTATGGCATGAGTTTCTCATCTTTGGTATTGTATTCATCATTGATCTGATTTATTATTAACTGAGAGTTTCCATACACTTGTAATTAAGTGATGTTCCATTCTAAAGCCATCTTAATGCCGATGACTAAAGCTTCATATTCGGCTATGTTGTTTGTACACGGGAACAAAAGATTGTAAGATTTGGGAATAGTGTACCCTTGAGGGGTAATCAATAGTATGCCAGCCCCAGAACCTCCTTGGGTATATGACCCATTGAAATACAACTTCCATGTCTTGGCCTTTATGTTGACAATTGCTGAATCTAGAAACTCCACTTGAATGGTTTGTGTAGAAATCAATGGGTTTTTTGCTAAGTGATCTGCTATCACTTGTCCTTTTATGGATTTTCTATCCACATACTCAATGTCGAACTCACTTAATATCATGACCCATTTTGCTATTCTACCTGTTAAGGCAGTTTTGCTCAGCAAGTATTTTAGAGGATCAATTTTTGCAATAAGATTCACCTTGTGTATCAACATGTAATGCCTCAATTTTTGGGATGCAAAGACAACTGCTAAAAAAGATCTCTCCATGAATGTGTAGTTAAGTTCGTATTTGATCAATGTTCTACTCAAATAGTAGATTTCTCTTTCTTTCCCTTGGTCATCTTCTTGCGCCAAAAGAACTCCTAGAGACCTCTCAGTGGTAGATATGTACAACAACAATGGTTTTCCCTTAATTGGTCCCATTAGGAATGGTGGATTGATCAAATAAGTCTTCAATAAAGTGAAGGCTTTGTCACATTCTTCATCCCACATGAAAATAGTGTCTTTGTGTAGTAGCCTTGTGAATGAATGACATTTTTTCGCTAGTTGAGAGATAAATCTCCTTATTGATTGAATCTTGCCTTGAAGGGAGCTCATTTGGCTTATGTTCTTTGGAATCTCCATATCCATTATTTCTTGGAATTTTTCCAGATGTACTTCAATGCCTTTAGCAGAAACTATGTAGCCTAATAACTTGCTGAATTGGACCCCAAAGGCACATTTTTTTTGGTTAAGTCTCACTTTGAATTGTTCCAATCTTGTGAATATATTTTCCAAAATTTTTAGGTGATCTTCTCTTTTGTGTGACTTTGCCAATATGTCATCCACATAATCTTCTAGAAAGGTGTGCATCATATCATGGAATATAGTTGTCATTACCCTTTGGTATGTGGCTCTGGCAGTTTTGAGGCCGAAGGGCATGATGTTCCAAAAAAAGGTACCCCATGGGCATGTAAAGGTTGTCTTGTCTTGGTCTTTGGGTGCAATTTTTATTTGATTGTAGCCACTAAAACCATCCATTAATGAGTACATGGAGTGACTTGCTGTCAAGTCAACTATTGCATCAATGCTAGGAAGTGGGAAGTCATCCTTGGGACATGCAAGGTTCAAGTCTCTAAAATCCATACATACACAAATGGATTTATCATGCTTGGTGACCGGTACAATATTAGATATCCATTTAGTATATGCTATTGCTCTTATAAATCCCACCTTCAATGATTTTTCCAATTCGACTTTTACTAGGAGAGCTACATGTGGGTGCATCTTTCTCAACTTCTTCTTAACGGGCTTAACCCCTGGTTTAACATTTAAATGGTGCATAATGAAGTCAGGATCCAATCCTAGCATGTAGGCATAGGACCATGCAAAGTTCACTTGTTTTTCTTGAAAAAAATTGATAAAATACTTTCTTTCTAAAGGTGTAAGTGACACTGCTAGGTGTATAAATTTTGGATCCAATTCTGTCCCAATGTTGACCCTTTCTGTCGACTCTATGAGAATCGGTGACCTTTCTTCTTCATGCTCGGGTAGGGTATCCAACCTCTCTTCCTTCGGTGCCAAAGTTGGGTTTTCACCATAGGAAACATCCTTTATCTTTACTTTTTTTGGTTCTAGTGTTGCCACATAGTGGTTTTCATCACTAGAACTTTTCATTTTTATTTTTTTTTCACTTTTTTCTTTGGATTAAGAGATTGGACCCTCGCTATTCTCATCATGTTTGGTTCAAATTCATTGGTGAAAGAGGCCTCAACTGCATTAAGGTATTGGGTCATCGCTTGGTCATTTGGGAAATAGAGTAAGTCACTTGGCTTGTTTAGGTCCCAATCAATAAGGTTGAGGTGCATCAAGGATAGGGATTCATTTGGAAAAGTTTCATCAATTGGGTTTATGGACATGACCTCATTGGAGTGCTCATACATTGTATCATTTAGGTATATGATGTGAGCTTCCTCGAGATGGTACATGGAAGAAGGATCAAAGTCCTCTTCACTTGAGTTGTCAAGGAATTCTATGGGAAATAGCATAGGAAATACAACACGTGGATTAATCCTAACATTCAAATAATCCTCCTCCGATGGTTCCCAAAATTCCTCTATCCATGGTCGATTAACAGGTGCTTGTCCTATATTGAGTTCTTGTATGATGGGCTCTTCATTTCTTGGAGTTTGTTTCCTTGGAACATTAGCATAAGCATGTATTGTGACAACCTCTTTATCATGACATGAGTCATCGGATAGATTATCCCATTCATAGTCTCAGGAATCATCACTATCCACATCAGATTCCACTGTGTTCACTTGAGGATATGAATCATGTATTGGGCTGGAGCTTTCTCCTTTGTGCTGGTAGCCTATCCCCGATCTTTCTTCTTTTGACCTCCACGAGGGTTCAATAGGCTCTAGCAAGCCTCTATTTCTTTTGCCTAAGGGTCCTCTTCCCTTGTACCCCATTTTTTGCATTATCTCAAATCCTTTCCCATATTGCTTGGTTTGAATGTTAATGTGCTGAATTCTCTCTATGGGAGTATTGGAGGTATCATCTTCATCATGATAAAGCCATTGGAGAACATCTTATTCTTTATCAAATGCTGCTTTGTCACTTTCTCTTACAAAATAAGAGTTATACTTATGAGGAAGATGTTCTTTGGACGGTTTCCCATGTGTTCTTGGAGATGTGGGTAAATCAAATAAGGAAATAGAATATTCCCCTACTCCCTTGGACTGGATTTTACATTGTTTTTCAAATGTATGCATCATTTTACTCATTTTTTTGTAATGACCCTCCTTAGCTTTATCTTTCTCTTCTTTGGTGGGTTTGAAAAGTTCTACTTCTAGTTTAGATGCTTTATCTGAATTTTCATGTGATGTTGGACCCTCGTAACTCACTTTCTCCTTTCCTTTAGTTGATGTAGTTGAGTTAGCTTGAGGAGGGTTTGAAGTAGCACTTAATGGTAACTTAGGATCATCCTCTTTGATGTCTTCAATGGTGGCCCTTTGGATAATTCCTTCTTTGTTATGGGGAATAAATAGTTCATGGAGAGGCTTGAGTGCATTACAATATTGGAAAGGATTTGAATCCCCTCCAATTGTGATTTCCTCACCCATCACTAGTACAAAAACAACAATATATGACCAAATAAACTACCAAAAATTGTAGATAAATGACCAAATTTGGTCACGTGACCAGTGGTAGTTTATTGTCGGTCATTTATCTTGTGACCAAATTTATGACTAAAATATTTTAGTCATTTATTTGGTCATTGATTTGGTCATATATTTAGTCATTTATTTGGTCATTTGGTAGTTTATTTGGTCATTTATTTAGTCATTTGGTCATTTATTTGGTCATTTATTTAGTCATTTATTTGGTCATTTATTTGGTCATATATTTAGCCATTAATTTAGTCATATATTTAGTCATATTAGGGTACGATGGAATCAAACTATCATCCTCCTACTTGTAAAGTAGGTGCTCTTCCATTGAGCTAGTACCCTTTAAAGAATAATCATACCATGTATACTAGTACTTTCCACTAAACATGATTTCAAGTTTTTCCATCTATAGTTCAAGGGTATCAAAGCTTAAGGGGAGGATGACTAGTGATTATCCATTGAATATCCTTGGTGGCATTGAGCATTTACAATCACCAGCAAGCATCTGAATGTAGGTGGTTTTTAATAAAATTGCAAGCTTATTTCTGGTCACAGGCAAATAGAAATGCAAGAAAAAGCAATGGGGAGTTGTTTGAGTTTTATCACGCCTAAATGAAGTCAAGTTTTTTACTAACATACACATTATTTTCCTTTCACTAATTAGTTTGTGTAGTCTCACAATGACTGACAAAAACTAAACTTCAAGAATCTAAGTTCAAAATAAATCCCTCTGAGCCGAATTTGTGCCAGAAATAATGGTAAGACATTGTCATTTTTGTTGTCTATATTGACGATCTTGCTATCATAAGGAGAAAAAAATTAGAAGCTTGTCATGAAAATAAAGTCCTATCAAACCACCTAATACTCAACCTACTAAAATAATCCACATCTTGATTTGTGAAAAAGCTAAAATTTATAGAAAAATGTCATTTAATTCTAGGTGATTAGATAACCTAGGAAAAGAAATAGTTTTATGGTGCTATGAAATTAACAAATTTTTATTAATTCTTTCATTGGTGAGACTAACCTGAGCAACCAATGCTTGACCAACAGTGTACTCTGTTTCTGATTTAAATTATCTCCATAGTGATCTACATTGAACTGGTGTAATCAAAATATTTGAGGGTGGAACCTACAAAGATAAAGTATATACTATAGATTATCCAATAAATTAAAAGAAAAGAATAAATAACCCAAAAATCCAAGAAAAAACAACCAAAAACCATACCCCTTCCCAAATGCTTGATGCAAGTGCATTCATTGGAGTAGATAAGCTTCTCCCATAATGGAACCATCTGCACCAACACTTTCTGTTAATGCAGAAGACAAAGTTGCCTCAATCATATCTGGTTCCTCGTTCAATCGTATGGCTACCATAACAGCAAGCAGCCTCAAAGACTGCAAACACAGATGTTCAAACTCTCATAATATACTAAATATATAATGAGATAGAAAATATACCTAAATATAAATATAATGCAATGGACAATGCATAAGGACAGCTAAATCATAATATATCTTCATGGAATTGAACATTAGAATCTAATTGAAGAAAGCTTTGGGAACGCTTCAGGATTCATAGTGCAATTTCTTGTCATTCTTCCTAAAGCTTTTTGAAATTTGAATATAGAGTTTCTTGAAACTATTAAAAACTTACAGTGGCCACTTGAAATTGGTGGAAACCAAGCAACTTAATGTCGTGAGGTTTTTAGAATCTCTAAAAGTGATTTTGTAGTCAAAATGTCTTGATCATCCAATTCATCCTGAAGCAAGTTTGAATAAGTAATTGCCTAAGTAGTGATGGACCTCTCCATGAGGCCTTTTGAGTGTGTTTAAAGGCAATTCAGGGTTTTGTGTTGTGACTATTGAATTTCAGTGTATTGATGTTTAAAGCGATTACATTGTCAAGGATAAAAGGTGTATTCAAGTTTATCAGAGAGCATCAATTTAAACAGAGGAAAGCTTCCAATCAAACTATCTTTTTCATGCAGACCAGCTATATTTGGAATGTATAATTATACATATACTTTGTTTTGCATGTTTCTATGTGGTTCAAACCTATAAGAAATAGTATATTATTGAATGCAGTAACAGAAACCCATTGTGACACACTGACATGAGATGAAGAATTGCTATGAATTTTATGGGCAACCCTTTTGCCAGATTGCTTGGCTTGCGTTAGCCAGAATGATCCACTAAAAATTCTAGCAAAGATAACTAAAAAAAACATTTCTATTATCAATTAATGCAACAGCAATTACAATCTCCTTCCAAATAAGACATAATGTTTAGAACTAGTAATGCCTTTCTGACTGAACAGAAGTACATTAGGCCAATCTTGCCAAACTAAAATATATAAAAGAGTACTTTTTATATAAAAATGATAAATTTTGAAACGCCAACCTATATATGTCATTGTCATCATTTATTTATCAAGGAGGATGAATGGTACTACTTGATCGGGCACCATGCCAGTAGGGAGTGATTTTTAAATTAAAAAAGTAACTAGGTCAGATATCTTAGAGAAATATCTATTGGAAAAATGCTGAGAAATATCATTCTTGAGGTGTCCATTTTTGGATTTGTCCTTGTTATAATAGGCACCTCAAGAATTATATCTCTTGAAATTTTTGAATTTTCCAATAGATATATTAAGATATCTAAACTCATTGTATTCATAGGCATGCATTTACATATCAATATGCTAAACCACTTCCATTACAAATGTTCTGTAGAGTGGTTCAAATAGTTTTATTGAAGCCCTCAGCGGAAATGCTCGTTTGCTTTAACTATTCTATTTTTATCTATTTTACTTTGTAGTACATATTTTATGGTAGACAATGTGTTGTTTTGTTATCATATTTACACTAGAACTTTTACGACAGTATGAATTTGATTCATCGTGCTAGTAGTGCATGCCACTTTGTTTATAATTTTTCACAAGAAACTCATAATTTTGTCTCAATGTAATTTTTAAGTGACAAGAGGGAATACCTATTTGCATGTTGTTGTTAAGCAATTTTATGGCCATTAAAGTGGACAACTAATATCAAGCTTCGATTCTTTTCACAAGGATGCATTCAGTTGAAAAGAGTTATACAAGGACAAGAAGCTCATTTATTGGAGCAGTTGATAGAGAAGACATTTGGTAAACTCGTTCATGCTACTAAAATTACAAGACAAGCCTTAAAGTCCACAAAACTAAATGGCATTGTGGGCAAGAAAAGGGATTTTGATACTATGAACATCATGTCTAACATAGAGGACAGGAAAATGTTAGACAGTAAGAATACCACTAATGTGTCAAAAGCATCCACTAAGAAGTCTGCTCGAGAACTCAAGATGAAAAGTCCTGCTATTGATCAATCTTCTAATAGAAAATGTGAAGAAGTTCCAGACAAGGAAGTGAAGGATGCTTACCAGAGTCACGTTGACAAATTCTCATCAGTTGCTACCAACCAGGAGAAGACTAGATCAGTACGCAGGTGAATTATCAAGGAATCAATGCAAGCACATGGGAAGAAGGAAAAGAAGATAGAGGAAAGACAACAACTGAATTTGCTAGTAGAAAATATGAAATCCCAAAGGAAAGAATCGAGGAATTAAAAAATGGTGATTGTTTTAACAGATGAAAGTCTTCAGGAGACTCCATTCTCTACCAATGTGGATTCAAGTCTGACATAGACACTGGTTCAAAATTGACAGATAGAAATAAGTTTGCAAATGACAAGGGGAATGACATGGAGGAAAAAAGTTCTGGAAGCCTATCTGTGCTAGGAACAGAGTGCACAAATCAATTTGTCTGGGATAAATGTAAGAATCATGATTATGATAAGTCATCTAAGGACATAAAAATTAGGAAGGAAACAACAACAAAAATTTGTAGAAATCCAAATTCAAGGGAATTGAGTGGTGAACTATTGAATTTACAACATGTGAAATCTGGAAATAAAAAAGAAAACAAAAGGGTTAAGAGGCCTATTTCAGAGCACTTGAAAAGTGATACTGGTTTAGTATTTGAAAGAACAACATCTCCTTATATCAGTCATCTAAAAATAAAAGGTCCATCTCTTCCAGATATTTTTGAAGCTATTTCCGATGTAGACAACAAAGTTCACCAAGATTTGACCGACTTCAACATAATTCCAGCTGTGCATTCTTCTGTTGAAGGATTTGATAGCCAGGTGGTGACACCAAATAGTGACAATGAAGAGGAACACAATCATCCTCAACAAGCAGGGAATACTATAAATCTATACATGCATGAACGAGTTGATATCAATATGGAGAGAGATAAAGAGAAACCAAGAAATTCAGTTAATGCTGATATCTATCCAACTGATTTTAGCTCAGATCTAGGCTCTCCAAAACTATCATTTACAAATTGGGACCGTGAGGATAAAAATAAGGCACAATTAAAAGAAACCCATTTCAAGGATTTCAAGGGTGAAAATCATTGGGTAAGATCATCTCTACAAAAGCCAGGAGTTGCTAAACATAATGGCTTCGCTAACTGCAATGCATCAAACTATGGTTCTGAACTAGGCAGCCCAATTGGGATTGGGATTCAAAAATTTTGAATGCATTCAAACCATTATACTGGTGGGATGAAGGTTGGTTGCGATATTAGCAATTCAAATGCCTCAAGTGGGTCTTCAGTTAAATGTTACCTCAACATGGATTCTCTGCAAATTCTAGGTGTGGCAATGGAATGTTGAATGGTGGGCCTCAAGTTAACAAACAAGAGTTCTCAGGAAAAATAAAGGGATATGGATTTAGTGACATGCATAACTCAGCTGTCAAATATAAAAAATTTCCAAGATATATAGATAGTAAAAAACATGATAATTGGAAGCAGACATAAGAAACTAAGTTTTCAAATTTGCAAGCAAGGTCACTGTCTCAACATCCATTTGATAATGCTTCATCTTCAAGAAAATGGCCAAGTGGTCGGAGAGAGTTGGAGTGCAAGGATCAGTTTCCCTAGGTGCAAGAGAAGAATTTAGGACAGTCAGCTTATGAATATGATAGTTTGAACTCACAAAAACATTTTCACAGGACTGAGTTGGAGTAGGGATAATGAAATCAACATTTTCCCATCTATGAAATCTTGATTTTGATACACCACCAAAACCCTAAATAGAAGACATTAGTGAGTAACAATAAAATCACAAAACAAGAGTTTTGTTTTTCTTTATTTTCGTTGACTCTATCTAGCATATTCATAATCATGAAAATTTGAAATAGCAGTTTGACTTGGAATGAAGATGTGGATATCACATCATAATCCATTGATTGTATATGAAGAAAAATCATTAGCGTTATCATTATCATACATAGATAAGATAATGAAGTTACCCAGCAACATGATCTTCCAACAATTATTATGCTGTGGAGATAACCAAAGAGAACACCTATTACCAAACTAATCTGCAATAAATGGTTATCTAACCATGACATATTAGCAAGCATGTTGAGGTTATTGTATTGCTCAAATGATCATCATACTCTAGCATTAGCAGAGGTTACTTATGGTGTACGATAATGTAAGGAGCCATCTATCATGGTTACATTCAATTTTTTTACTATTTTCAGAAACAATGAAACAAATTTCATATTGATGTCTGAAAAATATATGCCTATCGTCTTACATGGAAGAACAAAGCATAATGCACCCCTAATTTTTGTCTAAAAATAGCATTATCAGGATAATTTCATTTTCATATAATAGTACAGAGTAATTATACAACACATGAAAAATATATGGTAGTGCCAATACTGCACTGAAATTGTCAATCATGCAGGTACTTACTTCTATGATCATTGCTTTTGTAAATTATATTAAATATGAAATATCACTGACTTGCTAAATGGTTAGTAGTATTGATTTTGATGATGATGAACCATTTCTCAAGCATGGTACTCAGCCAGCTTTTCATATAGTGTCCTGGGGACATGATTTGCACATTTTTGTCAATGGAAAGTATGAAGGTAATCAAGTAGCTTGTTCAATCTTTTAATTGACCAGGATGTAGACAAACAGAGAACTGATATGAGACTTAGACATATTGCACCTAGTCATCTCATAGGGTCAGAGTCATCTAATAAATTGAAGATGTATACTAAAATCTAATTCTCTGCTAGATTGATTGTTAAAAAATCTACTACTCATAAGAAATCTCTTTGACTCAAAGAGACAAGTTGAGCCTAATGCAAGAGATTTATCCACTCAAACTTGAAACAACCACTCCTACAATAAACAATACATTGAGACATGATTGTTTCATGTGTAGATGATCAAGAAATGTTGCAATCATTCTATGCTATTGAAAGTGAAAAATGGAGAAATAGAAATGACAACAACTGCCTGAGAAATAGTCAACTAACACCTAACACAACCAAAAAAATCCTACAAAATAAACTCACCCTATCCTAAATTAACAATGAAAATGGGGCCCATTTTTAAATTAGTAATGGAAATTTTTTGGAAACCATTGATTAGACAGATTGGGACAGTTAGTGTCTCCTATTGTGTAAACAATAAGGTTTATGTTGAGAAGTATGAAGGTATTTGGAGACAATCAAATATCCAAATCTAGAAACAAAAATGATGACTCACAATTTAATAAATATCTGCTAGATAAAATCCATGATACAAAATCATTGAGATTCACAATGCCTACTAGTACCAATGACCATATACATTCTAAAATCAGTAAATCTACAACTCCTATGAGACAGTCACTTCTATCCTAGTATCTCCTTCACTACACATGTATTGAATGACCTTATAATTCACTCTAAGACTCCTTGGGATTTTTCCACACACCCCATATCCATTTGACTCACTAAGCTCAACTTCCAATCCAAACACAACAAACTTCCCATATCACTGTCCTATTGGGACAATCACTTCCAATCTCTGAACTGTTAATGGTCTAACCCTATCCTTGGGCACCCTACCTTCTCCAATGCCTTGGACATGAAGGGTACTTTCCTTCTGACACTTCTCTTTACCTCCAAGGCCCTAACTCTTGCTTCTTTGGTTGACAAGGCTACAATCTCCAATGTGACTGACTGGTACACTATTCCCTGTGACTGTATAGTCACTTCCTTGCACTAAAAAATGAGCTACATGCTGCATGGACTCTTGCAACCTCCAAGGAAGTCAATTTAAACTCACTCCTCATCACCTCCAAAATGAGAGGGTCCAATCCACATAGATCTTAAAAGAAATCACATTATAAACCTCTCAGGTTACCCTCAATCAGGGTTTGGATAGTTTTTGGTCAAATATAGATAACTTTCACTACATGCAACCAAATGAACTCATTCCAAGCCTAATTGAATCTAGATTCAAAGCATTAAAAGATCAATTATATTTACTTTACAATGAAACCATTTAATCATTAAACAATATTTGAAAACTTGACTACAATAGTCAAAGAGTACAAGAAAATGTAAAATCTCCAACTTTTGTTATTGGGGGATGGGGAGGTGTAGAGGTGGGACATTTCCCAGACCTCCTCAAGTCTCAAGGGCGTTCTTTTTCTAGAAATGTTATTTTATAGGGGAATGTGTGGCCTTGGAAAACTTGTTTTTTATGGTGAAAACTTCATTATTTATCAGATTTTTTCTTTCCAAATATTACATTTCAAAATTTAGAGACAATTTCTCTTTCCTAAGTTCATAGATTTTATCTTGGCTTATTATAGTAGTATCAAATTTGTGATATCAAAGGCATTTTAATTTGTTTAAGCTATAAACAGATATCTAGAATGGACTCAGATTAAGAAAGGGATGAAAGAGCCCTACGAAATGTCATGGATAAAATTTTTAAGGATTTTAGTTAAGAATATAAAATATGGTTAATATGAGGAGTGATTTGAAGAAAAAGTCATAATCTGTGAAATATTACTGCTCAACATCAACAATAGTTCCTCTTCTCTCCACCATTCACACGACACTAAAATATTAAATAGTAAATGCTAAACACAGTACAACTAGAAGAGATTATGGGAAATTTTGTAACTATTGGTGATGAATACAAATTAAATTTTGATTCCATAGGTCCTATTAGATGAGAAGAGATAAGGAAGAATAAATAGTCTAGATTTAAGAAATAATGACATAAGCTTAAAATTGACATTCCTAGATTTGGTGGATCAGGAAAAATGGAACCATGGGTATAGATTCATAAATTGATTCTTTAATGTTAGGTTGGTTGACTGATCTGGCAAAAATTCAGTTTGTATTACTATACTTAGTGGGAATTATTTTTTATTATGAGTATCTTCATGATTTGGACTATTATGATGGTTTTAAGATTCAGGTTCCTAGCAAGTCTAATTTTTAAGATGGTGGCCAAGTGTTCTAAGGAAGAATTTACTGTCTAGATTTAAATAGTAACCTCATATGCTTAAATGAACATTCCTAAATTTTGCTAATCGAGGAAAGTGGATCAATGGGCATAAATTTATAAGTTTGATTTTACAATGTTAGGATTAATAATCTGGAAAAAAAATTAGTTTTTGTTAGTTTCTTTGAAGTGAATCATGTGATTGGAAGCATCTTCATGATTAGAATATTAGATTTCTAAGATGGTCTAAAGAATGAGGTCCTAATAGCATATAGGTGTGATTTTCCTTTTCTATTTGATTTGTTTGATAAAAAGTTGAAGGCACTTGGTTTATCACCATAAATAGTAAAATTTGTGGCAGAAGATATAAGAGCTGGTCAATGATCTTGTTTTATTTTTGTAATTTTTTTTGTTCTTAGGCATACAACCAGTACAGTACAGATAGAAACATGGTCTCTATTTTTCTATATGGTGGTCTTTTTCCCTATGTAGTCCAGTGCAAGAAAAAGGGGAAAAGAGTAACACTTTTTACTAAAGAGGATGGAAAAAATGAACCCCATCTAGCATTAGTTAATGCTTTTGTAATTTCATTCCCTCTTCCATATCTAGCATACAGAGAGAAGGTAAAAACCATTAATATATTTATCAGAGATTCAACAAACATATCATATATAAAATAGTAGTCAAGAAGCCGTAGATGATCATGAAACAACATACATATTATGCTCAACATATCATATTATACATAATTGATCCAATATTATACAAAATAACGGATAATCAAGCTTCTCCTTGCTCAAATGTTGGTTTGGAGAGCACTATTAACCTAGTATTCACTTCATCAAATCAACTATTCATTTTTCTTAGGTAGATGAACAACTAGAAGAGATTAATACTAATTTTATCTTTTATCTCTTGATGTAAGACAAATTTACTCAGCATCAAAATCTCTTACCAACCCCAAATTTACAACTCATTGAACAAAACATTTAATTGATTCAACAAGATGTGCCACAATCAAGGCCATTTTACAGATATTCCCAATAGTCAATACTCCAAGCTGACGACAAGACATTGAAATGGAATTGGTTGGTTACATGAACCGTCTTTATAAAAAATTTAATTACTTTGATAAATGTGTTCTTCCTATGAAGTCGACTCCTTTTTATATTCTTTTTATAAATTCTTCCCATTCAAATCTTTGCTAGTTCTATTCACCTTTTCTACTTCATTTTTGAATGTTGTTTATAAATTCTTTCCATTCAAACAAGAAGCTTCACAGGACAGATGCAACTAAGCATGTTGTAGTGGATGCCAAAGTTAATATTCTTGTAGAAGATTGCAAGAAGATTAACCAAGTCGAAGAGTCTGGTAAGCATGATAAATAGGAGAAATCAAGACAAACTATGGAAACAGGTGTGAATTTAGATGTTGTGGTTGGTATTTCTTCAAGTTTAAATAACCATGGGTGCAAAAATATTGAGAAAGCAGATAAAAACATTAAACGAGAAGCAAGTGATTAGTTTGTTGGTGATAAAGACACCACTGATAATGATGTTGCATTAAAAGACTAGAGAAAGCGTGGCTTTTCCAGCACCACATTATAAGTGATATAACATGTGAGCTATTGCAATTTATGGAAAGAAAATAAAGAGGTTCATTAGTCCTATTAAACAACCAGAAACATATGGTGCACTCTTAGAAACATCTCAAAACTATCAACAATATTGGCGGGAGCCTCCAAGCTTTGGTTGCAAACATAACTGATAACATAGTATAGATTAGAACCAAGTTGATGTCGTGATATCACATCCATCAAATTCCTTGAAAGTGCAATTTGTGGAGCACTCAAGATTTTGGTCTCAATTCATGACACATGTATTTGTATTGTCGAGCATACATATATGGGTGAAAGCTGCACCAGAATCCAAGTAAATCCACAACCAATGTCTGCAAATTGTATTTTAATTTCTTTTAATGAAATGATTTAAATGATTTGACTGGCAGCTTGTGCTGAAGTGGGAGCTCTACAACAGGGTGTAGATATCCATCAAAGCATAAAGGATAGAGGAATTTCTCCAAATGTTATGGTTGCAACTCCCCAGGAAGACTTGTACACAAAATGTGGAAGCATAGACAAGGCATGTGAACCATTTGGCAAAACACCTAAAAGAAATGAGGTCTCATGGAATGCCAAGGTCAAATGAAATATACAAAATGGACTTGTTGAAAAGATTTTAGAAATATTCAAGATAATGCAATTAGCAGGAATCGGGAGCATGAGTCAAAGATGGTATTTCTTTGGCTAAGAGTCAAGGGTTGGATATCTCTTATGTTTGGTGCTTGAGGCACAATCTAAGCATCATCCCCTATGGAATAGAGGAAGAGAGGGCATGGAACTTAGTGAGAATTATTCCTTGGTAGGCTCATTTCTAATGTAGGGAAGAATTTTCTAATATTCCTCTTTCTTATAAAGAAGATGAGAATTTAGACCAACTGATCCATCAATTTTATAAGGGAAAGAGACCCCATGAATATCAATGGGCAAAAGTTATGGAAAGAAACATTTGGCTAAAACAAATCAGGATGCTGACATTCATATGAGGAAGGGATGGTCTTGTTAGTTGTTTCCTCTAATTTAATAGCTTCACCTAGTCACATCCAAATATGTGGTAACAAAACTTGAAATATAAGAAACACCCAAATGGATTTTTAGAAACTGAATTACATCTAACAAGATGGTTTTTGATAAAGACAAATTTGAACACCTAGATAAATTTATTTATAGAAAAAGACGTCCACCAAAACAAGGGTTACTAAAAATAGATCTAATAAAGACTAGATGAATCTATATAAACTAAAATGGATCAAAGCATTCTAAAGAAACAAAATACTCACTATTGTTAGGATCATTTTGCACCTATGTTGTAGTAGAATAAATAATTTTGTCAGATTCTTTATCATTTTTCATGGGCTCTTTCAAATTCCATCAGAAAGGGCTCTGCTCTTCTTTTCTTTATGAGCTCTGACTGAACGAATGAGGAATCCCTAAACCATCATCGATCCTAGGTGACAAGGATTGAGATGATGACATCATTCTTAGTGCGCTAAAATTTCTAATCTCGCCTGATTTGAACCTCTTTTTGCTGGTCATTTCAAACAAAATCAAACTATTCTAGCAGGGTAAGGGGCCCATTTCACATGGCTACATCCTTAATCCTAGATCGGGATTATCCACTGCAGGGATCTATGATCCGTGTGAGAAATGGCCCTCTCATCCAATTCATAATGATACTGTCTCTGGTATCTAATCAATTGCACAGAGGCGACTCCTTCACGTGGAGTGAATTTGTTCAGTATCCATGGTTCCTTTTAGTAGCAGAGACTCCGAATGAAAGGAAACCCCACCCACATGAAACCCTCGATGTCCATATTCTCCCACTTTCAATCCATACATTTTTTAGCGGGATGAAATTACTTTAAGTTTGAATTTTATTTTGGCAAACTTAAAATCAAAGATATGTAGGAGAGCATAACATTTAAAATTAGAAATGAATTGAAGGAAGGTGCAATCTTAGGGATAAGTATTTTGTTTTTTAAGTAGTAATTATAGCTTCAAACCAACTTAGCCATTCATGTATATAGATTCAAACAAGATTAAAACAAAAATTTGATCGATAAATGGTTAATACATTTGATTGTACATGTATATCTATAATTAGATATAATTCTTTTAATATAAATCTTCATAAAATGTATAATATAAAATAATATTTTAAAATATATATTCAATTATATTTATATTTAATATAATAAAATATGTATAATATTTTTATTTATTATTTATTTTATATACAATTAATTATAGAATATAATAAAATATGTTTATTTACAATAAGCGCCACGTAGTGGCTAGTCTTGAAAAATCAGATGTGAAAAATTCTTGCCTACCTTAGTTATTGGTCCTTAGCTACCCAGCCTCAAGATAAGTGTGTGGATCTTTCTTTTGATTTGACACTTCTAGTACTGGAGAGATTACCAAGCATTAGGGATTTGGAACCCACGTCTCAAATTACCAATAGGCTTGAAAATAAGCAATTCTACATTGCCAACACTGTTTAATCGCTCCACAATATTTTTTCCCCTCTTTCAACATTTTCTTTTCAATTTTAAAGTTTGTTAAGTGACATGTTTATTTTCCTTAACAAATATTAATATAAAAATATATTATTATTTTGTATCTTTTGTATAAACTTTTATTTTTATTCAATATTTGTTGTATATTGAATGAAATTGTGGAACCAAAAAGGAAAAACCCATCAAACTATTTATTTAGTCATTTATTTGGTCATTTCACCCGATGACCAAATTAGTCATTTATTTAGTCATTTTACTCGATGACCAAATTGGTCATTTATTTGCCAAATATGATTAGTTTTGGTCATGTGACTAAAACTTTTAGTCACTTAGTCATTTATTTGCCAAATTCTACTAGTGCATGTATGGAAATTTTATGCATTGATGATACGTGGATGGAACCACTTGCATCTCATGAATCCATGGCCTCCCAAATAAGATATTATAAGTTAGTTTCATATCTAAGACTTGGAATTTTGTGTCCTTTTTGACTGGTCCAACTTGAATGGGAAATATAATCATGCCTTTTGAGGCTCTTTCTGCTTCATCATAGGCCTTTATGGTAATTCTTTTTGTAGGATCAATGCATGACTTGAATAATCCTAGAGATTTGACAAGACTCAAAGTGCAGGTGTTAAGACCAGCTCCCCCATCTATGAGAGCTCTCTTGACCCTATGTCTTTCGATCAAGACTTCTATAAGCAATGGAAAATTTTGGGGACGGGTAATGGAAATGTCATCATGGTTTGAAAATGAAAGGAAATGGGGTGCAATGAGGTGCCCTACCATATTCTGAAACTTCTCTTCATCCAAGTTGGTAGGAACATTAGTTTCCACTAATGCCTTCTCTAAGATTTCCTTGTGATTTGGCGATAACTTTAATAACTCCAAGATACAAATTTGTGCTGGAGTCTTTTGTAGTTGATCCACCAAACTGTATGGTTTTGCTGTTGTAGCCAATTGTTTTGCCAAAATGCTGGATTGTGGAGGGCCAATAGGTCTAGGATCAACTCCTTGTAAGGTAATCCTCGAGGTCTGCCCCCTAGTGATAACATTAGACATTTCTTTTTGGGGCTGTTCTTTGATCACTATAGTATTTACCACATGTTCACTTTTGGACAATGTATTGACAACGTTATCATAGAGAGGCACAAAATTGATATTGTTGCTGCTCTGTTTATTCCCATTGGATGACTCACCTTTTTCATGGTTATAAAAAGGTTGTTTAAATGCTGTGCAATCTTCATTACCTTGAGGTTCTTCAATGGTGATTGTACCACTATCAATCAAGTCTTGCACCATGTTCTTCAATTGTAAGCACTCATTGGTCTTATGCCCTCTAATTCTATGATATTCACAATGGCTATTCTCACTCCACCAGCTAGGTTTATTCTGTGGCTCATAGGGTTGAATGCTAGGTAAATTAATGATATTGTTAGCCATGAGAGTCTTCAATTCTTTCTCGAGAGGCTCACCCAAAGGTGTGAAGTTCCTCTTTGGAGTTGGTACCAAGAATTTATTAGACTTGTTACCTCCTTGGTTGTTCCCAAAATTGCCACTATTGGTATTGCTGTTGTAAGGCACTTTGGGAGCCTGATTTGCATTGTTCACCTGATTAGGTGTTCTTGTGAGAGCAAAGGGAGTCACTTTAAAATTACTAGAATTGACAACACCATCATTGACTACTCCTTTATTATTATTCTTCAACCCAAACTAATTATAATTGTTAGAGAAGTTATTATTCTGGTTGTTATGGTTGTTGTTGGAGGTATTGTTATTGTAATTCTTATTATCTTTGTAGAGTTTTAACTCTCCACTCTTAAATAATACCTCCTCAGTTGTTACTCCATTCTCAATAAAATCTTGGAAGGTCTTAGGACATTGCATTCTCAACCAGTAATTCATCTCATTGTTCAAGCTATTGATGAAGATATCCATCTTCTCTTTTTTGGGTACACTCCTAGGGTATCTAGCAAATACCATCCTCCATCTTTGTAGGAAAATGAGGAATCCTTCTCCATCTTTTTCCTTGGTATTACATAAAGTTATCATTGTGACCTCGTTCTTGATGTTATATGAATAGTGGGCCACAAATTTTGAAGCTAGCTCTTCAAAGGTTTTAATGCCAGATGGTAATTTTGAAAACCACTCCATGGCCATACCTCCTAAGCTTCTTGGGAATAATCTCATTAAATAAGTGGTATCGTGCATGAACTCCAAGCTCAATGCAAAAAATTCCTATAGGTGATCTTGAGGATCTGATGTTCCTTTGTACTTATCATACTTAGGAAATACTACATTGATAGGGAATGGTACCATGACTAGACTTTTGTCAAATGGAAATGGACATAATGCTTCTATGGAAAAGGGCTTTGGAGCCCCACTTTGTTTTATCATGTCCAATTGCATCTAAAATAACTTAAATTGCTTATTCATTACATCAAGCAGGCTGTCTTCAACTTCGAGTGGTCTAAGTTGATTAACATCATAATCATGAGGGAGTTTAAGTCCCTTTTAGGCTAGATCCATAAAGTGCTTTTCTTTGTGTCTTTCCATTGCTTTCTCCATAAGTTTCAAGAAATAAGGACTTTGTATAGCCTCACTAACCCTTTCATTAGTGGCATCTTCGGCAGTTGGTTCACCATCAGTTGTAGGGTTAGTGTTATCAATTCCTTGAGTATTTGAGTCTATTCCTCCATTATTGGTGTTACCTTGATTGTTTGGATCATTACCACCATTGTTGGTATTACCTTGGTTGTTTGGATCAATACCACCACTATTATTATTACCCAAGCCATCAGAGTACATCTTGTTGGTTTCCGCTTCTTGAACGGGTTGTTTTTATACTACTCTTGGGGTGGTAGAAGTATCACCTGGGTAAGGAAGCTCTTGTCTAAGATAAGTCCCGTCTGCTTGCAAGGTTTTCTTTACATAGTATGATTAAGTAAAAGAACGCATGAACATAAACCATTTTGAAAAAAGACTTTATCTTATTGGCTTGTGATCAAATCCTTGTGAAATTTTCAAAATTGCTCGAAACCAGGATTTCTGACCAGGTAGGGTACTGGAACAAATAAAATAGCCAAAAGGGTATTTGAATCTGGAACCAAAATTTTTTAAAAACTTTGGGAAATGCTCATTGTTTTCCCTTTTTTGTTTCTGGGCATCACTTGCCTACATGTAGGCGTGACTTAAAGATTGATACACGTCGACTGGAATTGATTTAGGAAACACTCTGCAAATGTGTAGGTGACACTTTACTATTGATAAACATTTTTCCAATTTTTACAAGTGTCACTTAATATATCTTAGGCGTGACTTTATTGTTGATAGGAATTTTTTAATAGTCACAGGCGTGACTTTACTACTAACATGCGATATTTCTCTATGCACAGGCAACACTTTGCTGACCAGGTTGTGAATTTTAGATTTTAAAAATTGCAAGATCAGTTTTATGGAATTTCTTTGTTTGAAAATAGAACACAATTGCAACACACACATCAAATTTTAATCATGTCCCTAAAACCACACTAAGAGTGTATATTCTCGGTCATTTTTCACAAGTATTGAACAAGAAATTCTTCCAAGCAGTCTACCTATAATCAATTTTGGCTTTTAACATGTTTGGATCTATAAGGTAGCTTACTACTTATCAGGTTTTTATTGAATAATTCTATTCTAAACTATGCCAAGTTCTTTTTCCCACTTGTGAGCTTCCCACACACACAAAAGCATGATTTGGCACAATCCCCGAAAGGACTACTAGAGGAAGTGAAGCAACTTGCACACAATCTAGCCACTTCCCTTTTAAGGAAAAGTGTATTTTTATTATAGTGGGTTGGATATTACCACGGAAAATGTGGTTGTCTCCCACTTGGGTCATTCCCTCTCACCGGCCGCGTGAAGGCAATTTCTCAGGAGGCAGGCCCTCTAATGTTCTAGCATGTTCATGTTAAAGCAAGGAAATGGAGTTAAGAATAAGTTTTTGGGAATTTGGTTCACCAAAAGGTGAAGAGCACATCCTTAACTTTTCCTTAATTTCCCAAACACAATAAGCAATGTTTAATTTATTTCACCCACTAACTATAGGGATTTGAGTATTTCTACTCTCTTCCACAAACAAGGGGCTTTGATTTTATGTGTTTGATTCCTCAACCTTTCTTATTAATAAAAAAGTTTAACACCTTTGGAATTTTGATTCACTAGAAGAAGTGAAGAGCATAGGCCTAAATGCTAAACTTTCCAAACAAAGAGAAGTTGTTTTGTAATTACTAGATTTTGAAATGCTCCATTGCCACAATTTAAGGGAAAATATTGACTAGTTTAAGGCTTACCTCTCCTTGTAGCTAGCATAAGCTAGGGGCATTTTTAAGTGATTTTTGTCATTTTTCAACCTTACCTTGGCAATAGCTCCTTCCCAAATGTGCTTTTCCACCAGCAAGTTAGTCAACACAAACAATCACAATGAGGGAAACCAAATCAAATTTGAAGAAGCAAAGTTTATGTATTGAATCTTAAAAACCTTATTTGCAAATTTTGAGAAAAACTTGAAATAAGGACTAAAAATCCAATTAAGTGATACGAATTTGGTTTTATAAGCTTCTACAATTTTTAGATAATTCTGATATACTTGCTTTTCTTCTTCTTGTGACTCCTCAAGAATCGCTTTGATGTGAGCAAAGTTTTCCTTCTTGATCTTCCTAGCCAAAGCCTTGGCTTCGTGGTTAAACTTGCTCTCTGGCTTTTGAACCTTTCTATGTTTGCTCATTTACAATAAAAAAAATACAAACAAAGAGTAAGATAACTGAATTTATTAATCTGACAACAAATTAAAGTAAAAGACAGCAAGTGTCATTGTCTAGCTAATACACATGATTAGAATGTTAGTAGGCGTAACTTTAACTATAGCATGCATCACTTTCCAGTGACACAAATGAAATTGAAAGTGTATAAGGTGTAACAATTTATATACCAGGCGTGAAAAGTAATGAAAATTGCATTAGATAAGCTATTTAAAGAGACAATTAACAAATACTTGGCGTCTGTAAAGAGATACTAGGTGAGACAATTTGCTATCAATTGTGTCATAAAGCTTGTCACAGGCAATAAAAGACAGTGAATAAGCGATACTTCTCAGGTCTAAGGTGTCGCTTTACTATCTCAGGCACATCAATTTATCTCACTGGCGTCACACTTTATCTATCAGGCGTCAGTTAATTACTGGTAAGCATCAGAACAATGATCACATGCGTCATTTAATCCTTCATACGCGTCATTTTCCCTATTTCCTATAAAAATTCATGGAAAAGTGACAACAAAAACACACAAAAACTTGATGAAAATGTTAGAAATGAGGCTTAAAGCCCCACGGTGGGTGCCATTGGTGTGTGTATGCTATACACCTTCATGAAATTAGGACTATTAACTAACAAATCAAAGCAAGTGCAATACAAATTTAAACTAAGAAATGCATTTAATATCCATAACATATCATGGTTCTCTAATTAGATGTGGTAAGTAGAGCTCTCAGTTTAATCTCCACTAGTGACACTTCTAAAATGAGAAAATATGATGCTACAATGCTTAATCTAGCTCACAATTCTCCATTATGCAAAGATAAATTGAAATGCTAATGCTAAATGCTCTCAATTGCTCTTAATTGCTCAAGAAATTGACTATAGTAATGATGCTTTGCAAATGAATTCTAAGATGATTATTGCTCTCAAAATGCCTCTCATTTATAGTAAATTCCCAAGGGTAGGGGGTAGAGTGAATTAACCATAATTTACCTTTGGTTAAGTCAAAAACTTTGCAATGTTTTTAAATGGGGGGACAATTTAATAAATGTCCATTTAAATTGATTTGATCATTTTGATGATGTTGAGCCATTTTATTGATTTTAAAGCACTTGTCCATTTTTGAGTGTCTACAAGAGTGTATCTAGACTCTGTATATGATAGAGAAGTCCTGGTTGAGTATGGAGTTGGGTGTTGCTTTGGAAAAGGAGGCCTAATGGAGGGCTAGTCACAGAGCACCAGTCCTAGTATGGATAGTTGGTCCAAAGGAACAATATTTCATTTTCTATTATGTTGTATAACCCTGAAAAGGGCATCCAAATATGTGATTATCTTCCTGAGTCTTTTGGGAAAGTCTAGCAAGAACCTTGTGAAATCAGTCTAGAAGGCTACTAGGAAACTAGGCTCATCAGGAGTGTGTACCCGGGTGTGGGTAAAGGATCTATAATTGATCCTAGAATCCATTATTGTGTGGATTAGAGTGTTGAAGACCTTTGTTTTGTTTGTTGGCTTCATAGCTATGCATCACTGGGGATTTGATTGACATGACTAGCAAAAATAGCTTTGTTAAAATATCTATTCCTCTTGTGTGGGCATTATATTCTTTGTACACTACTGACCTAAAAGTGAGTGTGAACACTTCCCCTTTTATATGGAGAAGGATATTGGTTTTGTGGTCAGCACCCTCATTTGTGAAGGATTTTTTTTTTCCTTATGTAGGATATGAAAGTAATTTGGGTTTTCTTCTTTATTAAACATCTAGGGTACAGTTAGTTTAATAGTAGATTGACATAAAATATATGAAGGCTACTTAGTTTATCTTAGGGATAGAGATAATTTAATTTTAACTTTGGTTGTGTTAACAGAACTATGTTGACTATATTTTGTAGTTGTTTAACATGAGAGTTTGTAGATTAATAGGAGTTCATAGATACTAGTGTGCCATAGTTGCCCATCTATAACTAGTGAGATGCACATAACTCATGTACCTCATGCTAGTGTGCTTGGATACCTTGTATACACTATTTTTCACTAGACTAGACATTATCCAAATAGTGAGTATTTATATAAAGTGCTATAACACATAGGCGGTCCTCCTTTTAGACCAATTAATAACAATGACAAGCCTCACAGGCGGTTGGATAATGTCTAGTCTAATCCAGGCACACTAGCATGAGGTACATGAATTATATTCATCTCACTAGATATAGATGGGCATTAATGCTCAATTGAATGATACATTCCCATAAAAATGTGAACTCCTATTAATCTACAAACTCTCATGTTAAACAACTACAAAATAAAGTCAACATAGCTCCTTTAACACAACCAATGTTAAAATTAAATTATTTGAAAAAGGGTTTTTGTTTTGAGTTAATTGGTTTATGTAAATCTATTTCAACAATCGTCATCTTGATAAACTCTCTGTTTGGTTTTAGCACCCATGTTAGTTTTGAAGTAAACAATGGTATAATATCATTCGGGTTTTCTAAATTGTGGTAAAGTTTTGTGTTTTACCCGTATGGATCAATGGAAAGGTTTTAGTCTCTATAACCTATGTGGATAGTTCTTGTTTATATCCCTAGCTATTTCATATTGGGCTTCATACATATTGTTGATTTTTCATTAAAATCTTAAACCTCATTTTGAGTTCTCTTGTCTGTGATTATATGCCAAACCCTAATTTGAGTAAGGGCTCTTTTTGGAGTATGGTTAAGATATATTGTGTTAGTCTTTCAACTAATTATAATGTAACCCTATGTCAAGTCATTGTTCACTTTCTAAACCAGTGTTGTGTTTATGGAGGGTTTACTTAACAAGTTAACACATTGTGTAAGGGATGAAATCGTGACAGTTTCAGGATTATTATTTTAAAACAGTAAATGTTCTTGAAGACTATTTGTTAGAGACATTATTCAGACTTATTGGAAATAATAAAAGACATTGGTATGGTTATCTCAAAATAGAAAATGGTTATTATTTTGTTAAGGCATTCTTTTTTTAAAACTGCTTTGTGACAGTTAGACATGATATTCAATTTTTGAAAAGGATTTGTTTTCAAATCAAAGGTGAAAGACTATATAAATATATTATTATTTTGCTCTCCATTGTAGAGAGTTATACTGAAAAGAAATATCTTTCAAAAGATGAAAAAGGAATGTATTGTTTTATAATTTATTCTACTGCAATATTCAGTGCTCTGTTATTTATGCTAGTTCCATTAGTTGTGACTCGATGGGCACGGATTAAAAAAAAGAAATTTTTCCATCTATAATTTTACCAGGTGTCCACACTCGTTCTGCTGCTTGTCACCAACAGCATCTTGATCGGTGATTTCGACCAACATGGGCATGGATTAAAAAAATAGAAAGTTTTCCTTCTATAATCTGACCAACCTAAACCTTTTTAATCGATGGTCAAAAATTTTGGTAGAAAAATGAGGTCAAATGTACTAGTGTCCTATTTACTTGAGTTGACTTCTTTCAAATTCTTTTAGAGTTGTCTCAAAATTCAATTCAATTCAATTCAAAAATTTCAATTTCACCTTGAGATAATTCCATTTGTTGCTGGGTCTAGCTCCTAGTATTGCTTGGTCAAATCTACATGTTTTCACCTATGCATATACCTTCTTTGATCAACTCTGATATGCACAGGTGATGAACATTCATATTTTCCTAAGTAGTACTTTGAGCTTTCCTGCAACACACTTACTATTGTGAAAATCATCACAAGTCCATTTGTTGCAAGAAAGCTCATTGTACATATGTCTGGATGTTTGCATGTTTTTCACTTGTTCATATACCAAATGATGAATGCTTAATTGTTGTAATAGAAAATCATTAGAACCATCCATATACATCCCCATAAAAATGTGAACTATTAATCTACAAACTCTCATGTTAAAAAACTACAAAATAAAGTCAACATAGTTCCTTTAACACAACCAAAGTTAAAATTAAATTATTCGAAAAAGGGTTTGTGTTTTGAGTTAATTGGTTTATGTAAATTTGTTTCAGCAATCCTTATGTTGATAAACTCTCTGTTTGGTTTCAGCACCCATGTTAGTTTTGAAGTAAATAGTGGTATAATATCATTCAGGTTTTCTAAATTGTGGTAAAGTTTTGTGTTATACCCGTATGGATCAATGACAAGGTTTTAGTCTCTATAACCTATGTGGTTAGTTCTTGTTTATATGCCTATTTCATATTGGGCTTCATACATTTGGTTTTCAAAATTGATTGGCCTATAATTTGGGTGGTGCCAAAAATAAATGATCAGTGGCTCTCTCTTCACAGTTCAACCTACCATTCACATATGAACATTCGATGCAGCTTGGGCGGATTTGTCCAATCTTTACAGCTTAACATACAAGCATATAAAATCCGAAGCACAACAAGTATGGTGCATTCATACTGTTATTAAAAAGTATTAAAAATTAGAAGCAAAATAAGCAAGGGTATTAAAAAGTATTTCAAGAGAATATAGTGACCATTGTGTGTTTTTTTTAAAGTAATAAAGACATTATAACCTCTTTAATTCTATATTATATTAGTATGCACAAACTATCTTAGTGCTTTAATTGTTAGGAAATAAGACAAACAATGGCAATGGAGATTATATGAGATAACTCACTAACATAGAGAGAAAATTTATTTATATATAACATCTTGTACAAAATGTTTACAAATAGATTATGTAATATCAACAAATGTTGACAAATAGATTAAAAAATATCAACAAAAAGTTTTGCTTGCTATTGTAGATGCTCTCTCTCTATAATTATTGCAATATAGACTCTCTCTAGAGCTGTTGCAGTCTATGGTCATTTTGGAGTTGTTGCTTGACATATATTTTATAGAGTTGTAGCTATCTTCTCTCATGTGTCTATTGTTGCTTAGCACATACTTTTTGGAGCTATGTTCTTCCATTTAAACGCTAATATTATTATTTTTCAACTCTTTTTTCTTCTCTAAAATTGTTCTATGATATTCTTATTTTATTCCAATCCTTTTTTTATTTCCACCTATTAATAATTGATTCCCCTCAAAAAATCTTTGTAGACAAATCCAGACATTAGAAATTTGAGCCTAAAAAAAAGAAAAATGAGGTAAATATTTCAAGATGGGATGTCTATAAATCCAAGAGATTTTGGGTAAGTTACATGATGATAAAAAATCAATTCTTTGACTCAAGGTTATTTATTTCTAACATTCCCTTTAATTTAGAGCCTCTTCAATATTCACTATATGTTTCTTGAACCAAACCTTGTATTTCTAGAGTTTTTGTATATGACTTCCATAGTTGACATTGAGGTAGTCAAGATCGAATAGATCTCAAAAGAGATGTCCAGTCTTATAGTAAGTTGGCAAATGGAACCATAATCTCTAGTTCTAATGAAGCTCATTATTGATTCAGCAAGAATCTCGCTCTCCCAATGGAAATATTCTTATGAAATCCAAACCATCATAGGAATAGGAGTCAAGAAAAATAAATTTTTGTTGGAGTGAGCTTGTAGAATCTAAAATTCATTAATTATTGGTTGTTTTCATGGTAAGAGACTCCTTGGTGACTATCTTAATGATCCCTTACAAAACAAGTACAAAATGTCAAAATATAGTGAAGGGAGGCTTCTAATCATCCCATGTTACATGAAATTTATAAATATTGGCGCTAGAAGACACAAGATTCAATTTTAGTTTTGAAAGTATTGAAGTTGACTAATTCTAGCTCAGGTATAGTTAAATTGTCCTTGCTACCCTAGAATGACATCTTTGTTCAAACCATTGATTGCAAACATTTTTTAAGTACTTGAATCTACAATAGAACAATAGTGGTGAATGTATGATTATTATAATCATATGATTATATGTTATAATATTTATGTAATAAATGTAGTAACGATGGTGCGGTGCATTATCGATATAGGCTCAATGGCTCTTGTCAATGTGCCAAACTGTCAATGTGGAGGTGGGAAGTGTGTGTTGAAGACTTCACGGACACAGAGCAACCCTGGATGACAATTTTGGTGTTGCCCAAATAGAAAAAAAGGTTGCTAATGTGTATATATTTAATGTTTCTAATGTAAATAATATTCATTATATTATAAGAACTAATGTAGATTGGGCATTACAGGGAAATAATGGCTGTGAATAGTTTAGTTGGGTCGATGACAACTCATCTACATCTATCTTCCCATCTCCACTTATTCACGATGAAGGATTTGAGTGTAAAAAGTGTCTGGCTAGGGCAAATGCTGAAATTATATTTTTACGATGCCTTCTCTGTATTGTAATCACATATCTTTGTTGCGACCTATATGTGTATGTTTATCACCTTCATGAAATTAGGATAATCAACTACAATTATATGGAAATATAATAAAAATTTAAGATAAGAATTGAAATTAACATCCATGACATCCCATGGTTCTCTATCTAAGTTTGGTAAGTGAAGCTCTCAGCCTATTCTCCACTAGTGACAATCCTAGAATGAGAAATATGATAGTACAATGCTTAATCTAGCTCTCAAACTCTCAAATTGATACAAAGATAATTCAAATGCTCTCAAATGCTCTCAATTTCTATGAAATTGCCTATAATGGTGATACTTTGAAAATGAATTTCTAAGATGATTATTGATCTCAAAATGACTCTTATTTATAGTAAAATCCCAAGGGTAGGGGGTAGAGTTATTTAATCATGATTTAGCCTTGGTTGAGTCAAAAAAATTGCAATGTTTTTAAATGGGGGGACAATTTAAATGTTTGTCTCAAAGGTTTGGACAAAAAGACAAAATTGAGTGGATGAGATTCAAAGTTGAAATGTGTGATTGAGATTCAACTATTTTGGAGTGATCCATGTGCTTTTGTTCCTCAATTCTCATTGGTTGCTCAAATTTTTGTTGAAAGATATTAGGATTGATTAAATTCCATCAATTAATTAAATTAGCCATGTAAGGGAACAGGTTCACTTTGATTTTTGATTTAACAACTATACAATTAATTGATTAAAATCAATTATATAATGTTTTTCACCCCTTTAAGTTTGTATTTAATTATTTAATATCATCATTTGATTTTTCCTTTGGTTTTAATGATTTTGTCCAATTTTGATTTAATAGATATCCAGTTAAATTTGATTTGATCCATTTTGATGAGAATTAGAGCATTTTATTAAGATTTTTCCATTTTATTGATTTAAAAGCACTTGTCTAGTTTTTGATGTCTACAAATGCCCCTCTTTGAATTGATGTTCGTAGAGCATTGATTCAAAGAAAATTTTAAGGCCCGATCACTTTTAGGTCCTGATTAACTGATTTGATACACAACTGATTTAGGTCCTGATTTGATACCTGATATGATTGATGATATTGCTTGATATGTTTCAACATTTGATATGATACGCCCCACTGATAATAATTCAAAAATTTTAATGCCCTAGATTCAATGATGTTTTGATGTCAATTTTGATACTCTTATGATGCCCCCTCAGAAATGAAAAGAGATTGATCGCTTGATAGAAAAATATGATGAAATTGATTGATTGATCCAATATGTTTTCATTTCTGAAAAATATTGATGATAATCAGGTTTCAAAAAATGCCCTGGTTTGATTGATATGTTGATATAGGTCACTAGGTCCACAAATTTACCTCTTAATTAGGTCAAAATTAGCATAAATAGGTTAAAAAACCTAAATTTACCGTTCATTTTCACTTTTTCACTATTGAGATTTTGCTCTGATCCTGAGATAGTTGATCACGATGGTTGTGCCTATTTGAGAGCATTGATTCGAGAGGTCTCACCATTATCAGAGACTACCAGACTATGGACCTCCTGTGAGTGATTTTGAACCTCTTTGTGCATTTATTGCAATGTTTTTAGCATTTATTGTATTAAATTTCATGATGTGTGGTTTAGAATTTGTAAAATGCCACGTAGTATATATGAAATGCCACATAAACTTGTGAAATGAGGCATCCACGCATTTAAAAATGCCTCCACATAGTTAAATGCCACTAAGGATAGTTAAAAACTCGCCCAATCAATTTTAAATGCCACGTAGAACTAGGGTTTTAATGCCAATTTATAGATGATATACCGCTTGAGAAACCCTAGGTTTTAGATGATGCCTAGGCATGATAAAATGCCGCCTAGAGCTTTAAAATGATGCGTGAAATGTGAAGTACTGCGTATGCTTGTTAAAGTGTCATGTATGCAATTTTATGCACCACCTAAGGTAAAATGCCACCTCCTAATAGGCAAATGACACCTACAAGATTTTGAAATTTTAAACTCAAACTTGACTTTTCTGATTAAAATTTGATATCTCTGACTCATTGTTTGAATTTCCAAGATAGACAGGTCTATTGTAGTTTAACAAAATAATTGATTAGGATATCAGGATAATGGTACCAATGAATGTTTGATTATGTCAATCTCATCTGATAGGAAAATTGATAGGTAGGTAACTGATAATTCATTCTCAAGACATAGAGACATGAATAAATGGTACTAGGTTTGATAGGATTGATTGACTTAAAATGACTCACTGATATAGAATACTGATATGATTCCCTTGATTTTCCAAACAGGCACATTTCTGTAAGCTTGACATACAGACCGTTACTTCTTGGGTTCTAGACCTAGGTCAGGATTTGACCCAGCTAGAGTTCCATGTTATTGAGATGTGTGGATTGAGTTTCCTTCTTGATATCCCATGGTTCCAGCTGAACTGCGATCTATTGACATATGTGGCAGAGCATTGGTACTCTGACTAGAATACCTTTCATTTACCTTTCGGGGAGATGGCCATCACTCCAGAGCATGTGTACAGATTATTACGCATTCTGACTCGGGGTGAGATGGTATATTATGATTCAGTCTATGATAGCATAGTTTATAGATGGGTGTTTGGAGATAACACCATTGATCATGACACTATCATGTGGGCATAGTTTGCTTCATTTCCCACATTGCCAACAGTTCTAGGTGCTTTGATAGGCAGATTGCTACTTCCTGACTGGCGAGGTCATGGTTTTTCTGTTGGATGGGGCTATATTCTTGAGGATTTAATTGCACAGCCTTGGCATTTCGATTGGGGCTCTGGCGTCTTGCACAACTATACCATGATTTACATGAGGTGGTGTATAGATCAAGTGCTTCCTTGTCGGTAGGTGCTGTGATTCTTCAGTTGTGGATATGAGAGCATCTTCCCATCACTAGGCCATTGTTAGATTGCATCAGACATCAAGGTTTCCCTTATGCATTTTAATACAGTGGCATGGTTGTCTAGCATCATCTAGGAAAACTTGAGTTCTGGCACTGTACTATTGATGATATTGATCAAGTCATTTGGAGACCATATCTTGGTTGCGAGGAATGGAGGGAGGATGATGACGAGCTCCTGTATATGTTTTATCCTCATTGGATGATTGGTAGATCTACTCTTGTGATAGAGAGATTTTTCTTTGGTTGGGTTTCCAGGTAGAATGGTAAGGTTCAGGATATGCCACTGGGTATGGCCTTGTATGCTCACGTTCAGGTAGAGCGATCGATGTGGGGGGCTCAGATTGATTTTTAGTTTTCTTGTGATTAGATTTCTAGGATGATTTTTTGTAGATGGGATATATTAGAGCATGTAGCAGATGCTGGGATGTCTGCAGAGTTCAGAGATTGGTGGTCGTGGAACAAATTTTTGAGATTTACATATCTTGCAGAGCCTATCCTGGACAAAGATGAGTGATTCGATGATGACAGGGGGATATGGTGGTGGGGATGATGGTGGTAGACCTAGGCGATGTTGATCATGTAGAGGATAGAGAGCTCCTAGAGCTATGGGTAGAGGACAACTTGGGGCACAGGTACAAGGTGGACATGTCAGAGATAGGGTTATCAAATAGGTTCAGTCGAATCAAGGACCTAGGTTTGTTTAACCTAGAGCTACAACAGTGGGGGAACAAAAAAGACAATAGAGAGTCAGGAGACATGTGCATATTGATGCTGCTAGATAGGTTCCTGGTGGATAGGATCCTTTGGTTCACTTACATCAGGCTTCAGTAGATCAGTAGACATAGATTCTAGCACAGTAGGTGCCTTCAAAGATACCTCAGTCTCAGGTTATGAGTTAGACTTCTCAGGCTTCTCCTAGCATGGATACTATATCACAAGATGTGAGGACTTTACAAATAGGTTTATCAGTTGTGGTTGGCATATTAGATCAGGTAGTGACTATGATGCATCGATTTATGACCATGATGGCTCAGATGCCCAGTATTGCTAGTAGTAGTCAGGCTCCTCCTACATAGGATAGATCAGGTGATAGGGGTCCAAACGGATCAGGTGTTAGTGATGGATCAGGTGGGGCCACATGATCATGATTATTGACTATCGATCTCCTCATTGATGACTTTATTGTATCATGTTGATGTTTTATTGAGCAGAAATTTGATATACCACTTTGTTGATGACATTGTATCTTTCTATACGGATTTGTTGGATTTGATGTTATGAACATTTATATGATGATATACTTTCCTTGATTCTCTTGTGATGTGTTTTGATGTGAGATCATATTTTTATGCAGTTCTATATGTGATGTTTTATGATGCATTTACTTTTGATTATGCTATGGATGTGATGTATCTTACATTTGATATAGATAGATGAATGCAAATGATAATGTAATTTTTGATATGCTTTTCTGGTTTTCAATGTATGGATGCAAAATGTGTTATTATGGAAATATGGATACGAATGCAACTATATTTTTTATTTTTTGATGTATGCAACTTTTTAATTAAATGTATGGAAATGATGTATGAGTAATGAATCTTGTTTCGTTTGTTTTTTTGATATAATGATAATAACTAATGATTAATGCTATGAATGAATGAAAAAGATAATCTCACATGATTGATTTGAATCAAGGATGATGATGTTTAATTGAATTCCCTTCTTTTCTTGTTTTGATCAAGCTAACTAACTGAACCCCTTTTCCCTTGGAAAAATAACTAAAAACATGCACTTAATCTAACATGAAAAATGCAATGCAATGCAACTAATTGTCACTAGATTTTAGCAAAGAAATGCCATGGAGAAATATTTCCATCATTGAGCATTGTAGGACTGGAAAGCAAGTACAACCATCACTGACCACATCATGATGATATGAATACCCCTTTACATCACTTTTGGTAACCCCTTAGGAAACTAGTACAACCCTCACTAGTTGAATGACCCACTATGGGAGTATGAATACCAGTTTCAACGGATTCAATGTTGCAAGTGAATTTTGGTATTAAGATATGGAAGATCTAAATAGCCAAGGTATATGTTTGCGTAAACAAGGAAAGGTTAATCCTCCTCCTTATATGATAGTCCTTGATGGTTCTTTGATGACCATGTCGTTAGATGAATTCACATAAGTTGATGGATCTTGCTCAAGATAGTCACTCAAAGGAAAGAAAAATATCATGTCTCCATTATTGCCAATGTAGTTGAAACATCATAGATTAGCTAAAAAGATGTGATAAAAAGTCAATTCAATAAAGATCATTAAAAAAGCTTCAAGTGTTTTGCAATGTATCAAGATTTTCAAAAATAATTTCCAAACATTCTGATCTTTTAAGTGTTGTCAATTTTTAATCCCGAATAATAAAGTCAATGAAGGCTCAAGGATCAAGTTGTAGGATCAAAATACTTGGTTGTGAACAATGATATCCATCAAAGGTTCAATGAAATTCTCTCTCTTCTGAAGTTCTGATAAGTCTCTCTGATATGACCGAATGTAGCACTAATTGAATCCGTTTGTACCAAAAATCCAATCCTTTCCTTGCCCCCAAGTGATAAATGTGATTTTGTGACAAACTTAGGGCAAATAGGCATTGCAACAATGCAGTTGAAAGGTTTTATTATGACTATGCACAAATGACGGATGCAATGAAGATTTACAAGTGAGATGATGGAAATGCAATATGTACACATGCAACTAGGAAAGACTTAAGGGAACAAAAGGCGCTTGATTGCCAAGTTTTCACCTTTTGGGTTTATTGCTCTTTTTCTCTTTTTTCATTTTTTTGCTACCAAGGCGCCTATTGCTAGGTTTTCACCAAGGCACTTTTTTATCTTTTTCAATTTTTTTATGTTTTTTTTTTCATTTTTTTCATTTTTTCATTTTTTTTTTAATTTTAAATTTTTCTCAATGTTTCTGGTCTTTTTTATTTTCTCATGTACAAGAGTGATGCTTGAGTCATCGAATACCCACTCATCTGATACTCTTTCTTCTAATACTCTTTCATCTGATTAGTTATGAAACCTCTTTAAATGGATGCTATTAATGGGCTCTTGTAATTCTTCCCCATCACAATTGGCTGATTTGTAGGTCCCCATTCCAAATGAAGAAACAATAATAAAAGGACGAAGCCAATTTGCTTCCCATTTACCCTTCTTCTCCCTTTCTGCCTAATTTTTAGGGTTTTCTCTTAGCATTAAGTCACCTACTTGAAAGACTCTTGGTTTGATGTGCTTATTGTAGTTTCTTGAAATCCTGTTTTGATAGACTTTCAAATGTTAATAGGCTTGTGCTTGATGTTCTTCTAACAATTCTAATTGTTGAAGTCGGGCAACTCTATAATCCTCATCTATTATTAGTCCTTGCAATGATACTCGTAAAGATGGGATTTCAACCTCCAAAGGTAGAATAGCTTTGGCTCCATAAACCAATGAATATAGTGTGGCTCCTGTAGGTGTCCAGATGCTAGTTCTATAGGCCCATAATGCTGGGTTGATTTACACATGCCAATCTCTTCCCGATTTGTTTACCGATATTTTCAAGATTTTCAAAATGTTCTGATTAGTGGCTTCGGCTTGTCCATTTCCTTGTGGATAATAAATGGAAGAAGAGTGATGGGTAATGTGGAAAGTATCACAAAGTTCATCCACATCTTTGTTCTTGAATTGTGATCCATTGTCGATGATTATGGCATAAGGAATATGATATCTACAAATGATGTGATGACGAATGAACATGGAGATTTGTTTGCCTGTAGTAGTGATCAAAGGAACGACCTCTACCCATTTAGTGAAATATTCCGTAGTCATGATGATGTTTTTGTGCCCATTGGAAGATGGTGGATAAATTATGCCAATCAAGTCAAACCCTCATTGATAGAATGACCATGGTGTAACAAAAGGATGTAACTCTTATGCCAGTACATGTATCATGTCGCCATGGTATTGACATTTGCTGCATATTTTAACAAAGTGACAAGCATCTTTCTCTAAGGTTTTCCAAAAATACCCCATGCGAAGGATCTTCTTAGCTAGGTTTAAACCGCTTGAATGCGACCTGCAAATGCCCTTGTGAACCTCACATAAAGCTACCTTAGACTCTTCTTCCTCTAGACATCTAAGTAAAGTCCCGTCAAGAACCTTATGATACAATGTGTCAGAAAGAATAGTGTAACGGGCTGATTGTCAGATGAAATTTCATTTTTGGGCTCGGGATTGGTCTAAAGGTAACACTTGGTCTTTGAGATATGTATATATAGGGCCATACCAAGGTGAGTCATTTCCATTGAGTAATGCAACAATTTGGGTATCAGGAAGGTCAAATACCAGTTTTCCCAACTCTTGCACCAAGAATTCGTACCTCTCATTCTGATTAGGCTTTTGTAGTAATGAAGCCAAGGTAGCCATTGCATCAGCTGCTCTATTCTTCTCTCTTGGAAGTCGCTCAAAATTTATCAATGCAAAGTAATTTTTCCAAGCATCAATCATTTTCTTGTATGGCATTAGTTTTTCATCTTTGGTATTATATTCATCATTGACTTGATTGATTACTTATTAAGAGTCACCATATACTTGTAGCTTGGTGATGTTCCATTCTAAAGCCATCTTGATACCAATGACTAACGCTTCATATTCAGCTATGTTGTTTGTACATGGGAATAATAGTTTATATGACTTGGGAATAGTATACCCTCAAGGGTAATCAATAATATGCCGGCTCCAGAACCTTCTTGTGTATATGATTCATCAAAGTACAACTTCCATGTCTTGGCTTCCCTATTGACAAATGCTACATCTAGAAACTCCACTTGAATGGTTTGTGTAGAAATCAATGGATTTTCTGCTAAGTGATCTACTATCACTTGTCATTTAATGGCCTTCCTATCCACATACTCAATGTCAAACTCCCTTAATATCATGACCCATTTTTCTATTCTACCTGTTAAGGCAGTTTTGCTAAGCAAGTATTTTAGAGGGTCAATCTTTGCAATAAGCTTCACCTTGTGCATCAACATGTAATGTCTCAATTTTTGTATAGCGAAGATAACTGCTAGACATGCTCTTTCCATGAATGTATAGTTCAATTCATACTTGATCAATGTGCGGCTCAAATAGTAGATTGCTCTTTCCTTTCCTTGATCATCTTCTTGCACCAAAAGAACTCCTAAAGACATCCCGGTTGTAGATATGTACAACAGCAATGGTTTTCCTTTGATAGGAGGCATTAGAATTGATGGATTTACTAAATAATTTTTCAACAAAGTGAAGGCTTTGTCACATTCTTCATCGCATATGAAAATGGTGTCTTTGTGTAGCAATCTTGTGAATGAATGACACTTTTCTGCCAATTGAGAAATGAATCTCCTTATTGATTGTAGTTTCCCTTGAAGAGACCTCATTTGGCTTATGTTCTTTGGAATTTCCATATCCATTATTGCTTGAACCTTTTCAGGATCCACTTCAATTCCTTTTGTTGAAACTATATAGCCTAACAATTTGCCGGATTGAACACCAAAGGCACATTTTTTTGGATTAAGCCTCACTTTGAATTGCTCCAATTGGGTAAATATCTTTTCCAAAATTTGTAAGTGGTCTTCTCTTTGATGTGACTTTGCCAATATGTCATCCACATAATGTTCTAGGAAGGTGTGCATCATATCATGTAAAATAGTGGTCATCACCCTTTGGTAAGTAGCTCCGGCATTTTTGAAGATCGAACGACATTACATTCCAACAAAAATTTCCCCAAGAGCATGTGAACGTTGTCTTTTCTTGGTCTTCTGGTGCACTTTTAATCTGATTGTATCCACTAAAACTGTCCATAAATGAATACATGGAGTGAGCAGCTGTTAAATCCGCTATTGCATCTATGCTTAGAAGTGGGAAGTCATCCTTGGGACATGGAAGATTCAAGTCTCTAAAGTCTGTGCATACACAAATGGATTTGTCATGCTTGGTGACCGGTACAATATTGGATATCCATTTAGCATAAGCAATTTCTCTTATAAACCCCACCTTCAACAATTTTTCCAATTCTGCTTTAAATAGGAGAGCTATATGTGGGTGTATCTTCCTCAACTTCTGCTTGACAGGCTTAACCCATGGTTTAACAATCAAATGGTGCATGATGAAGTCAGGATCCAATCCTGGCATGTCGGCATAAGACCATGCAAAGTTCACTTGTTTTTCTTGGAAAAAATTGATAAAATCCTTTCTTTCTAAAGGTGTAAGTGAAGCTGCTAGGTGTATGAATTTAGGATCCACTTCTATTCCAATGTTTATTTTCTCCATTGGCTCTATGAGAATTGGTGACCTTTCTTCCTCATGTGTCGGCAGGGTATCCAACCTCTCTTCTGTAGGTACCACAATTGGGTTCACCTTTCTCATGGTTATAAAAAGGTTGTTTAAATGTTGTGTGATCTCCATTACTTTGAGGCCATTCTATAGTGATCACACCATTATCAGTTAGATCTTGTACCACATTCTTCAGCTGTAAACAATCATTTATGGTATGCCCTCTATTTCGGTGGTATTCACAATGACTATTCTCACTCCACCAGTTGGGCTTGTTTTGTGGCTCATAGGCTTGAGGTCTAGGTAGATCAATGATCTTATTAGCAATGAGGGTCCTCAACACCTTCTCAAGAGGTTCACCCAAAGGTGTGAATGTTACCTCCTTGATTGTTCCCAAAGTTGCTGCTATTGGTATTGTTGTTGAAAGGCACTTTGGGAGCCTGATTTGCATTGTTCACCTGATTAGGTGTTCATGTGAGAGAAAAAGGAGTCACTTTTAAATTATTAGCATCAAAAACACCATCAATGACCACTCCTTTATTGGTGTTCTTCAAACCAAATTGATTATAGCTGTTAGAAAAGTTCTTATTTTGGTTATTATGGTTGTTGTTGGAGGTATTGTTATTGTAATTCTTATTTTCCTTGTAAAGTTTTAACTCTCCATTCTCAACTAATACCTCCTCTATAGTTACTCCATTTTCAATAAGATCTTGGAAGGTCTTAGGACATTGCATTCTCAACCGATACTTTATCTCATTACTCAAGCTATTGATAAAGATATCCATCTTTTCTTTTTCTGGTACACTCTAAGGGTATCTAGATAATACCGTCCTCCATCTTTGTAGGAAGATTAGGATTCCTTCTCCTTCTTTTTTCTTGGTATTGCATAAGGTGATCATTGTAACTTCATGTTTGATATTGTATGAATAGTGTGCTACAAATTTAGAGGCCAGCTCTTCACAAGTTTGAATGTTGGAAGGTTATTTTGAAAACCATTCCATGGCCAAACATCCCAAACTCCTAGGAAATAATCTCATTAAAAAAGTTGTATCATGCATGAACTCTAAGCTCAATGCAAAAAAATTCCTGTAGATGATCTTGAGGATCAGATGTTCCTTCGTATTTGTCATACTTAGGAAATACTACGTTGATAGGGAATGGTATCATGACTAGACTCTTGTCAAATGGAAAAGGATATAATGCTTCTATTTAAAAGGGTTTTGGAGTCCCACTTTTCTTTATTGTGTCCAATTTCATTTGAAATAACTTAAATTGTTTATTCATGATATCGATCGTGCTCTCTTCAACTTTTGGTTGCTTAAGTTTATTAACATCATAGTCACAAGGAAGTTTAAGACCTGCTCGGGCTAGTTCTAGAAAATATTTCTCTCGATCTCTCTCTAATTCCTTTTCCATGAGTTTCAAGAAGTATGGGCTTTGTATAGCTTCACTAACCTTCTCATCGGTGGAATCTTCAGTTGTTGGTTCACCATTACCCCTATTGTTAGTGTTATCAACTCCTTGATTGTTAGGGTCTATTCCTCCATTATTGGTATTACCCTGATTGTTTGGGTTAGTACCTCCATTTTTGTTATTACCCAAGCTATTGGAGTACATCATGTTGGTTTTTGCTTCTTGAACGGGTTCTTGTGGTATTCTTGGGGCAGTAAAAGTATCACTTAGGAAAGGAAGTTCTTGCCTTAGATAAGTTCCATTTGCTTGCAAGGTTTTCTTTACATAATATGATCGAGTGAAAGCCGACATGAGCATACAAGCTCTTGGATATGGGCTTGATCTTACTTTCTTGTGGCCAAATCCTTATAAAACTTTCAAAATTGCTCAAAACCAGGATTTCTGACCAAGCAAGATACTAGAACAAATAACACAGCCAAAAGGGTATCTAAATATGAAATCAAAATTTTTTGAAATCCTCAGGAAATGCTCACTATTTTCCCTTCTTTAATTCTGGGCATCACTTGCCTGTGTGTAGGCGTGACTTTAAGTTTAGTACGCGGTGATTGGAATATTCTTAGGCAGCACTTTGCAAGTAAGCAGGCGGCTTTTTCTTGTTGATAAGCATGATTTAAATTTTTCTAGGTGTCACTTAAATTGTCATAGGCGTGACTTTGTTATTGACAGGAATTTTCTAAATAGTCACAGGCGTGACTTTATTGTGCCTACGCGGTTTTTCTTTGTGTAGGTGGCACTTTATAGACCAGGTTGTAAATTTCAAATTTTAAAAATTGTACGATCAGGTCTATGGAATTTTCTTGCTTGAAAATGAAGTACAAACGCAACACACACATCAAATTTGCACCATGTCCCTAAAACCACACTAAAAGTGTATATTCTCAGTCATTTTCCACAAGTATGGAACAAGAAAGTCTTCCAAGCAATCTACCTATAGTCAAATTTGGCTTTTCAACACATTTGGCTCTAAAAAGGGAGATTACTACTTATCAGGATTTTAATGAATACTTCCGTTCTAAGTCATGTCAAGTTCTTTTTCCCACTTGCAGTCTTCCCACATGCACAAAAGCACGATTTGGCGCAATCTAAAAGGACCACTAGAGGAAGTGAAGAAACTTGCACACAACCTAGTCATTCCCCTATCAAGGAAGAGTGCATTTTTTTTATAGTGGGCTGGATAGTACCGTAGCTAAAGTGATTGTCTCCCACTTGGGTCATTCCCTCTCACCGTCCTCATAAGGAAAATCTCAGGAGGCAGGCCCTCTATTGTTCTATTTTAACTAGCATGTATAGAAAAGCAAGAAATTGAACTTAGTTCAACAAGTTTGGGAATTTTGTTCACTTAGAAAGTGAAGAGCATATCCCTATTGTTGTTCTTTGTTCCAAACACTTCAATCAGATTTTTTTCTTTTTCAATCTCTTGACAAGGAGATTCTTAATAAATGAAGTGTTTGGTTAATTCCTCCCTTCCTTTCTACCAAATTGAACTAACATGTTTGGCTTTTTGATCCAATTTAAAAAATGGAGAGCATATGCCTAATGCTTGTTCAAATTGACAAATATTAAGGTTTCTCTATTAATCTATATTCAATGAATAGCCACAATTTAAGCAAATGCAAGCTTGATTTGATGAATACCTCCTTTTGTAGCTAGCAAAGGCTAGGTACTTTTATGAGGTTTTTTGGCTTTTTAATTTTGCTCACTCATCTAGTGGTGATCATTCCTGCTCCCTCCTCCGACAAGTTAGATCAACACAACCATACAAAATGAGGGAAAATAAAAAGGAACAAAGTGCAATTGCAATTAAGTGTTTTTGACAAGATTTTTCAAAGAAATTTCAATAACTTAATGCAAGCAATTTTAATCCAAAGTAGGGAATTTCTTCTTGTAAGTGTCTAATACTTTAATGTAATGAGCATACAATTTCTCTTCTAATCCCAAACTCTCTAAAATTGCAGCACTATGAATCTCTTTTTCATGTTTAATTTGGATTCTTACCTCTTTGCTTGCTTGAGTGACTCTACTTTCTGGTTTCCTGACTTTCCTGTGTTTGCTCATCTGCAAGAAAAAAAACACAGACAGAGAGTTAGAAAACCAAATTTAATAATCTGATAGTAAATTTAAATGAAAAATGCTAAGCATCATTTATCAGCTAAAGCGTGTCAGTTAACAATTAGCAGGCGTGACTTTAAAATTCACAAGCCTCACTTTCTAGTGACTCAAGTGGATTTTAAAGGTTAGTAAGCATGACACTTTACCTGACAGGCGTGAAAAGTATTGAAAATTACGTACGATAAAGTATTCAAAGCAAAAAATATAAACTACTAAGTGTCAATTAAAGAATACTAGGTGTGACATATCACAGTAAATTGCGTAGTAGAAGTCATCACTGGCAGCAAAGTTCAGTTGATAGGTGTTAGTTCTTATATCACAGGCATCACTTTACGCTTACAGGCATAACACTTTATCTCATAGGCGTCAGAGAGAATAAAAGATAGAATAAAAGAAATCACTCAGGTGTTAGTCAACTACTATCAAGCATCAGACACATGCTGATAGGCGTCATTAAATCCTTCATAAGTGTCATTTCTCCTATTTTTTGCAAAAAATCATGGAAAAGTGAAGACAAAACACATAAAATTTGATAAAAATTTTAGAAATGAGGATCAAGGCCTATCGATGGGCGCCATTTGTGTGTGTATGTTTAACACCTTCATGAAATTAGGATAATCAACTACAATTCTATGAAAATACAATGCAAATTTAAGCTAAGAATTGAAATTAACATCCATGACATCCCATGGTTCTCTATCTAAGTTTGGTAAGTGAAGCTCTCAGCCTATTCTCCACTAGTGACAATCCTAGAATGAGAAATATGATAGTACAATGCTTAATCTAGCTCTCAAACTCTCAAATTGATACAAAGATAATTCAAATGCTCTCAATTGCTATGAAACGGCCTATAATGGTGATGCTTTGCAAATTAATTTCTAAGATGATTATTTCTCTCAAAATGACTCTTATTTATAGTAAAATACCAAGGGTAGGGGGTAGAGTTATTTAATCATGATTTAGCCTTGGTTGAGTCAAAAACTTTGCAATGTTTTTAAAATGGGGGACAATTTAAATGTTTGTCTCAAAGGTTTGGACAAAAAAGAGAAAATTGAGTGGATTAGATTCAAAGTTGAAATGTGTGATTGAGATTCAACTATTTTGGAGTGATCCATGTGCTTTTGTTCCTCAATTCTCATTGGTTGCTCAAATTGTTGTTGAAAGATATTATGATTAATCAAATTCCATCAATTAATTAAATTAGCCATGTAAGGGAATAGGTTCACTTTGATTTTTGATTTAACAACTATACAATTAATTGATTAAAATCAATTATATAATGTTTTTCACCCCTTTAAGCTTGTATTTAATTATTTAATATCATCATTTGATTTTTCCTTTGGTTTTAATGATTTTGTCCAATTTTGATTTAATAAATATCCATTTAAATTTTATTTGATCCATTTTGATGAGAATTAGAGCATTTTATTAAGATTTTTCCATTTTATTGATTTAAAAGCACTTGTCTAGTTTTTGATGTCTACACGACCATATGTAGAGATGAGCTCAGGAATTAGTCAGTTTAGTATTTTCATATTGTAACTAATATTTTAATATGGATATGGCGTAACTTCTCTTTGCCTCAAGTGCGGATATATATGGTTTACATCTTTTTTTACAATAATTCTTCATGTTTATGGCTTAGGTGAGTCCCAATCTGCTATCAATCACATGATTTAACGTATAGTGTTTTCTTGGTTATTCCATTTGTTCCTTGACCTTTGAAGGCCATTTGGTAATTTCACTAAACCTAAGGATCCATCAGTGACCTTGGTGCTCTTCATGACTCCTCCCTTTGACCTTGGTGCTCCTGCACCAACTGCTAGCACGAAGGAAGATTTGACATAAAATATATGAAGGATACTTAGTTTATCTTAGGGATAGAGATAATTTAATTTTAACTTTTGTTGTGTTAAAGGAACTATGTTGACTTTATTTTGTAGTTGTTTAACATGAGAGTTTGTAGATTAATAGTTCACATTTTTATGGGAACGTATCATTAACTTGAGCATTAATGCCCATCTATATCTAGTGAAATGAACATAACTCATGTACCTCATGCTAGTGTGCTTGGATACCTTGTATACACTATTTTGCATTAGACTAGACATTATCCAAATAATGAGTATTTATATAAACTACTCGAAGATCAAAGACCCAAGTCCAGAATGTCAAAATTATATAAAGTTCTCGAAGATCAAAGGCCCAAGTCCAAAAATGCCAAATTATCCAAAACTAGACATTATCCAAATAGTGAGTATTTATATAACAATTCCACACAAGTTCACCTTCCCACTTCCTTTTTCTAATCTCTCATTGCACCAAGTTCAGTTTTGTAATTTGTTTTTTTGTTGTAAACATGTCATTGGTTTAGTTTTGTAATTTTTTTTCAGGAACAATCTAAGCAAGGGCCAGATCAATACCACTCGTAATCTCATTGCCAAAGTGGCCAAAGACTATGTTAGGCTAATAAAATATTGGGATTCTCTTTATCACTTCAAATCTTTGAAGGTTGTTGCACTTGGATAGATGTGTACCATTATTAAGAGAATTGGACCGAATTTGGCTTACCTCGAACATGTGAGGTAAGAGTTCTATGGGTACCCTAATGTTGGCAAGAGTTCTTATTGTAGTTTGTAATAAGATTAATTTGCAACCACTAGAGACACTACCAGAGGAAGATGCAAAATTGGTTGTGGAGATGAGATCTAAGGCTAGGAAAAATATGGGTGGGTTCTTTGGGAATCAAGAGGGGGGATGATGGCATGCTACTATCTATGAGATCTTTGAAGGAAGAAGGGGTGATTGCGGTGAAGAATGTGGCATGTGAGAGGTTGTTGGAGCAAAGAGTGGAAATTAAGATGAAGTCGAAGAAGATCAGTAGTTGTCTCAATAGGATTCATGTTGTAATGCCCAACCTACAAGATGGGAAAGAGAGGCCCCCTTATATTCCTCAAGCTATTTTGGATGCCAGGGCGCATGCTGCCAAGGAGGCCATGAAGGTGGAGAAGGATATTAAGAATGAAAATGGTGGTGCTGGAGTTTACTCTACAAGCTTGAAGAAGTGGTATATTTTTGCAAATGAAGAGAGGAAAGAAGATGATATTCCTGAGATCATGGATGGACACAATGTTGCAGAGTTTATTGATCCAAATATCTTGCAAAGGCTTGAAGAAATGGAGAGGGAAGAAGGGCTTAGGATGGCAGCTAAGGGTGATGAGGATGATGAGATGGGGGAAGTGGAGTTGAATCCTGATAAAAAGGAAGCTCTGGCTGCAATTAGTAAGAAGAAGAAGATACTTATCGTTGGACACAAATTGAAGAAGAGTACTGCACAGTGCAGAGAGCTGAGAAACATAAATGTAGATTTCACAATAGCTGAGAAACATAATTCTAGACATCATGGTCACATTTTTTTGGAGACAACATAATTGAGTTGTATACCCAGATGATGTAGAGCAACTTATGCTCCTCTCATTCCAAGTTGACACTGCGGGATCCAAAGACCATAGATAAGGAATAAATTTAGAGAGTGGAGGAGGGTCATAATGAACAAAATAATACAGGACAAACCTCAAGTTAAATGAGGCAACTGCAAATATTTTAATAGATTTTTATTATTAAATAATAAAATTTTCATATACTAGTGTTCTAAGCCCCCTTATTACATGATTTATTATTGTAAGGCCCCTCTGAATTACGCATCTAGAGAATGAAACTACAACCTATTGGGATTGAGACAAACCTTATAAAACAATAGCAACTAAGAAGGATCACTTGCCAACATCTGTTGAATACATCTGTTGCTCATGAATACAAGTTCCTCCAATAGATGTTGGCAAGCGATCCTTCTTAGCTGTTGTTATTTAATAAGGTTTTTCTCAATCCCAATGGGTTGTAGTTTCATTTTCTAGATGGGTAAGTCAGAGGAGGCTTACAATAATAAATCATGTAATGAGGGGGCTTATAACACTAGTATATACAAATTTCATTATTTAATAATAAAAATCTACTAAAATGTTTGCAGTTGCCTCATTTAACTAGTTGAGGTTTGTCTTGTATTATTTTTGTCATTATGGCCCTCCTCCACTCTCTAAATTTATTCCTTATCTATGGTCTTTGGATCCCGCAGTGTCAACTTGGAACCGGAGGAGTAGAAGTTGCTCTACATCATCTAGATATACCACTCAATTACGTTGTCTCCAAAAAAATATGACCATGATGCCTAAAATTATGTTTCTTAGCTGTTATGTCCCAGGACCCCTTATGACCATTTATGATCGTTTACGATCCCTAAGAATATATCTTAAAGTTCTTAAAATGTCATAAAGGGTCATAAGAGGCTCCTAGGAGGCGCCAAATGAGCTTCCACCTTCACGTGGTTGGCCCTGTTAAGTAGAGAATGTTAAAATATTCTCAAAACAAAGAGAAGCTCAATAATTTAAGGTCTCAGTCCACAGAATAATTAAATTAGAGTTATTATCCAAATTGGTACATTGATGAGAATCAGTGATGGGGAGTTTTTAGATTCTGAGAAGACGTATATGCAGTGGAGGCCGTAAGGGATTTTTGTGGAGATTTTCTAGATGTGAAGATTTTCTAGAGTGGCTATATACATACGAGGGTTTTGAGATTGAGTACTAGTGCAGAGATGATGATTTAGTAACCTATGTTTATAAAACCTTCAAAAATATGCCTTCTTTGGCCTCCACTCATACCTCTTGTCAGAATCTAGAAAATTTGAATACTATTTCTCATCCATGCATGAAATGTGCTAGTGATTGTATAAAATTACTTTAAAATAGTAAAGGGTTATGGGAACAACCTGTAGATTATGAAGGGATTCCATTTTGACCACTCTAGTCTAGGAGGTATATTCAGACAGGGTATCCTGGTGGAAAGACGTCTCACACCATCGTTATACAGTGGAGAAGAAGTTGAAGCAACAAAAGAGTTTTTCTCAAGCTGTGCATGGTGGGACATCGAATCAAGAAATTGGAAATGCATGTAAAGTGATGAATTTTACGAAGGGAGTGGATGGTTTGGATGATGGGTAGAGTTCTATAAAGGTAGCAACCACACCAGAGGGAAAAGAAAAGAATGTAGCTATCCTTGGTTCAGGACAGGTTGTAACCCGTTACAATTAATAAAATTACCAATTACCGTTAAAAAACAAATAGTAAAGTAACATAACAAAATACATAGTGATATATATTAATGCAATGTAACACCTGAAGATAAATATCTAGACTAATCACCGAGCAGGATGCCGTTGGTGATTACTTTGCATATTTATCTTCACTTGTTTTTTTTAACAAATTGAAACAATAAGGTACAAGTTGAGGAAAATTGAATTAAAAAATGTAAAATTCTAACACACCAGTTCAAAAAAAAGCATTAAGAAATTCATAACCAAATCTAGTTTTCAAAAGCTGCGATAATTGAAACTCAGCTTCTCAATATTTTCTCTAATAGCATACTTGCAAGCCCGTTGACAAATCTCTGTAATAGAATCAAGTTCTCAACTTGAACTTCACTCATAAAAAATCAACACACTTGTGTAGCAATAGAATAAAGTTCATCGAAAAATTGGACACAAGGAGCTCATCCTCTGGCTTTATCAAAAATTTCCCTCACATTTCCCTCACTCTCTCCAAACCACATTGTTAACAATTCAGGGCCCTTCACACTAATGTCTTTCCACAACCCGGTGGTCCATAAAATAACACTCCTTTTGAAGGAGATGTGACAAATTTTCAAATTTCTCAGGATGCTCCAGTGGATATTGAACAGTCTACATCAAAGTCATAATGAATTTTGTTAGTTAATATCTCCTTGCATAGCACACTTTCTACATTAAAAGAAAAGAAAAGCAGAAATAGTGTACCTTTTGAAGCTCCCTCTTGACATTTTCCAACCCTCCAATATCTTCCCAAGAGACATTTGGAACTTCAACCACCTGTCAATATTTTTCCAACATTCAAGATACTTGTCAATAATAAGATACAAGTTGAGGAAAATTGAATTAAAAAATGTAAAATTCTAACACACCAGTTCAAATAATAACATTAAGAAATTCATAACCAAATCTAGTTTGCAAAAGCCGCCCCAATTAAAACTCACCTTCTCAATATTTTCTCTACTAGCATACTGGCAATCCTGCTGACAAATCTCTATAATATCGGCTCCAATGAATCCTTGGGTATAACGAGCCAATGCCATTAGGTCCACATCCTTTGAGATTGGTGATTTTCTCAAGAAAGACTTCAAAATTTGATAATGTGAGGACTCATCAGGTAAGGGAATATAAATAAACTGGTCAAGTCGACTAGGCGTTAGCAATGCAAGATCAATGATATCAAGTCTATTTGTAGCATCAATAATGAGAGCATTTTCTTGGTTGTCATACCATCCATTTCCGTCAACAACTGGTTAAGGACTCTATCTGCAGCACCACCAGCATCCCCAACACTACTTCCATGTTGCAAACATGCAAACCAAATCTAGTTTGCAAAAGTCACCACAATTGAAACTCACCTTCTCAATATTTTCTCTAATAGGATACTTGCAAGCCCGCTGACAAATCTCTATAATATCAACTCCACTGAATCCTTGGGTATAACAGGCCAGTGCCATTAGGTCCACATCCTTTGAGACGGGTGATTTTCTCAAGCAATACTTGAAAATTTGATAATGTGAGGACTCATTAGGTTAAGGACTAGTTAAGGACTCTATCCGCAGCACCACTGACATCCCCAACAAGTAGATGGATTGCTAGAGCCCAAAGCAGTCTGAAAAATAGAATGAGCAGGGACCTGCTGGCAACAAGCAATAGAATGAGTGTGGACACCTGAAGATAAATATCTAGACTAATCATCGATCAGGATGCCATTGGTGATTAGTCTGGATATTTATCTTCATTCATTTTTTTAAACATTCCATATTTAGTCAAAATTTTGACTAACCTTAGTCGATGGTTTGACTAATCTGCATCAAAACTCTGACCTGGTTTGGTCAAATAATCAACCATTGTGTCAAACTGTGGCATCGTGGGTTTTGCATCCTTATTGGAGCGGCCAAATATTTTGACCAATATTGGTCTATGTTGCGATGAAATTTGGTTGAAATATGACCGTCGTGGTTTTCACATCCTGGTCGGATGGGCCAAGCATTTCGACCAACTTTGGTTGAATTTTTTACTAATAAACCATCACTTGCCACTGTCATTTTTGATCAAGATTGGCATCCAACATTCTATGATTGAAGAGATATGTCGATATTTCAATGATGAAAATAGAGACTAATCAATTGGTCGAGTATTTGACCCATTTGGGTAGAAAATTCGACCAATACTCCATCGAAAAAAGGTGCAAAATGTACTAGTGTCTGTAATACCCCAAAATTGGCACTTAATAAACTCAATCGATTTTGGTGCATTTCTGTCAATTTTACATCATCAAAGTCCTAGTTTACTAGGCAATTTTCTCTCTCCTACCTGACTTAATTCGACTTTATGTCAATTGCAAAAACCCTAATTTGCATTAATCTCACACTATAATTAATTCCTAAAGTCTTTGACTTTATTAGCTAAATTACCCCTATGATAAATTAATTTAATTCTAAAGTCCTAAGTGCTTTAAATTAAATTAAAATCTACCCCATTTGGCTAATATACATAAAAAGGAATTAATATTACTTGTTATTTGAATGGACACCTTTATTTGAATTAATAATTCAAATTATTCGAACGGTCACCCTTATGTGGCAATAAACATTCTTTTAATTAAGTAATTCATGCCTTTTTGTCTCAATTGGGAATGAAGAGTCAAGAGTTTCAAATCAAGAACCTCTTCGTTCTCTCCCCGGGCTTGCCTGTTTAATGAACCTCTTTCTTCATTCAAAAGGGGAGAAATTTTTTAGAGTAATTAAACTATAGCACTTTTTTTGTCTCAATTCATTCAAAGCTTTTATTACATATTAGTATAATTTTCTCATTTAGTTTAATTTTGCATCTTCATTATATTTAGTCTACTTATTTTCTCATAGCTTAATCTAATCTCTTTTTCAAGTTCCTTAGAATAAATCGGCACTTCATATTTCTTTCAAAGCTATTTTAGATTAATATCATACTTCCTTCAAAGCATTTTAGATTAAATTGCACTCATTCTAGTTTAATTTCAGTTTATTTATCTTCATAGATTTCAAATTCTCCATTGTAGTACTGGTCTTATGGTTGTTGGCTCTCGTTCTGAGAGTAATTAAACACCCCGTCTACATAGGAGGCAACAGGTCACTTCACCATGAATTTTGAATTGAGTAATTCATACTCTCTCTCGTAATTTGATCATGTGAGTAATGACCATGTTGTGTGTGTAGTTGGATTAGAGGTCCACATTCGAGTATATACATTTTTTGGCACCCACCGTGGGTCAAAAAGATCAATTTCTGGCCTCATTCTCAATCTTTTTTGATAGGAAATTTAAGCTCTGCCCTATGTTCGTACTATTTGTGTACGGATTCTCATGCAAGAATCTAGAGCGTATCACACAAAGTTTTGCTCCTTGTAGCACTCTCTCGCGCAAACTGTTACATCCTCGCGTGACACCCTGTACTTCCTCACGTGCTGTGGAGTACTTCCTTGCATGAGATTTGGATACAGTGTTTTAATTTTTTCAGTCTCTGTTTTTCCTATTCCAGCTTTCTGACAATTTCCTGTTTGTTGTTGTTTACTATTTCTCTGTTATTTTCACAACATAATAGTTTTCTGCAGGACGTTTGACCAAGAACATAAAACATGCTAATGGTTTGATTGCAAGATGATAGTCGAAGACTTGCTAAAATATTGTGTTTGTTTCTTGCTTTCATTCACATAGTCTAAATAGGGCTTCGTTAAAATTTCTTGAGGATTTTGATAGTGAGTAGGGAATTTGGCTCTTCATTACATGGAGGTGATGACCATGAATGAACCTAAAAACCTGATGATCTTACTAATATGACAAATTCTTGGGGAAGTAGAGAAAGGTAGTGAATCTTTACGCTTCTACTCGCCAGGGGATTATGCTCTTCTCTCTTTGAGAGAAACAGAAACCCAAAAGCTTGTAGATGTGGTGGTGTGAAGCTAACTTGGTGATGAATCTTCTTGATGTGTTTGGGTGAAGTGATGAGGTAGAGAAGTATGCTCTTCTCTCTTCAAGAGAAACATAAAATCAAACCCTCGGATCTAAGCCAAGTTGTGTCACCTTTAGAGGGCCTACCGAAAGTTGAACCTTCGGGAATGACCCAAGTCAGTACGCACCTATCACCAGTGATTTTGCCTCACTCTAATAAAGAACATTTTGTTGAGTCTAAAGACTCCAAAACCATGTTAGCTTCCTTCTCAAGACTTTGACTATCATCTTGAGGAGGGTCCGTCTGTTATATTGAGCGGCGCCACTCCTAGCCCTGCTTGTGGGCATGTATGACTTTCGGGTGTTGGTGTGGCTGTGAGGCCTTGACCCTATATTGGGGGAACCAAAGGTTAGTGTGAATGGAAGCCTATTAAAAACTTTCCTTAGCTAGTGGCCTACCCAGTTCACCTCCGAAAGGAGTCATAATCTTTGCGTAGGGAGGGGGAAGAATCTCTCTCATAGAGTCCCATCATAGGCATACACCTGGATGCTTGAAGGTTATATACAACACTGGCCCCTGCCACAAGGGTAACCTTTGAACGTATACTATTGAGTCCTTGGAAACACCAAAAACACGGGCACCCTCTAGGGGGTGACACGGCTGTGTGGGTGTACGTATGCGCATAAGAAATGGGGCAAAGGTTTTGTCTTCTCACCATTTGTTTTTGTAGGACTAAGCTATGTGTTTTTTATCGAGTCTTAAACATAGTCCAATCATTATCAAACAAAAACTCCCTTGATGCTATCAAGTTGCTTTGTCCTTGATAGGTCTGTTAATGACTACTTCTTGTATTACAACTGCTTGATTTAAACCTTTGTGTCTTTAAATGAATGCTTGAAACCTCAAAATGAGATTGTTGATTAAACTGTTCTTCAAACCTATCAGGAAACTGGATTTTAGATCAGACATCAATTCAGGCTGTACCTCAAAATTCAACTTTAACCTCGAAAACTATGTCAGACTGTCAGATTTTGGACTTTTCCCGCATGAAGTTTCACTCTTCATTGCACTTTCTTGCGTGAGACTTTATTCTCTCATGTGAAGGTTTGTGTTCTCTCACGCAGCCTGGTACTCTCTTGCGTGAGACCGTAGCCCAATTTTCAAAAATAGAGACCTGTTTGCTGTTGACTATTTGACTTTTTATCTGATCTACTTTTTGTCTGAGGTCTATTTTTCTATTTTCCTGTAGTTCACTGTCAGAAATTGGTTGTCTCAAGTTAGGAATCGATCGATCTTTGCTTTGACTCATGTCATCTCTCATTGGTTTATCTTATCTCTTTATGCCTTTTGTATCTCATGTTGTGATAGTCTTATCTCAGGTGTTCTAGCCACCTCTTTTGATGATTCATACCAGGTCCATCTCGCATCTTGGCTATTCTAGCCTTTATCTCCTTTGCATTGTTCTTAGAGACTGAGTCTAGCATTATCCTGAGTCTTCTCTCATTTCATCTTCGTCTATGACTGTCACGACTAGAAGTGGCAAGACTTATCCCATTCAGAATACTGATCAAGGTAGAAGCGAACCTCCTAATCAAGAAATAGATCATCTTGAATCTGTTGCAAAATTTGAACTTTGTGAGATATCCTTGATTTCCTCATTGAATACTTCAAAAGATAGTTAGTCTCAACCATCACCTCTGGTGTTTCAAGAGTGTTTTAATCCATTGTTTGAAGCACAACCTAGTTTCTCATTTCAAGAGAAAGACAACTCGTTCTTCCAAGACAACTCATTGTTTCACAACTTTGGAAGACCTCTTCCTCAGACTAATCCTATTATCGTACCTGTTGATCCTGCTGAGAATAGTTCTATCATTGAACCTAGTGATACTGTTGACGATATCTTCTTGCCTGAATTTTTTAAATCTTTTGATCCTATTCATTCACCAAAGGTTACTGTGGTCATGCCCTTTCAAAACTAGACATATCATTTTACTGAGTCTTCATGTACTTCACAAGCCTACAACAAGATGGGAGATCCATTTCATTTCCAACTAGGCAAGTACAATCAAACCTTTGATCAATCTCAAAACAATCAATATCATGGTCAATCCTTTAATGACCCATGTCGTGCTCAACCTCGAAATGAGCAGCCTCATGGTCAATCTCAACATGACCAAAATCAGTCCCACAATCATGATCAATCTCGAAGCAAACTTGAAGGTGATCGACAACCTGCATACTTCTATCGCCCTCCTCCGTTCGATCAAAACCAAGATGATCGGCAACAAGATCAGATTCTGAGCATTTATGAGATCCTTGGGAATGAAAATGAGGTGATAACTCAACGTGATATAGATGCTACCAAATCTAATAAGAGTCTTATTAAAATGATGGAGATCCTTCTCCTAGAGGAGAAATAAAAATACTTCCTTGAGTTAGCTAAACAAGGGGCCAAGTTACCCCCAGACTATCAAGTTGAAACACTCATAGCTAAGGAAGAAGAAACTGAGACCGCAAAGTTGCAAAGGATGGTCTGAGACATGCAAGATCAGATTAGTCAACTTGCAAAGAATAAGGATAGACCCGCTCAACAATTTACAATGGAAAGCATTTGTCCTTTTCCTTTTGATAGAAGTCCTCATATGCCACCTTTTCCCAGAGGTGTAGAACTCCTTAAATATGACAAATACTTGGGTGCAACCGATCCCCAAGATCACTTAAGGGAGTTTGGCGCATTGTCTATGGAATTTATGCACGATCAAACCTATCTTATGCATCTATTTCCTCATAGTTTGGGTGGACTTGCGATGGAATGGTTTTATATATTGCCTACTGGCATTAAGACTTTTGACGAAATGGCTAATCTTTTTCTCTAGCACTACTCCCATAATATTCAGCATCTGGTCAACATTTAGGATCTTTGCAATTTAAAATAGCGATAAGGAGAATCTTTCCTAACATTTCTCCAGAGGCTTAGACAATTATGTGCAAGGTGTCCTCACAAGCTAGCAGAGTCTGAGAGACTTGACATTTTCTTAGACAATCTTGTCCCAGACTTCGGATACCAAGTGCAATTGCAAGGTCCTCTAACTTTTGATAGTATGATCAAACAAGCAGTGCGAATAGAGACCTTTATGATCAAGAAGGGAGAATTAACTTTGAATAAGGACAATAAACAAGGATTCTCCACAAACAAGGATAAAGGAAAGACTGTCAAAAGAATAGAGATGTAGTAAATCATGGAGTGGTGGATAATGTTACTATGAAGCCTTCAAAGCCTATTTTTAATCTCTCTTCCACCATACAAGCAGTTAAAGTGGCTGAAAAGCCTACGGTGGAATATCAACAAACTTCAAGGTTTTCTAGAAATAAACCTTGGGCATCTCGACCCAAGTGCGAATTCACTTCCTTGGGAGAACCACTTGATGTGGTCTATAAAACTCTTGTGCAGAATCAGATTCTTACTCCTTTAGAAAAGCATCTTTATGACCCACAACCATGACCTCATTGGTGGAATGACAACACATATTGTGACTATCACCAGAATAAGGGTCATAAGACTTCTACTTGTCTTCAGCTAAAACATAAGGTCTAGGATTTGATTGATAGTGGCAACATTGTTGTGGATGGCCACAACAAGAATTCAGACCATCAAGCATTTAAAGATCCCTTCCCTCCTCATGAGACGGGTGAGTCTGCAAATGCCAAGAATACCAATGCTAAAGTCAATTACACGTACACTAATAATAACAATGTTATTGGTATGATCGAACCTGTCGAGATAGAGTATTGTGACGTGATCACTTCTAAACAGGGCGATGATGCTCCCAAATCTAAGACTCCTTTTATCTTGTGTAGTTCTACGTCTCATTCATTTGAATTTGAACAATCTCAATACTATGCTAATGTTGTCACTCGATCGCGAGGAAGAGTTGTTTTGAATGGTCCCAATACTTCTACATCCGATCCAAAGCAAACTATGGATAAGGGGCCCGATACTTCCACATCCACTCTGAAGCAAATTGTAGATAAGATTGTTGTTGGCTCCGCCAACAAGAACATGAAACCTGTTCCTACAGCTAGCCCGACTAGTTATAGCATCTTAGATCAACTCTAATGAACCAATTCTCAGATTACCATTTTTGAGTTGTTGAAGATCCCGCCTGCTCACAGGCAGATTTTGGATAAGGCCCTTGTCGAGGCAAACATTCCCAAGGATCTCGATCTCAACTGGTTCCAATTTATGGTGGGTCATTTGACTTCCCCTCACTATCTATCCTTCTCTGAAGAAGATGATCACTCTTTGAGTCACCCGCATAATGCTCCCTTGCATATAGAGGTCATGATAGGTCCTAAGCGCATCCGCCGAGTGCTCATAGACAATAGTGGTGGTCTTAATCACTAGTACAAAAACAACAAAATTAGACTAAAAAAACTACTAAAAATTGCATATAGATGACTAGTTTTGATCACATGACCATTAATAGTTTATTGCCAGTCATTTATAACACCACCAAATTTGTGACTAAACAAATTTTAGTCATATGTTGGTGGTTTTGAATGATCAGTTTGGTAGTACTTTTACTCATTAATTTAGTCATTTATTGTTATTAATTGATCATTTATTTAGTCTTGATAGTCATTTATTTAATCATTATAATCATTTATTTAATCAATTTGATAGTATTTTTACTCATTAATTTAGTCAGTTGAGTTGTTAATTGGTCATTCATTTTGTCATGATATCCATTTATTTAATCATTATAATCATATATTTAGTCATTATGTTTTTTGAAATTTAATTTAGCCATACATTTAATCATTGTTTAGTCCTATATTTAGTCATTGATATAGTAATATTAAGGCACGATGGAATCGAACCACCATCTTCCTACTTGTAATGTAGGTGCTCTTCCATTGAGCTAGTACCCTTTGAAGAATATTCATCACAACCTACACAATAGGAGTATAAAAACCTTACAATTTAATCTAAAAATGAACTTTATCAATTATATTCAACATGGATGTTATAATAACCAAAATAGTATAGGTATTAATGAATATTTCTTAAAAAACTGACGAGTTGTATTTTCATGTGAAAATTGGAAAACATGTGGGGAGAGACTTGTTCACTTGTAGATTAAAAGAATCATTGTAGGGAGGGACATGTTTACATATAGATTAAAATAAATAGTGATACAATACTATTTTGTTGTTTTTGTACTAGTTGAAATAGTCCTTATTTCCATTGCGTTCAATCTTACCAAAAACATTAATGCACTAAAAAAATTCACAACATAAATAGTCTGATACCACCAATTAACATGTAGCTAGTAAGTAACTTAGTAAATGACAAGCCAAGGAGAACAATGTCTTTGCCTTCCAAGTAGACATCCCATTAAATACATCTATCTAAAGATAGTAAAGAAGTTCAGTCACAGAGAATATAAATGATACAAAATTTAAGCTAACCCTGTAAATAATTTACACATCATTTTTGCTTCATTCTTTTGAGCAATCCGTTATTGAAAGAGAATAATTTGGGCCTCCCATTAATAGTCCCAGAGCTGCACACAAAATTAAAGCCAATTTGTGTAAATTTGAACTTTAAACTAAAAAAGACGGGAAATTATGTAGAAAGAAACAACATTTGCACACTTTCTCGGTTCAATTAAATAGAATCAAGCCAAACAATAAAACCTATAAAAGTTGGATTGAATAGAAGTATACACTTGCTATTTCATTTAGCGAATTTTCTGGAGAAATTTCCTACTTCTTCCATTTCTATTTCCTTCAATCTTACCAAAAACATTAATGCACTAAAAAAGTTCACAGCGTACTTTCATCACCTTCATATCTTCCCACACAGCATCAATGACAAAGTCACTGAGAATTGGATTTGCAGAAAACTCCCTCAAAATTTGCAACAACCTCCCTATTTGAACTTCAGATGCATCATTTCTCATCCCTAGAATATCAATTATGAGAACATGGCACAAAAATTCTAGCTCAACTGGTGCAAAAACATAAATTCAACAAGGAATAATGCGAGTGCTCACTTTGAGCAAATATCCTTTCGTATTGGTACATGGAGCACAATCTGACTTTTGATTGCTTACCCAATGCAGGATTTATCAATACCCCTTCTCAGATAAAACATGTTTAGGCCCAAAGAAGTGAAATTTAAGTGTTTTCTTAAGGCAATCATTGTGAGGCATATTCTTTTCCCCATCCAATTTTCCAGATTTGTAACGTAATGTCCTGTAAAGCATTATGATCAAAGCTTCTAGAAACTTATTGCTAGCTATTGCACCTATAGTCATTAAGTACCTCATGCATGTACCTCCTATGGTATGCATGTATCTCCTATGGTATGCATGTACCCCCTTGAAGTTTCTCAATCCTCTATCTTAGCATTTGTTCATATTTCCCTTTCATTTCAGGGTATCTATGGCTTCTTCTGTGCTTTTTGAACATACCACTTATTGTCTTTAACTTTCTTACCATGAAGAAATTCAACAGCTTTTGACGCATCATCTGCATTTTCCAAATGCATAAACTCAAAACATCTGAACTCTCTTTCTGAATTACTCATAACTACTTTTGTAATTAATCTATGCTTCAAACCTTCTCAAATCCTCATCAGTGGTTGATTCTAAAAATTTGGTAACAAAACACTATTAAATGTAACTTTACCATTTGTTTTCTTGTGCTCGTACTTTCTCATAAATGGTTTACTCATAACTACTCTTGTAATTAATCCCTCTCTATTTTTGAAAACTAGCACTCCCAGAATCATAGTTTGATTCTAGCAATGTGAACATCTGCTTGGCCTACAACTTTGGCTCCATTACCTTCATTTTCTTCTTATTCTAGACTGTCACATGATTCTCAAATATTTCTGTGGCTGTGGATAAGTTTTTTTTTTGGGGACTCACTCCATCTTCCTCAGGATTTAATATAACTCTCAAAACAATTGTGCTCAAAAGATAGTCTAGTTGGGGCATTGAAAGAGCTTATCCTGCTTCCTCCTCTTCTGCTGCAATCCTTATTGAACCCTCGGTCCTGATATGAAAAGACTATCAGAGAATAGAATATGAGGCAAAATAGTACCTACCGGTCCTTTCTAGAGGCAAGGCAATTCAATGTAATGATGATCATAGATAGAAACTTGTGCAGAGATGATTGACTTTCCAAACAAGGCTGGTTCTTCCCTTGCAAAACATGGTGGCAGCCCCATCTTCAGACTCTCACATGCAAGAATGCTCACAGAAAAACTTCAATATCCAATGCTTCATAACATAAATGAACTCTTTTGATGGCTGGCACGAGAATCAGTAGACAGTACAATAACTCACACCAATACTTTCACAAAAAGTTGGATGCTCTGCTTTCTATATGAGAAGCCAAGATTTGGGGAAGACATGTAACTGTCTCATTGAAGATTGAATTTGACTATCACATTGGACAGTGAATAGTATTTTGATGTCCTTTGGTTTAAGAGATCATGGTTGATAGAATAAAGAATGAAGAGTGTATGGACAGAGTCCGAGTCTAGAAGTTTCTAGGATGTACCTAGGTGTTTGGGAAGGTTGTGAGACCTATGAATGGTCTATTTCCTAAAGGGGTTGGTATAAGAGCATGGACTATTCCATTTAGGATAGTGGATACCTATTTTTGAGTTCAATTATTGCAAGGAGTATTTTGGAAACAAATAAATGTGAAAAGGGGATAAACAATTCCTAAGGTGTGTTAGAGGGTGGTTGAGTATTTGGAGAAGGACAAATGGCTAGGATGAAATCCTTAATAAGAGTGACTGTTCTAATGAAGACTCTGAGTAATAAATAGTTTGGGGATGATTTAAAGGGAAATGAGAGGAGAGTCTTGTGAGGATTATGGAAGTGAACTTGTTCAAAATGAAGGTGTTTGAGGGTTTCCTAAAGTCAGAGTTCTCATTGTGAACCTTGAGTTGAACTTAATTCCTTGTATGGATTCCAAGACACTTGCAGAATCAATCAGAGTACCCTTTGGATATACTCTCAATATTTTCTTCTAGGTAAATAAAGGCATCATTATTGTTTATCCATTTACCAAACCTAATGATGAAAATTCGATCGACATTAATCAAATTTGTTTGTATTCTTCATTGAATCATGACTTGCTAGCATCTGATTCTAATTACACAACATACTGGTGAAGATTTAGCTGTTCCAGGTCTGAATTGACGACAACTCAGGATCCTTGTTGGCTTAGAATATTTGATATTGTACTCATACTAAAACAATCTCAGATTGGATAATAAATTTGATCATCTTGACTGAAATTCTTCTTGGATCTATTGGATACTACATTTCTGATTGACATCACAATATCAAAAATCATTTGGCAAAGCTACAACTTAGAATTGAACATTGGAGGGTAATGCATTTTGCACATTGGAGGGTAATGAGTTTTTAAAGAAAAGAGGGCAGCCACTTAGTAGTAATCAGAAATCAATTGGTGAAGCTACAACTTAGAAAGAAATGCTGATTTTGTAGAGAAATTTGCACATCTCTCCAACTGGGAATGAAAACTCCCTCTTGGGATATAATCTCTAGATATGCAAGACCATCTTAGGTGATTAGCAGTTATTGATAAGAGTTTAAGAGTGTGTGCAGACCAAACATGACTGAAATTGGAGATCTACGTGGGATGGATATATGATAGTAGAAGAACTGGGCTGAAAATTGTCCTTTACTTGGATACGTGTGAATGCAAGAAAGCCATTCAGAATGGTAAGAAGCCCTTAAACAAGAGTTATAGAGGATGTCCAGCTAGAGTAGTGATTGCCAGTTGGCTTGCATTGTAGATTTCTAATACAGTTTTCAATAGATCTATTAATGATTTAATCCACAGACCAGAACTTGAGAGTTGTGAAGGGAAATTTCTGAGCCATTCCAATCCGCCCATCTACATGCAGCTTTATCAGGAATCGCTTCATATTGTTCAAAATTGTCAAAAGGTTGCCAAATAATGCAAAAGCTGTCAAATGATGGTTGTGGATAGTTGGGGTCTGTTTCGACCACCCACCCAAGTTTACAAGAATGTAATAAGCATTTTTCTGGTGAGGAGGTGAGAAGTGGAGGTTTGAACATTTTGAAGTGAAGAAAGTAATAAAAACATGTGATATTCTGTCAATTTCCTGCTTTTTCTCAGTTTCAAATGTTTGTTGCTTCCAATAATGGATTGTTTTTATATCAGCGTGATAACATTAAGTGCCTCAACGAATCTAGTTTCATATGAATGAAGTCTAATGAAATTTTATCAAGATTTGAGAATGTTATTGCAATTCTCCTAGGAACGGATCCAGAACCCTCTCCAAGTAAACAGTGACCTTACAAAATTCATATCTCTCATTTCCCACAGTCCAAATTACTATAAATTGGTGTAACTCTCTATAGTAATGTATAATTTCATAATCCATGGGTTTTTGGTTTTGTATAAAGGTTTAAAGAGGTTTTGTTGAAGTCCTAGCACTGATCTTTTGTGTTGCAGACTGTTAGTGCCTGGAAAACAATGAATGTTTGCTACCTTTAGATTAATTTGAATACTTGAATTTGATGTTCTAAGTCTGAATGGTGTACAAGAAGGCATAGATGGATTCCTTGAATCAAAATAATCATAGGATGGAGATTATAACTTACTAAAGATCATTGCCCTCTCAAGAATGATCATAACTGCCACTGTCACAGTCAACTGTGTTGATCCATTGAAATAGGATGATAGACTCTACAGTTGATATAGTATAACTATAGAGGGCATTGCAGTGCTTTCATAAAGAGAATCAAAAGACCATGTTGCTGAGTAAAAGAATGCAGGACAACTAGCACTAATGTTAAGCAGATCCAATCAGATCTCACACTCATATGATCATGTTGGACCATTAAGTATTCATCAGCCTTGCCTATATCTTTAATAAACCCACTATGGTAGTTTATACCTCTATCTGAGTCAACTCCTTTTATTAGAAATAGTGCCTAAATCAGTAGATTTGTTTCTCTATTCCAGTGTCAGTTGTAGCAATTGTCTTGCTGGACAGCAAAGAGGACAGAGCTGCAGAGAAGAGCAGAGAGTATAGGAGGATCCCAACAAAGTTTGAAGAAAAATGCCGGAGCATTCTTCAGCTGAAGAAGAACTTTTTTATCAAACTAAAGACATCCTATACCAATAATGCTAGATAATGGGATTTCATGCAAATCTAACTCAATCTTTCTGAGTGTATTCAGAGAGTAAAAACTGCAATTCAAAAGGAGATATTCGATACATCCAATGAGTTAATTATTGAGAACACAAAAGAAATAAGCCGAGTTTAGATATATATAAATGTAAAATGAGTAGAAAATACCAAAAAAAGCATTCTTATACTGTCATAAAAGCCTAGAACTGCAAGCAAAATAGTAAATAGTTTGTATAAAACTAGAAGTTCAAGCATACTGTAAAAACATCATTACAAATTTACATCTTTTTCTTCCCAGCTCTACTAGAAAGTCTTCTTTTTTCAAGATCGTTTGAGTTGGAGATTAAAATTTGTGCAATCAAATGAGAAATTTGATTATGACAAAATGAGTGGATGATTTATTTTGGCGAGAAATGAGCTAAGTTTTTCAAGAATATGATTTTGAAACCGAGGAATTTGTCATGAAACAAGTTTAAACCTTTAGGAAATCCTTTTTCCAGCTTCAATTTGGTCATTGAATGTCAAGATAGGTTGTGGGAGATAGCTTTGTTGAAGTGCGTTGAATCCTAAAATTTGTGAAGCACATTGAATTCTGAAATTTGGCTAAGTATTGAAATTTTGGAAAAAACCCCAAAATCTAGAATCTGCACCTTAACTCCTATGAAGTTGAAAACTATCCCAAACATCCTGAAGTGGCCCAAACTTGTATTTAAACAAATATAATAAATGTTAAATTTGTAATCTGTATAAATCCTTTGCCTCTGAAATAAGAAAATAGCTACTGAGTGGACACAAACGATTTTTTATCACCAATTTTTTGGTATTTAATCGATGATTTTTCATGAAAAGATTGTCATTTTAAACTTGCAATTTTTTTGGCGATTAGATCACCGTGCTAAAAAAATCAAGATTTTTTCGCAAATTGACGATTAATCTGTGATTTCTGTGTCCTTGATTGTGATAATGCAAGGCTAAAGTAAAAGAAGCTGAGCTGGAAGCTAAATTGATATGTTGAGGAGGCCTTATTTCTAAGGAAATACTTTGACACAGTCAGTTTTATTCATTGTGAAAGGAATCTCAACACTACGACTCATTATTGAAAACACCAATAATGTCAATTTATAGTCACAGCTTAACAAAAAAGTCTGAACCATAGATTCAAAACTATCTTTCAAGGGTAAAGGAGGGGTTGTGTGTATAGGAGAAATGCTAGTGTAGCTTTTGGAGAGTGTTATTTCTAAGGAAATCCTTTGACACAGTCAATTTATTCATTGTGAAAGGAAACTCAACATTGTGACTGACTATTTAGTGGATGGAGTACAGAAAACACATTGACAATTTATAGTCATAGCTTGAATGAATGGTCTAGACCAGATTCAAAATTGTCTTTTGTGTGTACAGAAGAACTGAGTGTGTAGCTTTTGGAGAGTATTTATATAGCTAGTTATGCGGTAGTATCGAGTATGCTAAGGGCTATGAAGGTGGTTGGGCAAATATAGTTAGATTTTTTTAATAGAATGGGTGATGAAGGGTGATGGTTGAATGTAATGGCACATACAGTGCATCATTTTTAACAATCATTTGGAATATTTTTATTGGTTTACGCTTTTGAAGTAACCTAGAAGCTGACTTTCCTCAATTAATATAGAGTATACCTACCAATTTTCATCGTTAGTAGAAGGTGGTCACTTGTAAAGCATGCAAAGGGTTGAGTTCAGTAGTGATGCTCAGAAAGTTCATTTATGATTGATCTTTGTGCAGTCCTTTTATGTCTGGAAATAAGGTGCCACCCAAGCTCAAAATTCTTAAGTTGTTGAGGTGTTATTTGAAAATGTGCAAATTATAGTTGACATGAATCAACTATAATCTCATAGAATCACACAAGCTCATTCACAACTTAAGGACAACTCCATACGCCATTCTACGATGCTAATAAAACTATTCTAGTCAGAGACATAAGAAGAAACGTGCACATACAGTCACAATGTTCTAGCCCTTTTGGGCACCCTTCCCCTAGGATGCACAACAGATTTACAGACCTTCAAAACTAACTCTAGCCATTTTTCCCATTCAAAAATGAAATAGGTAAAAGATGGTGCTTTGAGCCAACTAGAATCATTTATCTTTCCAAGCTATCTCCATTAAGCAACTCATTTGAGTATAATCATAGGACCTTGTTTTGAATTTACTACCAACCAGTTAAGGGAAGAAACTACAAATTGAAATAAGGGGTATGTTTATTTAGTCTGCAATGATATCATAGTCATCTTCTTCAAATGGTGCATTGATTCAATACAATATTCAACAGTGACTTTGGGATATAGATTAAGATCACTTAAAACAAATTCAGCGAAAAGGATTCTGCTAAGTAGGTCTGAGTAATTAGAATACAATCTTGGCATTTAAAGTTGAGCTACCTATAGGCCTCTGAATCTCAAGAAGCATAGTAAAACTAAACAAATGTTTAAAATCATGACAAATAAAATAATTTAATAATGTTGAAACAATTTACATAAAAAATCAATCAAATGTTGATTCTACTAATATATCTACAATTCTTATTTTCAAATGCTAAACTTATATTATTCAAATGAAATAGGAACCAGATAAGACTTACTTCTCGAAGATGATTCTCCAATATCCTGAAATGTTCACCAGTTTCAATATGGATCATGTTCCATATCAGCTTGTATTTGTCCTATTGACTGTTCAAGCCTTTCATTGACCAATTCTAATTGTGATAACATGCTACTCATACCATCGAGAACTTTCAACAAATCGTCTGCATATTTTTTCATCATCCATTCAACAATTCCAATAACTTCATTGTAGCAACTATCTTCCTCTTGCAACTGCTCATTTGAATATGGCTTTGCAGTTCAAGATTCCTGAAATTTCTATTCAAGAAAAACAAGAGAGAAATAACTTAAAATTAAATTGACAAATTTTCACAAAGATGCAGACCTTCATATCAAAATTTAAAGTTAAGAATATCAGTACAGGAAAGTGACTGCAAAAAGTTTCACATTTAACAAGAATCTCAAGTAAATCTATAATCCATAGAAAATTGTTGTTAAAAACTATTAAGATCATATGCAAAAAGTAAATCTATAAGCCATTTATCCCTTGCATGCAGTGTAAACAGCATATGCTCGTCTGCTCAAGCACAATGACTTTTCCTTGCTAGTCAACTTGTACCTATTAAAATCAAGTTCATCATTGGTGCAATCAAGGATAAGAAACCAAACAAACATCATCCTCGTCTTTCTAGAAAACACCCAAATAAGTATACCCACAAGATTTCAACTTCTTAGATATAATACCTAACCCATACACAAATTGCAACAACTCAAATTAGATAATGTAACTTTCTTTACACAAGTATCAACTCAACCATAGATCAGATTTGATTGCACAAGGTGGACATACATGCATTTGATTTTAGTATCAATTTGAGTCTCCTCTAACTAGAGATTAGTAATTTGCAATACAAGGTTCAGAGGGAACTTCTTTATGCATGAATCATAGATTCTCCTTCAACAATAATTTGTTACATGTCCACTAAAACCTGCACAATTACATGCAATGCTTTTAACAATATTTTTTTAGATTTTGTGCCTATCCATGCTATTTACATAATTACTTGGTGTTAGTTAGTAAAGCAGCAAGTGCTTCTAGCTCTGGGACTCAATTCCACTTTTATATAGACCCACTCCCTGTTGGAAATATGTGGAAATGGCAGAACAACTTCTAAGTGGAGGAGGCTTGGATTTGTCCTCATTGCAAAGCATAATATAAGAGTTCATATAGTTTAGAAAAAACACATTTGTGCTTGATCCCTCAACAAGGCATCGGTTTTTTTCCAAGCAAGACAAAAGGTAAAGGCCTTTTCGCAGAAGAACGAGCATTGACAAGAAAATATTTGTAGACCAAGCAGTAGGGGAAGTAGCTATAGGTGGTCATCATTTTTATGAAGGATTGTAGGCCTCTGCATCACCTTTCAATCTTGAACCTACACAGAGTAATCCATTCTTGTCTTTACATAGAGAACAACTTGCGGCATTCAATAGAGCAAAAGATCTGTCGAAAATGACATTTTGCAATGAGGGTAGAGATATTTTTGAGAATGACATAGCTGTATGTATCTATGCTAAGGGATTGGCAGGTAATGTTGTTTTCTCATCTTATTGGCAAAAAATGGTGAGATCAATTAATTAGGCTCTAAAGGGGTTTGAGTTCTCAAGTTATGAGAAGATGCATACTTCCTTATAGAACAGAGAGGTGAAACATGTAGAGAACTTCTTGAAACCCATCAAGGATTCATGGGTGCCCATTGTATTTAATAGATGGAAAGATGCAGGAAATTGCCCATTGATCAAAGTTATTGCAATGTCCCCTAAAGGAGCAATGCTTTTGAAAGCAATTAATTGTGAAGGGCAGATGAAGAATGGTCCATCTCTCCTGTTGCAATTCACATCTCTACACAACTATGATAGTCCTGAATCACTTATCCCTCTTATTTGCATTGGTCTAACTGTTGACATTAAGATTGCCTTCTTCTATGTCTTACAGTGTCATCTCGGGCTTCTTGTAACCAGAGACATAAGTTAAAAAGTTGATTATTTCAAATGTCAAAAATCTTATGGACAAAAATTAACCAACATGAAGTAGACATTAATACATAATCTTCACAAAGGATGATTAGTACAGTAACCTCTCCAGAACAGTAACCTCTCAGGTTGATTTTGGGTGTGGACTTTGAATCAGTACCTAAATTTAGCACATAATAGATAAATTGATTCTTATAAATAGGGGGAAATGATTCTTAACTTAGATTTTATGGTTTTCTCTATTACTAATGTTTGCTAGCCTCTAATGTTTGTCTTTTTGATATCACAAAAGTGTCAAGAACCCTAGGGTCTCCACTCATATACATGTTTTTTCATTTCATTATTACCTAATGTACTAACATATGATTTCCTATAGACATGGTGATAAATTAATTACAATTTCATATAATTTTTGGCACACCTGTAGACCACCGACCTAGACTAGAAATTGTCTTTCATTTGAGGTATGGTCTCTAGATCAACTGCAACACTGTATATATGTTATCATATAGCAAGTCAACAACAGGAAATTGGGTAGTTTCCTTCATGGAGATCTTTTATAGGTTCTCACGCTTGCTTGGGTTTATTGAAGGTGGCCAGGCAGCCTAGTAATTTTTATTTATGTCCTTTGTCATTTTGCCTAGTTTGGGCTTTTAATTGCTGACATTGGATGAAATTCTTTCCTCCTTTTGCACTGCATCAAACAAATTGAATTATTGATATTGGATTAAACGTATTCCACCGTCATTAGACATTGGCATACTGTTATTCAAGAAAATTGTGATTTAGTACTTTTTAAAAATGAGTTACTACATAGCATTCAGAAGCATGTATATGTGGGTAACGGAAATGCAAATGTGTATATTTCTTTGGATCGTAGCTTTCTAAGAGTTTATACCAAAAATTTCTTTGATAAACAGTTTTAATTCAGGCAGTCCTGTATCAAAACTTAATTGCTGAATATTACAGAATACCATCACTGCAAGGACTTCATGGCATTTATCCCCTGCATCTCCTAACACAAATATGAGACTATATGTTTTTCCAGTGGCTATTTTTATGGTTGTTATCACTGTCCACAAGTAGCTAAAATAGATTTACAGATAGTTGAAATGTATGTGTGTTGTACCTGAAAGCAACTGTATGACCCTCTTGCCTTGCAGAAGAGAGAAATGATTAGATTCTACGTATCTCACAGTCTTGCTTGATTCTACAATCCAGCCAACTAACCAAGATGTTTCATAGTCAAGGTTGGGAGGATATATAAAACATTTCTTTACTGCCTAAATTTCTTGCAAAAACTTACTGCCACAAATATTGGATTATTGAAAGATCGTTATGCTTATAAGTTAGCCTTTTTAAATATGCTATGAAAAAATAGTGTTTTGTAAACTTCTATAATATATAATTCCTGATTATCGGTGAAACCTTGCTCCATTCTGGGAGCAAGTGCTAGTATAACATGAAATGACACATTATAAACATATATGAACTTTTAAGTTATAAAATAATTTAACTTTTAACATGAACTTTAAGAAAGGCTTTGAAATTGGACCGAATTGAGAGGGAAATGATTTTAGTAGTTGAAAGAGATGGGCTAGAGCAGCATGCTCTTCAAATATCTGATCTTCCTCCGCATTTACAGCAAGACATATTTGCAAAGCTTCCATTGCATTCAACCTTCTTCTCTCGCTCAGTTTGTAGGGAATGGAATGCAACTTTTTCATCACGAAGCTTTCTTTCATCATTGTCCAATCCATGGATGCTTCTTTGTGATGAAGGGTTTTTCATTGCCTACTCTTTTTCCATGCAAAAATGTACTACTCTATCTTTCTCTTTCATAAGTGATGATCCCCCTTAATATGTATTATTCACTTCACCAAGAGATTGATTCTACTATGCTCCTCACATTTATACATTCGCAATCCCCTAAGGAAAATTTAGCTTGAGTTAGATATGCCTTTCAGATTCATGAGAATTATACAAGGATGAAACAAAGATCCTTATTTGGTAGCTTTAAAGAGAAATCTCATGAATTTGAGCTGTAATTTTTTCATACAAATCTAACATTATTTTCAAGATTCATCGATGATAAAGTTTCAGTCACCAATAGAATTGAGAAATAGTATATCTTATTATCAAATGGTCAGGTACAATGGCTTTCTATTTTGGAGCATGTTGGCTATTGATGTTTTTGGTTGCAGAATCCAAGATGATAGACTTGTTCATGTGAAAATAGCTGAATTCCCATTTGACAACATTATTCGAAATAAATAGTATTGAGCATATATGGTTCTATATGACTCCTTGGTTTTAATGGTAGTAGTATTAACTAAGGACCTTAATGTAGTTATCTTGGAGCTTTTTTAGGATGAGGAAGATCCATTGTTTTAGAAATGGATATTAATTGTAAGGATTCCGCTTGCTTCCATCCCTCTGTATCTTTTTGACATAATCCATGGAAGTAGCTGGTTGGATGAGTGTGTTTGTGCGGGGGATTATTTGTGCTTTAGCATTATGGATGATGTGAAAGGTCTGAACATAGTTGCATATAATTTAACAGAGCGACTTTGGCAATGCCTTCCACAAACTTTTTCAGGATGAGGCCCTTTGAAGCTAACCTCATAGGCATAGTTATACTATTTTTACATTATTTTTTTTTGAAGTGATTCAAATATTGTTTTTTGAATTCATGATGGAATTCTATTTATGCATATAGATGTTTTACAGTGATACATAGTTGTAAACAAATTTATTTCTAGATGATCCGTTTATACCTAAAAGGATTAAAAAATGGTTTATCATGCAATTGGAAGAGAAAACTCAAATTTAGAATGCTTTGGTGGAACATTTCTTTTATGAGTTAGCAAAAATGCAAAAATAGTAACAATAAATGCAGAAATAGTATGAATGTTCTTTTTTAAAAATTTTAATTAGTGGACCTATATTCGTTTCAGATTTATGATGAATTTTAATTTGAAAATACCTCATTGAAATTTACAAAATTCTTTTTAATGCACAATTAGTATGTTTAATGTTGAAAATATCTTTGGCTTAAATTTTTTTTGATTTTTATTCAGTTTTTGCACAGATAAAAACTACAATTCTCTAGCCTTCTCTTCCATCTTTGGCTCTCCTGTAAAGATTAGCTGGGCTTAACTAGCACACTAAACATTGATTTGACTGCTTAGGTGATAGCAGCAGGCCCATTTTTGTTGTCAACACCTATTTCCATCATTAAGTCTCTATTTAAACTTGTATCCTTAAAAGAGACTAAAGTTTGTGAAAAAAATATAAGCATACACAAGTGGTGGCTAGGACTAGTCATAATGTTATCCTTAACTTCACAGAATATATTACTTCAAGACTTGTTATGATCTAACCCTGCAAATAGATAGAAAATTTTAATGTAGGTATTGAGCACAAGAGATATATCTGAGAAACATTCAAAGTCACAAGTTATGCTTATAACATGTGCAGAAGCCTTATATAAAACCAAAAACTTCAAGTAATTGTATATCAAGGAGATAATAATATGAATGTTGTAATATTTTTATCATGTGAAAAAGGTTTTGGCTTCCTCCTACATCATAAAAGCAATTTGAGGAGATTCTCAATACCTATAATAATGGCATGAGAGTAGAATATCTTAACTAATGTATATCCCATATTTATCTATGTTCCATTTTCCCAGATTGTAATGCTTGAACTTTGATGAATGCAGAAAAAGAAGCTTTAATTCATCTATGGAGGAGTATGATTATTTGTTTATGGTTTTGCTGACATTAATGAATGTCATGCTAATAGAACTTGGAATTATTGTGTAGAACCATCCAATGGAGGTGTATGCCTGAAATTGAATGGTTCTTACAATTGTTCATGTGAAAAGTGTTAATTTATAGCTAGTCAATTCTAGATAATTAATTATTATATCTTTAATTTAATTCTTATTATAATCGTGTGCCACTCTTTGACACGTCTAGTGTAGTCGACGTTTCCCTTAAGGAAAATAAAAGGATTCAAGTTGGCCCTAATTTCCTCTCTCTAAGGGCCCAAATTATTCCAAAGGGGTTTGGTGCCAAGACAAAAAGTGGGATGACTTTAACTAAAGTAAAATCATTTCGTTGAGTATTTAATAAATCTCAAATTGGATTTATCTATAAAAAAAGATAGGACAGTCTCATGCAAATTATCCTCTACTCCAAAGTTGGCGAAATATTCTGGAAGGTTCTGAGTTTCACTGGTGATAGAACACTCTCAAAATTGGGTGAAAATACATCTGCTAGAAACAATGATATCCTCTATTGGTGATGTGCAATAGACTCTTCTATTATGAAAGTCTTTAGTTATGTGATCATCATACATTACGAAATACATACTCCCTGCAACTAGGTGATATATACACTCAATGAACATACTCTCAATCATATACAATTTTGTGGTCTTCTAAAATATATTTTTATTGAATATATACTTACAAGGAAATGCAATCAATCTCTTCTAAATAAAATCTCTGCTCAGTGATACAATTGATACATGCGAATTAACATTGAAGGAGGATATAGCAGTGATCTAATCCTTGATAGTTATGATTTATGTAACAAGCTACATTTTTCCTAACTGAAAGCATGTGATTAGCAAAGATAATATATATCTCTTCCCTATAAACTAAACATTCTACCTGTAATGAATACATAAATGAGATTGCTTCTACTCCTATGATCTGCATGTTTTGATAATCCGGAAGTGGTTGAAGTTCACAATATAACTCCCTCTGGTCACCAATTATACTCACTCCTCAATTTGGATATTCAGTAACCTATGCATATAGTTGGGATGGATTTATCATCAATCTACCTACACTTTTCTTAGGTATATATTCATCCACATCTTAGATATTTGGAGGACTTATAAAGATCCAAGCATTGTCATTAGCTTGGATATACATTTGTATACCGTGCGACTATCATGCCATCTACATTGTACCATCATTGGTGACTGGGGTGCTGGTCAATTTCTGAACTGTGAGTTGTATTCTTACTAAGACTAATATAATATCCTTCATTGCTCTATTTTTCACCTCCACAATGGAGGTTTTCCTAGGGTAATTACTATCTTGGGTGCTTTCTTTTGTTCTGATTTGCATTTTTGATGATATGTTTTGAATTACCATTTTGAAAGTGTTTAGATCTTAGCAATTTTAATAAAAAGGGTTATGTTGGAGATGGTTTCATGAATGAGTCAAGGCGTGAGTAGGAAAGCTCAGTTAACACTGCCATGTTTGTAGCTATAGGTAACTATGCACTCAAAACATTAAATACCTTTAACTGAGTATTTCAAAAAAATATTATGAGGGCATAGTTAATAACAATTTTGTTTGTTAAGTCTCTATGCTCTGTTTCTACATTCATTGGAGTTCTTTAAGAGCATGTGGAGTAGTTTTGCTACTAAAAAGTCATTACATGAAATAGGTGAGGGATGAGTACTTTTCAATCCAATGGGGTTATTTTCTGGAGAGAATCCTTCGACCGAAATATAGAAGGGCTATTAAGATTTCATTTCATGTTCTAATTGTAGTGTCGTAGGGTTTTCAAGCTCATTCTTACAAGGATTTGGAAGAAATTTTGTAATGAGGCATGACATTATTGAAGTCAGTATTATGGAACATACAACAAATATACAGAAAGATGCAGATTGGAAAGCCCTAATAGAGAGCTCGAACATGGAGAAAATATAGAGGCGTACCAAGAAACAATGAGAGAATGAAGCCACGACACAAAGATTTTATCAAAACTCCACCAAAACTATTCAAAAGCCCTTCAAACATAAGTAGAAAGTCGTAGATTTATAGACAAACGATATTAGTCAAGCAAGAAGAGGAAAAATGAAAAATTATGCTCGGAATTAGCATTCTAGATAGATCAATAAATATGTCTAAATATGAAAAAAATGAACAATAAACATGTATCCCAGTAAAAAAGACTCACCGAAATCTGCATAGGAAGGTAATTTTATAGTTGCAGGCCTCTTGTCCAACCTAGTCTCCAAACCCTTGCCAAAAGTTACGAGAGATCGAAAATGAATTTGCAGGAAACTGGGTTGAGATTATCAATTGATAATGGTTGATTGTGGGGGAAAATACCCTAGGCCTAGCCGGAGTCAATGAGTTTATAAAGTTTGGGATTTTAAAATTTTTTTGGAAGGAATTCGTGTGTTTTAAATGAAAAATAAACACCTTTCTTATGATAATATAATTTGTTATGTTTAAATAATTATATTGCTTGATAAATTTTAAATGATGCAAAATTAATTTAATTCTTATGAATTGTAGGAATATAACAATTCAATTTTTAAATGAAGATTTAATATATTTATTGAGCAATGTATTATTTTATTGATATATGTTAATATAAAAAAGATGTGTTTATTATTTTATTTTATTTTATTTTTGCATTGAGGATTAAATGTAATTGATATTTATTGGGTGTTGTAAATAAAGAATCTAATAAGCAAAGGTAAAAAAATGTTAAAAATAGAGAAATGGGTCTTTTAAGTTTAATTGGACTTAAGTGGAATTTAGATGGATTGCATCTAATTAGAGGGTGAGTAAACTTTTGAATCTTGGAGTTTAGTGAGATTTTAGTTTACATGTAATTTGGTCTTGAGGAGTTGACTTTGAAGAGGAGAGGTTTTTGTTTCTTTCATGTCTTATAGGGATCACTAGGAGATATTTTTACTTTATTTTTTCATATGCTATATTGTAAAATATTAATTAAATGTTAAATTATGAAATATTTAGAATTTTAAATCATATAGGAATGAAATGTAGTAATAAAACATTAAGAAGTGGGTTAGGGAAACTTTCAACCCCACCCAAAAGTACAAACTTAATCTAAAATCTAAATAATAGATGTTCTTATTTAGTGACTAATTATTTAATCATTTATATGGTCCTTTATTTAGTCATTTTTATTTGGATGACCTTGTGATTTTACTCAATGGGCAAATTAGTCATTTATAGTTGTGAATTACAAAAGAATAGTACAACTTGATCAATTTTAGTCACGTGACTAAAAGTTTTAGTCATGTAGTCACATATTTGCCAAAATGCACTAGTGAATATTTGTTCTGCTAAATTGCTCGCTTAGCTAGGTTATGACGAGAATTGTATAGATTCTTGCAAAAAGATTACCATCACATCTTATGATGAGGAAGAATGCAAGTCCCAAGGCTTAGTTGTGCTACCTATCCATGTAGGTCTTGTTGAAAGAGATGTTACTTTCCAAGTACTTGATATTCCTCTTGCCTACAATATCTTGTTAGGTAGGCCTTGGATTCATGAGATGTAGTCTATTCCATCCACATACCATCAATGCATTAAGTTTCCATTCCATGGGGTGGAAGTCACTGTGCCTGCTAATACCAATTTCTCTTGCAACACTCTTGTGCAATCTGCAGATATCTTTGTTCTGGCAAATAGAGAATCCACTGAGTTTTATGATGCTAAGCTAAAAGAAATGGAACAAACTTTAAGGCTTAAAGATATAGGCATGGGAGAATACCGAATTGAACTTGTGCTATCACTGGTTGCTCTACCTTTGTCTCCACACTCTTATGGGAGACCTTCTGAGAATAACAAAATTTCTAATGCTCCTCCTCAAATAGTTTATGATGGTGCCTTTGTAAGGGCCTCTATGCCTTTAGAAGATGAGGATGAAGAGAGAGCTATCAGAGCTTGGATCTATAAGGGAAAAGAAATAGCTGAAACAACTACTCCACCTCCAGATTTAGAGCAAGAACCATATAGTGAAGCCTTCAAGACCATGAAGTGCTTTGGTTATAAGGGGAGTGGTCCTATAGGAAAGAATGATAATGGTTTGCTAAAGCCCATTGAAGCTACAGGCCACTGCACAAAAGATACTAGTGGCTTGGGCTTTAAAAAGACTCCCTTTCATTTGGGGACCAAGAAATTTGTGTCAGCTCCTGAGCCTGAACTTGAACCTGAACAAGAAATTGAAGATGCCACTCCAGAAGTGAATCTAGAGGGTAGCTCTGATGAAGATACATTTCCATATCCTATACCTCTGGATCTTGTAGCACTCTTTGTAGAACTTGATGAGCCTATCATACCTGTCCATATGGTAGAGACAAATACTAATAATGATAATGATTCTGACAAAACTTCATCATTGTATCAATTCACATATGAGGAATGGAAAGAAACACTAAATGATGATCCTAATTTTCAAGGTGAACGATATAGGCCACCACATTTTCAAAATTATCTTGAACAAGAACAACTTCAACAAGCTATTAATGCCACAAGGGATAATAATGGGTCTAATGATGCTGCTAGTACTAATAAAATTCCCACATCAAGTACTAACTCACATTAATATGATTTTGACTCTTTGTCTGATGCTACTTATGATGTAGACATAGATATTGTTCATGTGTATGAAAGACTCCTCGAAGTAGGTGAAGGGTCTAGCGCTATGCCACACAAATTAGATGCCACCGGTATTAACTTGTCCTCTATTTTTGACGTAAGGTCTTATAGGGATTTGAACGCTCCTTTGGATGAGATCACTCTAGGTCTTGACTTGCTCATCAGTGCTTTTGATGGTTATAACGTGAATGCAGTTGAACCAGTCACTACTTCCCTTTCACTCCACCGTCCCAATCTGATAAACAGGAACTCCCCTTTAACATCCAATGAAGTCCTAACATTCCAAAATGATTATGATCTAGCTTGTTACCTCCATGCTATTGAACTTGTGATGGCCTCCACTAGTGAAATTAGTGTCAACATGACAGAGGCGGATATAAAGTATATTAGTCAAAAAATTAAAAGAAGAAAAAATAGATGCTCTGATGGTGAAAACCACTTTGTGGTAGTATCAGAGCCAAAAATAGTAAAAATAAAAGATGTATTTGAGGGTTAAAACCTCTCTGAGGCACCCAAGAATGAGATAATTGATATCCTTTCAAGCCACTTTCAAGAGAGGTCATTAGTATTGATTGAGCCAACATAGCTAGAAAATCTGGGTATAGAGGCTTCTCCACAGATTATTCATCTAGCACAATCATTGTCTGCCAAAGAAAAAGAAGAGTTCATGAGCTTCTCTCAGAGCAAGAAAATACACTTTGGATGGACATACTTTGACATGCATGGATTAGACCCCAATCTAATCATGCACTATTTGTCCATTGCACCAGGTATTAAACTTGTTAAACAGAAGTTGCGAAAGAGGCATTCACACGTAGCACTTTTGGTCAAAGCAGAGCTAGAAAAGATTCTTAAGGCTGGTTTCATAAGAACTATTGATTATGCAGAATGGATTTCAAACATTGTTCCAGTCACTAAGCATGATAAATCTATTCATGTGTGTACAAACTTCAGGCATCTAAATAAGGCATGTCCAAAAGATGACTTCCCACTTCCTAATATTGATATGATAGTAGACATGACAGTAGGGTATGAGATGTATTCCTTGATGGATGGCTTTTATGGCTATAATCAAATAAAAATTGTGCCAAAAGATCAAGAAAAGACCACTTTTACATGTGCCTGGGGCACCTTTTGTTGGAATGTCATGTCTTTTGGGCTTAAGAATGCTGGAGCAACATATCTGAGAGCTGTCACTACTATTTTTCATGATATGATGCATAAAATGATGGAGGATTATGTGGATGATACTTTAACCAAAAGCATGCAGAAAATAACTCATCTCACAGATTTGGGTCCCATCCTTGACCGCATGGAACAATGTAGTCTCAGACTTAATCCAAATAAATGTGCTTTCGGTGTTACTTCTGGGAAACTCTTGGGTTATATCATTTCAACTAAAGGCATAGAATTTGATCTTGAAAAAGTGCAAGCTATTATGGACATGCCTCCACCCAAGAATATCAGTCAAATGAGAGGATTACAAGGAAGGCTACAGTCTATCCGGTGCTTCATTTCATAGTTGGTTGACAAGTCACAACTGTTCACTAAAACTTTGGATAAGGTTGTGACGTATGAATGGAATGAGGAATGTGACAAGGGACTCACTCAAATAAAATAGTATCTTTCGAACCCACCTATTTTGATGCCTCACATTCATGGGAAGCCACTTATACTGTACATCTCAGCAATGAACACATCTTTGGGTGCTCTCCTAGCTCAAGAAGATTAGAACAATAAAGAGAGAGCCATATACTATATTAGCAGAACATTGGTTTCCTATAAAATGAACTATTATGTCATTGAGAAGGCTTGTTTAGCAGTGGTATTTGCTTCTCAAAAGTTGCAGCATTATATGCTATCTCATACTACAAGGCTTATTGCAAAAATTGATCCACTAAAGTACTTATTGAGCAAGGCTGCCCTCACGGGTAGATTAGCAAAATGGGTGATGATACTTAGTGAATTTGACATTGAGTATGTGGAAAGAAAAGATATTAAAGGACAAGTGATTGCTGATCAATTGGCAGAAGCTCCTTTGAAAGATCACTAGCCTTTGAGTATTGAATTCCCAAATGAATCCATCATGCTTCTCACACATCAATCTTGGAGCATGTCTTTGATGGATCATTCAATCAGCAAGGATCCGGTGCAGGCATTCTGTTTATAACACCTCGAAGATACTCATTACCCAAAGCTTATAAAATGTTGTTTCCCTACACAAACAACATAGATGAATATGAAGCTCTCATTAATGGAATGAAGATAGCCCTTGAATGGCATGTGGATGAGCTCAAGGTCTTTGGAGACTCGCAGTTAACATTAACCAAGTCAATGATGTCTACCAAACAAAATATGACAAGCTAATACCTTACAATAGAATGGTGGATCATCTCAAATAGTACTTTGCACACATTTCTTTCCAAAAAATTTTGAGGGCAGACAATAAAGTAGTTGATGCTATGGCCACTCTTGATTCAATGTTACAAATGCCAAAAAATGACTTCAGACAAAAATTCTTGGTGGAGGCATTACACTACCCTGCCTATGATATTCTTGAATCCAGGATGATCTATTCAGTCATTGGACATGATTCATCCTACTACCACCATATATTTTCCTACCTTCATGACCAGATCATTCCAGACACCTATACCTGGAATGAAAAGTGTCACCTAATTCGTACTACTTCACGGTATGTCTCATAGAAAATGACTTGTATAGACGGGGTCTAGATGGTACCCTCCTTAGGTGTTTAGAACTTGATGAGTCCAAACGTGTGCTAGCTGAGGTACACAAAGGTATCTGTGGGTCTCATTCTAGTGGTTTGACGTTAGTTTAGAAACTTATTAGAGCTGGTTATTACTGGCCAGACGTGGAAAAAGAAGCTATTCAATATGCTAAGACTTGCAAGCAATGCCAATTCCATGGAAATCTGATTCATGCTCCTGCTAAAGAGCTTAGTCCTCTCATCAGTTTCTGGCCATTTTAGCAATGGGATTTTGACTTGGTCAGTCAGATACATCATTCTTCTTCAAGAGGACACAAGTTTATCATCACAGCTACTGATTACTTTTCCAAGTGGGTTGAGGTAGTGCCTCTAGTTGTAGCTGAGGACAACACTATCGCTATGTTCATATTGAACTATATCATTTGTAGATATGGTATACCCTCATCTATTATCACTAACAATGGGGGACAATTAAAAAAAAGGACTTGACAGACTTATGCACCAAATTCATAATTATTCAGCATTAGTCATCTATCTATTATCCTCAGGGTAATGGATAAGCAGAAGCTTCTAATAAGATAATTATGAAAAATTTGCACCAAACATTTCATAAATCTGGTAGAGATTGGCATCTCCAAATTAATCTAGCTTTGTGAGCCTACAAAAAAAGTATTTGAACACTAACGGGGGCCACTCCCTTCACCTTGGTTTATGGAGTAGATGCAATATTACCTATTGAGGTCGAGATTCTAAAATTATGAATCTCTCTGAGGGGCCTCATCATTAATGAAGAAAACAAAATATCTTGGCTTCAAGAGCTTGAGTTACTAGATGAACGTCAGAAGGTGGCGTTTGATCATGTAAGAGCATACCAAAAGAGGATGTCCAAAGCCTACAATAAGAAAGTTAGACAAAGTGAATTCCAAGTGGGTGATCTCGTCTTGAGAGAGAACCCCAAAAATTAGCAGCAGCGAGTCTAGAAAGGAAAATTTGATCCAAACTGGGTTGGCCCGTATGTCATTACTGCGGCATTTGGGTCTAGCGCTTAACGACTCTCCACCACTGAAGGAGAACAGCTCAAAGAGCCTATCAACACTCTTCACTTGAAGAAATTCTATAGTTGAAGCATTCTTTGTGTGCTCATGTACATACTTATTGGTCCTGAAAAATCCAAAAAAATGATATATTGCAAAAAATCCTAAAAATTGCAAAATGTCTTGAAAAAATGATCATCCTAGTGAAAACCTGGTAAACAAGCACTTTGATGTATCTATTATCTTGGTGAAAACCTAGTAAATAGGCGCCTTGATAATAAAAAAAAATAAAATTGAAAAATTGAAAAATACAAAAAAATCAAAAGATCAAAAATACAAAAAAAAGAAATATTCAAAAATACAAAAAAATCAACAAAGAGAAAAGTACAAAAAAAATTGAAGAAGAAGAAAAATGTGCCATTGATGAAAACCTGGTAAACATGCATCATGGTAGCAAAAATAGAATCTCTGCCAAGATGGTGAAAACCTGATAAACAGACGCCTCTTGTTTCATGAAGCTATATCTCATCTCAGTGTCGCTTGGCTCTTAGTTTCCCACTTTAGTCTCTCGCTTTCCTGCCTTAGTTTGCTTTCCCGCTTTCCTACTTTAGTTTGCTATCTCATGCTCTTGCTTTCAGTTAACTTCAATATTTTCATCGACTCTTCATGGATTGGAACTAGTTCACACTTGGAGGCACCTTCCTGGTCTAGGGGGCATTGTCCTATCGCTTTCTAAAGCTTTGTTCGTGCATCAGTCACCAGTGATTCCTGCTGCATCTGCCTGTTGATGCCTAGCTACTTTTGAGATTTCTCTCCTTTAGAATCTATGTTGAATCCTTACATGCAAGAAAACTCAAGAATGAGCCCTCACAAATTGATCCATAGCTCTCTATGCATGGACTTGCAAGATTTGTAAAATTGGTCTCAGCTAGAACTATAAACTCATGACCTTGCTAGTCAACCATACAATGAGAGATTCACAAATGAATGCAATGTTATGAAAATCTATATGAGAATGCAAATTAATCTTATGAGAATGAAGATGCAATTAATCTATGAAAATGGAAATGAAAGAGTTACAAACCCTCTAATTAAACTATGTGAGATTAATCTAAAATATGAAAGGAAATGATACCATGATGATGCAACTATGATGCAAGCTAGGATGTGATGTAGATGCAAGATGAATGCCAATGATGCTCCAAATCTTCAAAACTTGATGCAAGAATATCTCCAAAAGCTTCAGTGACTTAGAAAACCTGCAGCATAATAATTCAAGTATGTATGGTGTGTGTAAATAAGGAAGAGAGCTCTTCTTTTATAGGAAGTGAAAAATAATGGACCATGGAGATTAAGAAGCAAAATACTTAATCAACGATGGAGAAAAAAAGGAGCTTGATCCTTGTGCACAAATATCCTCCAATAAGAAAATTAGAAGCATTTACTTTATGTTGAGCATTTAATTTATGTCCATGTGAGGCAAAAATACTTTTCTTTTATTTTTTATTTTATTTTTCTTTATAAATAAGAATTAAATGCTTTATTTGTGCAACAAGGATAAGAAGAAAAGTGGGGATTTTTTATTTAAATAAAAGGGGAGGAAATTCCTTTTAATAAAATAAAATAATTTTATTATTTAATTAAAAGAGATTTTTAATTAATTAAAAGGGAGCATGTTCTCTTAATTAAATAAGATTTTTATTTTTATTTCTTTTAAATTAAATAAGCCTCAAACCTTAGGAAATATTAAATTGATTATAATTTGATCAAAGAAATTGATATATTTGAAAAATGTTGATTTTTGAAAATATTGATTCAGGGATTTGATAAATTGCTAAATGGGGGCCCAAAGTCTAGGTGACCATTTTAGGGTGCATACATTTGCCCCTCTTTGACTAATGTGTGATTGATTTGGGAACACATGCAGTCAAAGAAGAATTGAAATGTGAGATCGATCTGGGATCACAAAACAACTCAGATGTGAGGTCGATTCGGGATCACATCCGGACAAACATAAACAAAAGATTCTAGACATGAGGTCGATTCAGGATCATATCCAAAATAAGAGATAAGAATCTCAAGCTGAGCTGTAAAGCTGAATCAAAGATTAAAGCTAATAGGTACTGCCCCCTCAGAATCGAAATCGAAATCAGATAGAGGAGAACAACAAACTGATAAACTTGATCAAGTCACAATAAATCATAATCGAAGGATGGAGCATGATAGGATAACCATCAAATAGTGAAGATATGCCCTAGGTTGATGAGGTTTGACTAAAAAAGATATAAGATAAAGATTAAGTCAAACCTTAGAGAGAGGAAGCGAGAGGGGTGAATGAAAGACTAGAAGTTTGGAAGACAAGGAAAGGAAGAAATTCCATCGAAAATCAAAGAATTGTGCCTCAAATGGTCAGTCAACTCGACTCGGATTTCAGTTTTGAGTCCGAAATGGATAGAAAATGATGTGATATGAAAGACCAGAAATGAAAGATATGATCAAGAAGAATCAGAAAATGAGCACAGTTGACCAACTAGTCCATAGATGATAAAAAGGAGAGCTCTCTCCATATGCAAGATGCAAAAACTAAACTATGATGAACCTAAGAATGCAAGCTACTATGAAATTGGTTGACTTGCAAGGTCACAACACTTATAGACATCTAATTATCATCATCGAGCTTTATTGGTAGTGTCGTAAGATCATACAATGCACACTAGCATAACTATGTAGATATGAATATGATCTTTATCAGATAGATATGTGGAAATCTCACCTAGGCATCAAAGACATGGAGGTCAAGATGACTAATGCAGTGAGATCATCTAAGTTTGATATGGAAAGATTATGCTTGTATCAAGACACATGAAAGTCAAGATAGCTAGAAGCATGCACTCGCAAAATAGTCAAGGATAATACCTTGTCAATCCCTAGTGTTAAGTAGGACCAGCATAAATGCTCATGATAGTTAGGATCAATGAAATATACCCACAAGCAGATAAAGAAAGAAAACATGTTCTCATACCCTTAGTCTTCTAGCTATGCATCATCGAAAACTTCTCAAGGAGAGACCACTCATCAAAGAAATCCTCATAGACAGCACACAAAGAAAAATAAAGTCAACATATCTCAAGCGAGTTGATTGTTTAAGTCCGTGTGTGTTGGTCATAGAGTCAGACTCTAGTTATCACATCTGCAAATGAGAAATATCACATCATACTTAGACTGTTGGGTAAGACATCTGATAAGTGTTAAGAAACACTTGACGCAAGGGTAGTGTTGAAAAAGACTATTTTGGGGTGGTGTTGAAAAACACCTGTTGTGAAATGCCCCAAGAGACAAACGCACCTAAAGGACCTATGATGACAGTTATGCCCCTTAGACAAAGATAAAGACCAATTCTAGACCAAGTCAAATAAGGTCAAGACATGATGGAAAGGCTCAGTGTCGAGGACGCATGCTAACAAATAGGGGTGCAAAGGCCTCAAGTAGCGTCTGTTTCTAGTTTTTCACCACTTGGAATCTTTTTTCATTTTTTCATTTTTTGGATTTTTGCTACCAAGGCGCCTATTGCTAGGTTTTCACCAAGGCACTTTTTCTATTTTTTTTTAATTTTTAATTTTTTTTTATTTTTTTATATTTTTTCAGGACTTTTTATGCTTTTTAGGATTTTTTCATCATCATATATAAAAAAATTTTGGTATTTTTTCAGGATCATAAAATATGTACAAGGATGCCCCTAGACAGAATGGGCATCAAAGTCCCAAGCAAGATCACATTGTGTAGTCCAAATATCTAGCAATGTGGAGGACAAGATGGATGAGTAAGATGGTGAATGAGATAGAGGAAAGGAGAATGAAGACAAATGGAGGGAAGAAATTCTCAAGGTTAAACTCCTCAAGAGTACCCAAGCTAGGGAAAAATTGTCATGCAAAGAACATTTGGATAAGCAATGAAAGGATAGCATAGGATAAGCCTCAAAAGTGCATTGCAAAAGAAGGAAGGGATGCAGTCCAAAGGAGTAGACATGTCAAGAGGCTTCATAGCATCATGTTTTACTCTTTTTATTAGATCAAGACCAAGGGGGAAAAAGATAGCGAAAGACTAGAATGAATGGAGGAAAATGAATATGAAGGCTAAACATGAATGAAATGAAAGCAAGATCATTGTAAGATAGCCTACAAGATAGCCAAATATTCAAGTATAGGTCAACATTGTCAAGATCAAAGAGAAGATGGAATGGATGAAATATGTAGAAGAACTACACATGATGCCTGATTGCTAGGTTTTCATCATGGTACTTATCCAAGGTGCCACAAGGGAGTAGTTTTCACCATAGGATGAATTTATTTCTCTTTACTTTTTCTACCAAGGTGCCTGTTTCTAAGTTTTCACCATGACACATTTTCAATTTTTTCATTTTTTTATTTTCTTTTTGAATTTTTCTATTTTTTTTATTTTTTCTTTTTTTTGGAAGAAGGCAAGATTTTTAGATAATGCTCCTTGAAAGGATAAACCATGATATGCCAAGGATTCAAAATGATATGCTCAAAGATGTTGATAAGGAAAGGAAAATGGAAGAGAAAAATGGAGGATAAAGCTTTATGTAAACCGAGTGAGGTTGGAAGATAGGAGGAATAGGCAAATGAGGAAAAATGATAGCAAGTAGAAGGATAATGAATGGAAGGATTGTGAAAGGGTAGATGGAAAAGAAGGCAAGATTAATATCAACACACACCTTGAAGGGTGGCAAGAGGATGGAGGAAATGTGAATGAAGGAATACAAGAAGGAATATGGCAAATATTTAGCAGAGGTTGTGGTTCTGGCGCATGGAATGGAAGAATATTTTTGGAAAAAGATGAAGTGGAAGCCTTTGGAAGCTTGAATGTCAACTTCACTTTTTGTTTAACATAAGACTCTTTCAAGAGAGATTTTGGAATCCATATAGCCGTAGCCTTTTCATTTCTTTTTGATGATTTAGAGAGAATATCTTGAATGATGGATTTTGGAACCCATACTTGTCTTGTAGTTTTCTTCTTAGATATCTCTTTTGACTTTATGCACCCATGTCGATTAGAGGAGACATGGTGATCTTCTTTTTTTGATGGATTATTATATTTCTTCTTTTTTTTGTATTGAACATTCAAGTTACTTCCAAAAGACTTGGGACTTGTGTAAGAAGAAGAAGAATATGACTGGTTTAGATGGGTGGATGGATGGAAAAGATTCAAGGGTATGCATCTATGTTGATCTTGAGGAAAGATAGGATATGGAGGGACGTAAGGACCCAAGATGGATGATGAATTAGGAGAGTTAGGGGGGGAAAGTGAAGGGACATAAGGACCCAAGATGGAAGGAAGACATAAAGCTCTTAGTATTGGTGGAGGAGGTCCAAGGATGGACGTGGAAGATGCAAAAGGATAATCAATAAGTTCATCAGCATCTATATGACAACCAAGGACATCAGCATCTTTAGAGTGAGCATTAGAGTTTTCAATAGTATCATGAATATCTTGAATAGGAGCAACTTCGTTGATAGGATCATTCAAAGCTTGCGAAGATTTAGGAAGAGTATAAAGTGGAAGTGAGCATGGAGTGGTAGAACAAGAAGGTGGAAGACTTTGATCTTGACAAGGATCTTTAGATAGCATAAGTGTATCAAATTTCTTTTGATTTTCAATAGGCTTTACATCAGAAGTAACAACAGCATATTTAATAACCTTAATGGAAGTATCATCTTTGGAAAGCGCAAGTGTGGTAAGGTTATTTTGATTATCAATAAGCTCAATAGTGTAAGTAGTAGCTTGATCTTGCTAAGGAGGTGGTGGAATGAATGCGGAAGAGCGTAGAGGATCAAAAGAACCATGAAGTGGATAAGAGACGTCATGAAAAGAATTGGATGACATGGAGGGTTCTTGATCTTGCTCTTTTTTTATATTCTTTTCTTCATCATTTTTAGAGTCCTCTTGACATGGAGCCACTTCTAAGGACAAGGAAGCATGTTGGGATTGTATGGAAGAGTTTGGAAGAGATGGTGAAGGACTAGTTGAAGTAGGCATTATAGCACATAAAGGCTTTGGCTCTTTAGGTTTAGTATTATTGAAAGTATTTATAGCAAAGTGAAGGTTAGCTTGAGTTTCTTTAAGAGGTAGCCCTTGAGGATAACTATAGGGAACTACATGGAAAGCCTTAGGATCTTTTTTGGATGAAGGATTTGTGATAGATTTGGAAGACTCCAAAGCTTTAGGGAATGTATGGGCATTGGAGGAAGTAGAGGATGGAAGGGAACCATCACAAGACAAAGGTTCAACATTAATATGATCTTGCTTGAGAGTGCAACCTTTATTTTCAGCATGAGAGTTCCTAAAGGAAGGATTCTTATAATATTTACGTTTCAAATCAGCACGGTGCATTTTATATTCCTCAACAGTAGTAGCTAGATTATAATCAAGGTATTGTTCACAAAACTCATCAAAGTTTCTTTCAAAATCTGAATCATACGGATCACCATCACGATATTTCCAATATGAGGACCCATTTCCAGTAAGCACAAGGACACGACTAGGAGGACTCTTAGGAATAGAGGTTTCATAAGTATCACTACATTATCCATCATCATAGTCATCATAGTCATCATAGGTGGGTGCGTCACTCTTCATGGAAGAGGTATCATAAGGACTATCATGTTGCTCATTATGGTATGTCTTGTGAAGAGAAGTAAAACTCTTTGAAGAAATAGAAGAAGAATGAGATCGTGAAGAAGAGGAAATTGAAGACTTAGTGGAAGAAGAAGACTTGGATAATGAAGAATATGAATAAAGTTTAGAAGAGTCATGATAAGATTTGGAAGATGAAGAATGTGAATAGTGTTTAGAAGAATCATGATAAGACTTAGAAGATGAAGAATGAGAATGATGTCTAGAAGAGTCATGATAAGACTTGGAAGGTGAAGAAGAATGAGAAAATTTAGATGATGAAGAATGTTTGGAAGAAGAAGATCGTGATATGATCATGTTTATGATTCTAGCAAAGGCATCTAATTTAATCATATTTTCTTTTATTTTTTCTATAAATTCATCACTCATGAGAATTTTGGAGGAACAACACTTTTCGAATATGTCAATGAGCTCAAGATCATCTATTCTTAATAAAGGTTCCAAAACCAGATAGTCAAGATTCATGGTTATAGAAGAGGAGGAATCAAGCATGGAAGAAATGAATAGATGAATAGAAGAAGGTAGACTAAATAGTAAGAGGAAAAGAATCAAGAAGAAGAAGAAGAAGAATTTTCCATGGGAATAGAAGACTTTAGAAGAACATGGGAAATGGAGAAGAAAGAAGAAGACTAAGAGTCATCTTGTGCAATTGATACCATAACGTTCATTGAGATGTTGAGCAACATGACAACACTTAGAATCTGACCTGGACTGACCAAGGAAGACCATGCTTCTAAGGAGAACTCACTATAGCAGGATGGAACTCAGTTTCAATATTCCAAATAGATCTTTCAAAAGATTTTGCAATGATGATCAAGCACATAGAACAACAACCAGGGAGTTCAAGAAAACAGTCTTCAAGCAATGGGCAAGGGACAAAGCAACCTTGCACATGAACAGAGATAGTGACTTAGTATTCTACTCCTTAAAGATTTTACTTGTGTATGTTCTTGAAAATGTTTTAGCAGGCACATAGAACACAACAACACCTTAACAACCTATCTACAAGGATATACATGGATTTTTTAAGGAGTCCTTGATATACGCAAGGTACATGAGGCCCAAATTCGTAGATGAGAAGAATCCAAAATCACACAGCCAGAGGGAGATGGTAACCCAAATCTCCTCCTTCACTTCTCAAAGGTATAAAGTTCTTTGAGGCTTAGCCAAGATATCAAAATCAATTCCCAAGAGAGGTGTCTTTGGATGCACCTCTTGATATTTATACTCTACCAAAACACAGGAGTTAAGGTCATCCCTTGAGGTGGTGGGTCCCCAAGCAGGCCTTCTAGAAATAAAAACTAAGTAATTCACTATCAAAAGTATTTAGAGCACTAAAGGTGGAACACTTAACTCTTCAAGTAAATGCGAAGTGAGTCCAAAAGTGGAACATTTAACTCTTTAAGATAATGTGAAGCGAGTCCAAAAGTGGAACATTTAACCCTTCAAGAGAATGTGAAGTGAGTCCAAAAAAATAGAACACTTAACCCTTCACACAAACTCAAAGTGAGTCCAAAAGTGGAACATTTAACTCTTCACACCAACTCAAAGTGAGTCCAAAAGTGGAACATTTAACTCCTCACATCAACTCAAAGTGAGTCCACACCTTAGAAAACAAGGGAGTTCCAAAAAGCACAAAAGGGTTGCCTAGTGGAGCAATTAACGCTTCTTTCCTGTAGACCCCTCCCCTTTAATGTGGCACTGATCTTGCAACCATGGGGTAGAAATGAGGGGCCGGTGGATTAGCGAGTCCAATAACCCAAGATAGCAATCTAGATCAATCAAAAGTAATCTAAAGTTTCTTATCAATACTACTCACAAATGACAAAGGGTTGAATAAATAGAATATTTAACTTTCCAAGAAAACATAGAGTGAGTCCACAAAGTGGTGCATTTAACTCCCTATGTAAACAAGGAATGAATCCATGCCCTTAATCACTCAATGAGATATTTGATATTGGAACCAAGAATTACTTAAAGTTTAAACACAAGCATTCACTTACACAAACTTGTATGAAAGCAAATCTATGTTCATTCATTTCCCATTAAGAGCATCAATTGAAATATGTTCTATGAAAGTATGTAAACACTCAAGCCAAACACATGAAAGGTTCAATTTTAATCCCAAAATCCAAATGTTGTAGAGATGGAACAAAGTACCTCAAGTCCAACACTTTGTTTTAAACATTTTCCATGAAAGCAAGAGCACCTTCAAATGAACAAGACAAGAAAACAAGCAAACAAGATATGCAATGTATATCCAACTTATGCAAACCGTAGGGTTAGATCTGAAAATCAATTGTTAGGAGAAATGATAACCAGAAAATAATCCAAATGATAACTCATATCATGCAATGAATAATGAAAAATAAGTGCATACCCATCACAAAATTTTATTTTTTTTGCATTTGACCTAGTCAACAAGATCTGATTTTTACCACATGAATTCGGACCACAAACCTCTAAAAATTTTGGAAATTTTTTTGGAGCTTCTCTGATATGTCGCTAACTTACAAAAAAAATTTTAGACCAAAACACCAAGCCATTTGGGAGATATGATCAAATCTTTCAAATCTAGGGTTTTTTCATCTCCAAACAAATCTGCACAAGGGTTAGCTCCAAAAATAATCAAAATCAGCATGTAAAAAGTGGGTTGCCCCATGGTGGGTGCCAAAAAAATGTGTGCTAAAATATTGTCACACTTCTATGAATCCTTACATGCAAGAAAACTCAAGAATGAGCCCTCACAAATCGATCCATAGCTCTCTATGCATGGAGTTGCAAGATTTGTAAAATTGGTCTCAGCTAGAGCTATAAACTCATGACCTTGCTAGTCAACCATACAATGAGAGATTCAAAAATGAATGCAATGCTATGAAAATCTATATGAGAATTCAAATTAATCTTATGAGAATGAAGATGCAATTAATCTATGAAAATGGAAATGAAAGAGTTACAAACCCTCTAATTAAACTATGTGAGATTAATCTAAAATATGAAAAGAAATGATACCATGATGATGCAACTATGATGCAAGCTAGGATGTGATGTAGATGCAAGATGAATGCCAATGATGCTCCAAATCTTCAAAACTTGATGCAAGAATATCTCCAAAAGCTTCAATGACTTAGAAAACCTACAGCATAATAATTCAAGTATGTATGGTGTGTGTAAATGAGGAAGAGAGCTCTTCTTTTATAGGAAGTGAAAAATAATGGACCATGGAGATTAAGAAGCAAAATACTTAATCAAGGATGGAGAAAAAAAGAAGCTTGATCCTTGTGCACAAATATCCTCCAATAAGAAAATTAGAAGCATTTACTTTATGTTGAGCATTTAATTTATGTCCATGTGAGGCAAAAGTACTTTTCTTTTATTTTTTATTTTATTTTTCTTTATAAATAAGAATTAAATGCTTTATTTGTGCAACAAGGATAAGAAGAAAAGTGGGGATTTTTTATTTAAATAAAAGGGGAGGAAATTCCTTTTAATAAAATAAAATAATTTTATTATTTAATTAAAAGAGATTTTTAATTAATTAAAAAGGAGCATGTTCTCTTAATTAAATAAGATTTTTATTTTTATTTCTTTTAAATTAAATAAGGCTCAAACCTTAGGAAATATTGAATTGATTATGATTTGATCAAAGAAATTGATAAATTTGAAAAATGTTGATTTTTGAAAATATTGATTCAGGGATTTGATAAATTGCTAAATGGGGGCCCAAAGTCTAGGCGACCATTTTAGGGTGCATACAGTTCTCACTATGCCTTCCTACTGATACTTAGCTCTTGTTTGAACCCCTCTCTTTGGGGATCTCTTCCTTACATCAGTCACCAATAGTTCTCACTCCGTCTACTTGCTGATGTTTTGCTCATGCTTTATTCTCTCTTTCAAGAATCTTCCTTGTATCAGTCACCAGTGGTTGTCACTGCATTTTCCTGCTGATACTTAGTCCGCACTTCGATATCTTCTTGAGACTTCATCTCTTGCGATGGTCACTAGTGGTTCCCACTGTGTCTGCTTGCTGTCTCTATCCTGTTGAGACTTCGAATGTTGTTCACTTATGATTCGACTCTGATTCACTTGAACACAAATGTAAACTGAAACTAAAATTGACTTTGTGTTCCTTTGAAGCATGCTAGCTTTTCCTTTGCTTGTTTTTTTGTTTTCTTTATCATTTCCGCTCGAGTGAATCTAAGACATCTTTCTTGACTGAGAAACGTGAAGGCTGGGGGCATGATCTTTTCTTGGCTTTCTATTTGTTGGTTTAGTTCCAATAATCCAATGAATCTATCTAAGAGGGGTGTCCATCTATAAGAGCCTTCATCTCATATTAGATGGCCATGCGTACCTTGACTCCTTTTATATGGACACTTTGGTGAGGTTGGTTCTTCTCCTTGTCTATTTTGAGTGACTTCTTTCTGCTACAAATGAAATCGCTAATGCTCATCCTACTAAGTGAACGTAAGGGTCACTGCGAGCATTCTTTGGCTAAGGAAGGAACTCTCGCATGTCTGGTGTGTTTGTTTGCAAGAAACATTTAGGTTATTCTAGCAATTGTGCTTTGATGCTTATGTTAACTTGCTAAATTAAAAAGAATAGGTGTTCAGGTCATTCTGGCTTCTTGTGCCTTAATGCTTACACCTCATTCTGACAAATCTAAGACTTATGTCATATTCATATTCTCATGATTGCAATGTTAGTGAGGATTGTATGACATTTTGCGATCATCTTGTGCCTAAATGAACTCAATGATGATAATATGGTGAGTCCAACAACCAGGTCCTAGGAATTGCATCCCCTCATTCTAGGCTTGCATTTAGCTTAGGCTTGCATCTTTCATGCTAAGCTTGCATTTGAGATAGTGTTTGGTGCTCTCTTGATTGTCTTGTTTTGGATCTCTTCATAAAAGGTTCTCATCTTTTGTCCTGATTTCATCTTGATTGCACAAGTTTTCGGGGTCAAAATCAAAATTTGACATCTCTAGATAGCTCAAAATCATGTTCTAAATTTTGGAACCCTTTGGGATCAGACACTTGTGCAATCAGCCTTCTGGCATCATCTTCCAGACAGATCCTCATCTTTGCATCATGTTCTCAAGATCTTTTCTCTTTTCATCAAAGTCAACCATGGTCAACCATGGTGTACATTGGTCAACATGACCTCTGCATTGCTCCAATTTGCTTCTGCAGCTTCTTGAATCTAGTCTGATTGCTTCTACTTTTTAACCTCTTGTTGTTAATGATCCTTCTTCTATGTCATCTTTTGATTTCACTCTTGAGGGGGCAGGATGATTGCATCATTTGACTATTGTCAAATTAATTCTTGAATCAGTCTGATTTGAATCATCAGTTCTTGTCACTAGGGGCATCTTCGCACCTCGCATCTGGCATCTGGTCATCTATCTTTTAGATATCTGAGCAATCTAACTTAGATCCTTGAGGATCAAGCTTTAGTCTGGAGATGGTTCTCAAAATCTATTAGGTATTGGGGTAATCTAACCCTAATTCCTAGGAGTCAATCTTCATTCTGGAGATAGCTCTCGAAATCTCTTTTAGACCGTTATTTGGGCAATCTAACTTGGGTCTCAGAGGGCTAAGCTTCGTATTGGGGCAATCTAACCTTGATTATGGAGACAGTCCTAAATTTGCATCTCTCATCAATTGGTATTGGGGCAATGTAACCCTGAGTCCGTTATTCTTTCAAGATAGTTGTCTTCGCAATCTAACTTGGACTTCAAAAAATCATGCTTTGATCTGTTCGGTGTCTTGGCAACGTAACCTAGACCTCCAAAAATTCTTCTCGTTATCTGTCACTTCAGACTATTCTTTGAATCAACGCGTTGTTCGCACATCAATTCAAAGAGGGGCAAATGTAATATCCCAAAATTGGCACTTAATAAACTCAATCGATTTTGGTGCATTTTCGTCAATTTTACATCATCAAAGTCCTAGTTTACTAGGTAATTTTCTCTCTCCTACCTGACTTAGTTTGACTTGATGTCAATTGCAAAAACCCTAATTTGCATTAATCTCACACTATAATTAATTCCTAAAGTCTTCGACTTTATTAGCTAAATTACCCCTATGATAAATTAATTTAATTCTAAAGTCCTAAGTGCTTTAAATTAAATTAAAATCTACCCCATTTGGCTAATATACATAAAAAGGAATTAATATTACTTGTTATTTGAATGGACACCTTTATTTGAATTAATAATTCAAATTATTTGAACGGTCACCCTTATGTGGCAATAAACATTCTTTTAATTAAGTAATTCATGCCTTTTTGTCTCAATAGGGAATGAAGAGTCAGGAGTTTCAAATCAAGAACCTCTTCGTTCTCTCCTTGGGCTTGCCTATTTAATGAACCTCTTTCTTCATTCAAGAGGGGAGCAATTTTTGAGAGAAATTAAACTATAGCACTTTTTTTGTCTCAATTCATTCAAAGCTTTTATTGCATATTAGTATAATTTTCTCATTTAGTTTAATTTTGCATCTTCATTATATTTAGTCTACTTGATTTCTCATAGCTTAATCTAATCTCTTTTTCAAGTTCCTTAGAATAAATTGGCACTTCATATTTCTTTCAAAGCTATTTTAGATTAATATAATATTTCCTTCAAAGCATTTTAGATTAAATTGCACTCATTCTAGTTTAATTTCAGTTTATTTATCTTCATAGCTTTCAAATCCTCCATTGTAGTACTGGTCTTATGGTTGTTGGCTCTCATTCTGAGAGTAATTAAACACCCCATCTACATAGGAGGCAACAGGTCACTTCACCACGAATTTCAAATTGAGTAATTCATACTCTCTCTCGTAATTCGATCATGTGACTAATGACCATGTTGCGTGTGTAGTTGGATTAGAGGTCCACATTCCACTATATACAGTATCTCCCATTTAGTTTCTACGTAACTCTCCTTAGTTTCTACCCAGCTCTCCTCTTAGTTCTACACATCCCTTCTATGTACTACGCTTCCCTCTCAAATACTACCTACCTCCTTTATATCCATCACAACTCCTTCTCTAATACTCCAGCTCCTTCATATATTACACAACCCCCTAATACTCCCAGCTCCTTCCTATCATACACTGCCCTCTCAAATACTACCCAGCTCCTTGCTATACAACGCAGCTTCCTCTCCAATACTCCCCAGCTCTTCTATATACTTCGCCCTTCATATGTTACACCGTTCCTTTCCAAAACATGATCTCTCTTTTCTTTTACTCACCTCCCTTCTCCTCATGTGTATCCCTTGCTCTCCCTTTACTCTGTTGCTATGCAACTCCACTTATCTGCAATGGTGTCAATCATGCCCCCGAATGGGGATGTTGACTCCTTATTTTCTACATCAAATAACTCCCAAAGGAAACTGTCTTCCCTCTCAACCACGCCAGTCAGACTATCAATTAACAAATTGATTTAAATAACAATTATGACTCAATCTCCCATTCAGTTGCAGACATAATTAAAATATAATAAACTAATCTACACTTTTTTTTAATAAATCTTAATTTTAAATAAAAGAGAATAACAATGATTTTAATAATAGCATTTCTAACAAGCATAAATTTCTAAGTATAAGTTAAATTAAATTTCACCAATAACAAGTCACTATTTTTTTTTATCATTTAATCTTATTTACCCATACACACCCCACTTTCCAGATAAATTAGACACAACAAAATAGATTTACGCAAAAATATAAAAAACTATGTGGTGTATGATATATCCATATAATTTTGATCTTATCCATAAGGGGAAGCTAGGCTCCCCTACCTCGGCCAAATCCCCGTCTTCTATCATGTCCAAAATGGAGCACTCAAACCTCACATCAGTATGTTAGTTACTAAATCAATCATCAATTCAACTTGCATAAACTCATCTTGAATATTTTAAATCAAATAATCATAAAATGATATTTTACACATAACATCCTTTCTTAACATGATAAATCCTTTTTGCATTTAAATAACATTCTAACTAAAAATAGAAAATTTCAGATCTTTATTAATCCATCATATCATAAAACATGTCTAACAAAACAATTAAGTTGACTTAGGTCGTCAACAAGCGACCAAGCCAAAAAGTCTATAAAAAGTTGACAATTATTTAAAATAGTTTTAGTGTCTGAAATTCAGTTATGACATATATACATACAACACCTACTTCTTCCTTTTTTCTTAGCCAAATTCATGACACCCTATAATGTATTTAACGCATTCTTAAACAAATTCATAAAAATCATAATAAATGTTTGAAAGGAATTTATTTATACTTTCAAAATGATCAAAACACTCATCTTTGTAAAGGTTAGAGGAATTGTAGATAATTATGGACACTAAATTAAGCATGCTTAATATTTCTAGGATTAATGTGTCATCTACCTTGTAAATACTATGTCATAGTGTATGGTTACAACATCCTTCGAAAGTGTCACTATGTATTTAGGATGCATTTGAAAAATAATGTTTAATATTATATCTCATTATTGTTTCCAATACATTCATAAGGGATGATGGGTTCCACTAGCAATGGTAAAGGTGACTTGTTGACAAGTGAAGAGAATAAATGAGTGACTATTAGGCTTCTCAAAGTGGGTGCTTAGAAATGGGCAATATGTGTCTCTTGGTATATTATCAGTTGTGGCATTTAATGTGATGTTTCATTTAATGTATTGTGTGTGCTCAAATTGGAGGGAAGCTATTGCATAAAAAATCCTTTAATTCCACATTTAACAAAGGAAAACTAATTTATCAAACATCTAGAATGAAGATTCATCTTTGGGTACCATGTTTCATGTTTAAGACCTATTTACAAGTCTATAAAATTAGCTCTTTAAAAGTCAAAATTAGTATAAGAATATTTGTATATGGAGTTACTTTACAAGAATAAGGCCAAGTTGGATCATAACAAGGTTTTTCATAGGTACAAAAATATGGCCATGTTGGCTTGATTCTGAGAAGTGTAAACCATTGGTAGTTATTTTTTAAAATTTGAGCTATTTCTAGCATTGAATTTATGTTTTATATTGTCCTATTTAGTTAAAGAGAATGTCAAATGTGTCTCCCATGAATATAATAAAATCCATGTTTTTATCAAGGCAAAACATGTTTTAAAGGGGTCCTAAATCCCCATATAAGAAGATTTTGACATGATCTAGAATTCTTAAAAAATAGCTACAAAGGATATAGATCACAACTAACTAGTAGCCCCTCAAACAATGGAAAAGAAACAACCCAAAAGAGACTAAACATTGAAGGCACAAGCTGTAACAATAAGAGGCATATGCCATAAAACTTAGTACAAATAATTTTTATACGATCCCTTAACCTTGAGCATAATTGTAATGTCCTCGCCAGGGAACCCATAAGGAATCAGGTCTATGACCTAAAATTACAACTAACAAATTTTTTCTTAACATTCTAACATATCATCATTACCATTCACAAGTAAATTCTTTAAGGTTCCCTTAATGAATTCCTTTACCATTATCAAGCATTGCATTTTATTACTTAATCTAACGAATTCTATTTCCACTTCAACTTCGATTTACATTGAGACATTGCTTTCATTCCACATTGAAACCAATTTACATTAATGAACTTTTTCAATTCATTTTCTTTACCAAACTTACACAACATTCACTTATCAAACACCCTAAATACATTTATTATTTCCTCTTTCATTGTTTTCACTATCAACACATAAATACACCTTCCATTGCTTACAATCTTAAACCATCTACTGAATCATTTATAACATTGCATACATCTAGTTATGGATTGAGATTTAAACCTAGTTTTTTTTAATAGCCTCACATCATACACATAGGATCATTACATCTCATTACTACTTTCAGTTACATTACAAGTTTCCCTTCCCTTATTATTTTCACCTAGAGATACCCTTCAAGCTTTAACATATCTTTTAACCATTGCCCATATCAAAACAAGTTTCCTTTAAGAAGTTTACATCCATAAGTACTTTTCAATACAAAGGTTTGAATAAAATCATTTCTTTCAATGTCATTTTAAAATGCATAAGAGAGATAGGGTAGGAATTACTTATATATAGTTCTTAATTGATTTACCAATATTCAATCCCCTTAGAATCCAATCCACGAACCATGAACCACGAACAATACCTCAAAAAATATTTTCCACCCAACCATGTGAAACTGGTAAAGTTCCACCCCCCATGCTAGGAGATAGAACCAAGGTACCCTCAAGACCTTAAGGAAATATAAGTCTCAAAAACCAATAAATCTAAACTCAAAAGAAAAAAGAGTAAAGCACATTAAATATAATCATACTATAACATCGAGGCTAAGGCTCTAGGATACCACCCAAGTGAGTGTCATCACACAACCTATGTATTGGGATCCACCATGGAAACCATGTAACCTCGGTCCCCCCTTTATGAATAGGGATCCACCCTGGTAGTTATCCCTGGTCCCAATACTCCAATCAGGCATGTGTGGCCTTATTATATTTTCTTTCATTATCTTTTGAATCCCCCCTTCCCAGGTTAATTTTTAAGGTTATCACTTGATTACAAACCCACCCATAGGATCATTTGGCAACCACTTTGGGTTCCAACACCTATGGTGAGCCACTCACCTAGGGTTTCTAGTCCCTTACCCCATCATAAGCCATAAATACAAGATAATACTTCCAAGTCCTGATTCATAGGTTTAGGAAACTCTCCTGCACACTTAGGACCTCAGGATGAGTCCTAACCTTAAAAGAACACTTCCATGTCCTAATTCATAGGTTTAGGAAACTCTCATGTGCACTCAAGCCCTCAAGATGAGTCCTAACCTTATCCATGTACATAACAGGAAACATAGGAAGAATGTCTATCACAAGACATCATAAGATACAACATAGAACTTTCCACATGCATTAACACAACATTCCATAGCTTGTTTTTATAAGTCTAGGGAATCCTCCAACGCTTAAAATTTGGCTAAGTCTGAATTTTTTTCAGAAATCCCCAAAATCGAAAATCTGCATCTTAACTCCTATCAAGCTGGAACCTATCTCAAACATCCTAAAAGGTATTTATACAAATATAACTTAAAGTATAAGAAATTAAATATATTAGACTTATACTTAAATGTTATATTTGTTTAAATCCTTCCACCAGAACGAGTCCTAGCCTCATAAAATGAACTCAAGTATATACCAAACACTGAAACATCACAAGTAACACCATAAAACATAAGAAAAAACAAATTATGAACATACATAGGTGATACAAATTGTAGCCCAATCATAAGGAATGAGTTATAAAGGTTCTAAGCTCGAAAACTGTAATTTTTAAGCCCCTTAAACCCTTAAAAACTCCAAACAAATTTTAAAGGAAACCTTACAACAATGTATGCATTCCCATATGAAATTTGACCAAGTTTCTTATAGGTATGAGTACAATGTCGTATGACACCACAAGATGCTTTCAAGAAATTGAATTCAAAACTTCCTGAAAAGGCCAAAAACTGACTTTTTTAGGCGTGGAGAGTGCCTAGGAAAGGTTCCCTAAGGTCAACCTGATGTAGGGACCTTAGTACAACATCCAAAATACATCCTCAACACTACCTAAGTCTAAGAAAAGATTAAATAAATGAAAACAATAAATCATAGAGAGGCCTCCAAAGCAACAATGGGGAACAAAGATTGCATCTCTTCCCTAAACCTCCCTAACCCTTCCTAATTCTTCCTAAACATCCCTAATACATTTAATAACAATATAATACACAATCCTAAGAAATAAAAGGAATTCCTAAACTTTCAGGAGATATTTCACAACAATAACTATACAAACATTCATAAAATTACTTCACGGGAGCACAATAAAAATACACAAAAAACATAACTTATATAAGTTTCCCTTTTCAATTCATAGTAAAATATCATATACTAATCCAACACATATCATTCATATACAAAAACATACACACATGAAGAATTGAGATTCATCCCAGTTTAGAACCTACCTAGGGTCCTACGAAGAATCCTCTTCCAATGGCTGGAGTACACTCTACAAATATCTAAGCCTTGAGTTGGTAGCATAGTCATGGATAGCTTCTTCTAGAAACCAATCTTCAAACAATCCACACACCCTTTCACTCACAAAACTAGAGAACTCTCAATCTCACAGAAAAACTTCAAATAAACTTTCCCAAAAAATCAATGCAAAAAACCTCAAAATCTTCCTAAAAACCTCTCTCCCCCAAAACACTTAGATACAAATATTTATCCTCCAACTATATGGTTTGAGTAGTTTATTTACGGGAAGAAACTTCTCCAACTTCTATAGTTGGGTTGAAAATCAAACCAATCATTCTCGTAAACACTTAAAATAAATTTTTTAATAAATTTAATTAAAATTGCCTCCAAAGAAACCAATAACAAGAAGAATTAGAAAAAAGCTTCCAAGGAAAACACATAGCACAATTGGAATCCAACTAGCCTAACTTCTAGGAGGTCTTGAGTTCAACTCCCTCCTAGATAGGTAGTTTTACCCCAAAGAAATTTTATAATATCTTATTACTACTATTATTTCCACTTTTATTTAATACATTTAATACACTCTATTTAATACACTTTATTTAATCATTAAAATACCACTTAAAAAAGAAAATAAAAACACATGAAATAATATTATTTATATATGCATGGGCATATGCTTGTGCACCCACATATACACATACTTCTATAATATCCATTTAATTATGACATAGATATAGAATACATAATATAGATATACACAAGGATAATTCTAACTCACAACATTAATCTTAGAATCATAAATCACAAGACCACATCAAAAATTCCATTCAAATCCCCCAACTAGGGTAACCTCCTAAATCAAAATCTAAGTCCACGGGTAACCTTGAGAGTAGTCTTGGTAATATCTCCACACAACAACAGTTCAAGTATTTTTAAGGCAGGCTCAAACCTATGTAGCCAGGTGGAGTCGATGCCTGGTACCTACATCCTACAACACCAACCGACACACACACACACACACACACACAGACAACATCAAACAAGGAGGGAGAGTCTGACATCATGTGGACCTCCTGTAGGAGTAAATATGACTGCCTCCCATCATCCTACACTCACATCAGATAGTGACATCAACAAAGCATAAATGGATTAGTGTGATTAGTACCAGAATAATCTGTATTTCAAATTGCATCATAACATAATCATGTAAATGTAAATCATCTATTGACTTTAACAACCCATTTTAATCATCAGGCATGTACTTAGAATGTCACATTACCAGATCAAGATAAACAAATCATACAATCCTCAATATAGAATTCATGTCTAATCTCGAGTATACAAGTAACATCATTAGAGTAAGTAACACATCTAACCCTTTTAGTGATTATAATTAATTAACCTAAGATAATCTTAAACATTAATAATGAGCATCTCACATAGAAGCATATAAGTCTATCAGGTGATCCTTTTAGCATTGAGGTCCTATACTATCACTGACACACAAGAAGATGTATAGGAACATACCTATGCAATATTATTATTTCCCAAACTAAAATATGAAGTTATAATGATTAGGAAGAAACCATCTCAAGAAGGATCATTCTTTTATAAAATAACCATGAAATCAATTATAACACAATCTAACTTCCTAGAGAGCACAACCAAGATTTTTAGGATTGGAGGGGCATTACAATAATCCTTGGGTTTTTTTAGGCTCTCTTAACTTGAGCTTTGGGTTTTAACAAGGCCACAAAAACTTTAACTTCTAGTAATATAATGACCATTCACAAAAAACAACCTTGACAAAACTAAACTTCCCAAGAGGCCAAGAACAAGATGAGGAACAAGAGTTTTTGAAAGGCTCCCTGTAATGCCCTAGCAGGGAACCCATGAGATATTAACCTAAACATGTTACTAAGTTTATAGAATAATTTTTTTCTTAAATGTTTACAAACAATAATGAATAAACAAATGAAAGTATAACATAAAGTCCATAAGTACATAAACATAAATATAATCTCCACATTAGATTACACATCTCAAGGGTCCTTGATGTAGAAAATACGCAAATAGATTTACAATATCAATTACATTTGTCCCCTAACTCAACTACATATTACATCATAATTACATCTAAATAATAAAGTACACATAATCATCAACATCTATTACACATGTCGCAGGATATGTCATTACAATAAAATACAAAGTACAAAATAGAGAAGTACAAGAACAAGAATAAGTCTCCAAGAAGATAGGAAAGGAAATAACTACAACTAGGATCATCTGGCACAAGAATAGGGACGTCAGAGTCTCAAATGATGAAAGAATCACTACCTCCCAAGCTCGTGGAAATCTATGGTTCCTCTCCCACCGTGCTGAGGAGATAACATCAAATCCCACTCAGATAACAATACCAATCAAATCAGGTAAACTAAGAAAGGATCCTAAAAGCTCCTATCTCAAGGGTACAACTAAAAAATAAAAGGTACACATACTAACCCAGAGGCAACCAACACATGTAGGAAACCTAGAATGAAATCAAGGAAGTGTCATCACATATGTCAACACCTTGGAATGATCTCACTGGACTCCGACTTTCTAGTGTGATCATATTAGGAAACCTGAAATCCTCTCATGAAGACAAGGATAACTGATCATGCCAAACTCACCATAACTACTAGTGATGCAGGAGCATCCTAGGGTAGTTGGAAATCCTACATGTTCATGTGTCATGTTGGTATGTTGGAGTTTTTTATGTTACTCGATTGCAACTTTGACCGAGGGGCTCGGTCATTGAAGGGCTCGGTCGCTGAAGGAACTTGGTAAACTTATGGCACTCGATAGAACCTATGCTTGATAGTGCTTGTGGTGCTCGTTCGAAGTGTTTGCTTAGTGATTCTTAGCTTGCTCATTTATTTTTACTGGCACTCAGTAGTTTGGCTTACCGACTTGATTTCTTGGAAATTTGGTTGGTTGACTTAATGTATTTAATTTGGGTAGCTTGTGTTACATTCTCCTATGTGGATCTAGAGGTTGACATGGAGAATTAATTATTTGTAAGGCTATTTGAGATCTGACTTCTATTGCATTTAATAATTGTTTGTTTTAGGAGATGACTTGGGCTTAGGAGTTAGTTATTTCTTTGAGCTGACTTGTGGTGGAAGAAGTGTATGTAAGGAAGGTTTGGGTAGTTATTTAGGGAGTCAAAAAGAAGGATAGTAATTGGATCCTATGAGATCTTGCAGATCAGATTGTTTGTCTGATATTTATAATAGAAGAGCTAGTGGTTTGTATGCTTGGAGACAAGAAGATTGCTTGATGGCTTGCGAGATCAAGTTTAGATCTGCCTTAGTGTTTATAACATTTGTTGATGTGTCACATAATTGGACCAGCTAGAGGATTGCAGAATTACTATTGTAATTGTTTGTATTTGGGCCTAACTCGGAAGGCCTTACAACTGGGCATGTTGAATGAAATTATATTTGAGCGTTCCCTTTGTTATGTTTCCGCAATATTTTTGTTGCTATTGTAGTTTTGAACTATCCATTCTTGGATTTTTCCATAGTGCACTATGTCAGGTGGTATTAGAGCCAGGTTGTTCTTGAGTGTGTAAACAGATCACCAAGTTGAGGCAGTTTGCACCAGGACCTTGGGTTAGTGATTTTTTGCCTTGGGTTTTAGAAGATCTTGAAGGATGCCTTTGAGAAGATTAGACCCTAGGGCGATTATAGATCTCTATGATGCTATAGAATCAAAGATTTCTGGAAAGGTTAAAGTAGATTTCAGATATGAGATAGAATTGATGAAGAATGATATGATCACTGAGATCACGAGGGCTACTGCTGGTATGCCGAGGAATCTTGGTACTAATGATGGCTATGAGGAAGCTGTTGAAGACATTGAAGCTACTGGATCTAGTGGAGATGATAGAACCAATCAGAGGGACAGATCTAGTGAAGACAAAACTATTCAATTGTAGAGATCTAGAGCTTGGTTAAGTAATAGTTACCAAATGGAAAATTCTAACTTCTCTGGTACTTTGAGACCAGAGGATTTGATTGACTGGATTGGTGAGTTAGAAGAATTATTTGAGATTAAAGAAATTGAAGATCCTCTTAGAGTGAGGTTTTCACAGACAAAGTTGAAAGGACATGCTACTCTTTGTGGAAAGAATTACAAAGGGATAGAGAAGATGAAGGTGAAATGAAGATCAATCGGTGGAGATTTATGGTGGCTAAATTGAAATCTAAGTTCATACTTGTCGACTATGAACTTGAGTTGTTTTAAAAGAAGTTGCAGAACTTGAAGTAGAAAGATTTGACTGTTGAAGACTATACCAAGGAGTTCTATAAGTTGACTATTCGGTTTGGACACAGACAACTTGGTAAGGAAAAGGTAGCTCGGTATGTGAATTGTTTGAGATTCAATATTTAGGATGAGATTGGTATGTTGAAGATTGATTCGGTTGAGGATGCTTATCCGTATGCCCTGAAGGAAGAAGATAAGTAGAAGAGGAGACAACATGGTAATTCTTGAGGAAAGGAGAAACAAGATCACTCAGTGCAGAATAAACCTACAATTGAAGTTGAACCAAAACCTGTTGAACCAAGAAAGAGGACAGGTAAGTTTGCCTTTAAGGGTACTTGTTATAAATATGGTGAAGAAGGACATTAATCATTTGAATGTTCCCAGAAGATTGGTGATCGAAGAACTATTGTGGTGGATGAGAACATACTAAATGAACTTGAGGTAGATTCAGAAAACTTGCTGGTTTGAAGAACACTACTCGATACTAAGGTGGAACCTTGTCAGAGGAGTAATTTGTTTAGAGCTCGGTGCAAGTCAGGAGGTAAAATTTTTAATGTGATTATGAATAGTGGTAGTACTGATAACCTTGTAGTTGAGGAGATGGTTCAAAAACTTGGTTTGAAGAGAGTAAGACATCCTTATCCTTATAGGATTGGTTGGTTGTAAGATGTTCATGCTTTAGAAGTGAGGGAGCAATGTCTTGTTGATTTTTCAGATTGGCCATTATAAGGATCAAGTTTTGTGTGATATTATGGACATGAGTAGTTGTCACATATTTCTCGGTAGACCTTGGCAGTGTGATTGCAGGGCTATGCATGACTTTGTCAAGAATGTGTTTACTATTGAGAAGGGTGGCAAGAAGTTTTCTTTGATGCCTTTGCTGGATACAACACTTCGTAGGAGGAACCTGAGCTTTGGGAGCTAAGTTGAGTTGAAGGATTCTGAAAGGATTGGAGATCAGTATGGAGAACTGACCTGTGGATTATCAAGGAAAGACTTGAAAAGGTAGAGAAAGAATAGGTGGAAGAGTGTGCAAGTTGAAGACTTGGAGGATATGTATGTGAAAAACCAGTTTGGGGTTTATGTGTTGAATCCCAGAATATGTTCTTTCAGCCATTGAGAACATCTTTTTTCACCTGGGGTGTTTCATGCAGGAGCATCCTAAGGTAGTTGGAAATCCTACATGTTGGTGTGTCATGTTGGTATGTTTCTATGTTACTTGGTTGTAGCTTTGACTGAGGGGCTCTGTCATTGAAGGGCTCAATCACTGAAGGGAACTCGGTAAACTTCTAGCACTCAGTAGAACCTATGCTCGGCGGTGCTTGTGGTGCTTGGTCAAAGTACTTATTCGATGATGCTTAGCTTGCTCGGTTGTTTTTACTAGCATTTGATAGTTTGGCTTACCGATTGTATTTCTTGGAGATTTGATTGGCCGACTTGATGTATTTAATTCGGGTAGCTTGTGTTACATTCTCCTATGTGGATCTAGAGGCTGACATGGAGAATTAATTATTTGTAAGGCTATTTGAGAGCCGACTTGTATTGCATTTAATAATTGTTTATTTTAGGAGCCGACTTGGGCATAGGAGTTAATTATTTCTTCTAGCCAACTTGTGGTTGAAAAAGTGTATTTAAGGAAGGTTTGGGTAGTTATTTAGGGAGTCAGAAAGAAGGATAGTAATTGGATCATGTGAGATCTTGCAGATTAGGTTGTTTGTACAATATTTATAATAGAAGAGCTAGTGGTTTGCATGCTTGGAGACAAGGAGATTTCTTGGTGGCTTGCAAGCTCAAGTTTAAATCTGCCTTAGTGTTTCTACGAGTTGTTGATGTGTCACAGAGCTGGACTAGCTAGAGGATTGCAAAATTACTATTGTAATTATTTGTATTTGGTCCTAACCCGGAAGGCCTTACAACCAGGCATGTTGAATGAAATTATATTTGAGTATTCCCTTTGTTATTTTTCTGTGGTATTGTTGTTGCTAGTGTAGTTTTGGACTATCCATTCTTGGATTTTTCCATAGTGCACTAATTTAGGTGGTATTAGAGCCAGGTTGTTCTTGAGTGTGTAAATAGATCGCCGAGTTGAGGCAGTTTGCACCTGGACCTTGGGTTGGTGATTTATAGCCTTGGGATTTCAAAGATCTCGAAGGATGCCTCTGAGAAGATTGGATGCTATCGTGATTACAGATCTCTGTGATGCTGTAGAATCAAAGATTTATGAGAAGTTTAAAGTAGATTTCAGATCTGACATAGAATTGATGAATAATGATATGATCATTGAGATCATGAGGGCTAATGTTGGTATGCTGAGGAATCTTGGTACTGATGATGGATATGAGGAAGATGTTGAAGACTTTGAAGTAGTTGGATCTAGTAGAGATGATAGAACTGATCAGAGGGATATATCTAGTGAAGACAAAACTAGTCGGTTGTAGAGATCTAGAGCTCGGTTAAGTACTAGTTATCGAATGGAAGTTTCTAACTTCTCTGGTGCTTTGAGTTCCAATAATTTTATTGACTAGATTTGTAAGTTAGAAGAGTTCTTTGAGCTTGAAGAAATTGAAGATCCTCTTAGAGTGAGGTTGGCACAGAAAAAATTGAAAGGACATGCTGCTCTTTGGTGGAAAGAATTGCAGAGGGATAGAGAAGATGAAGGTGAAATGAAGATCAATTAGTGGAGATGGATGGTTTCTAAATTGAAAGCTAAGTTCATACCTACCGACTATGAACTTGAGTTATTTAAGAAGTTGCAAAACTTGAAGCAAAAAGATTTGATTTTTAAAGACTATATCGAGGAGTTCTATAAGTTGACTATTTGGTTTGGACACAAAGAACTTGGTAAGAAAAAGGTAGCTCGGTATGTGAATGGTTTGAGATTCAATATTCAAGATGAGATTGGTATCTTGAAGATTGATTTAGTTGAGGATGCTTATTAGTATGCCCTGAAGGTAGAAGATAAGTTGAAGATGAGACAACATGATAATTCCTGAGGAAAGGAGAAACAAGATCACTTGGTGAAGGATAAACTTACTGTTGAAGTTGAACCGAAACCTATTGAACCAAGGAAGAGGACTGGTAAGGTTTCCTTTAAGGGTACTTGTTATAATTGTGGTGAAGAAGGACATCGATCATTTGAATGTTCCCAGAAGACTAGTGATTCAAGAACTGTTGTGGTGAATGAGAACATACTAAATGAACCTGAGGTAGATTCAAAAAACTTGCTAGTCCGAAGAACACTACTCGGTACTAAGGTTGAACCTTGTCAGAGGAGTAATTTGTTTAGAACTTGGTGCAAGTAAGGAGGTAAACTTTATAATGTGATTGTGAATAGTGGTAGTACTAATAACCTTGTAGCTAAGGAGATGGTTTAGAAACTTGGTTTGAAGAGAGTAAGACATCCTTATCCTTATAGGATTGGTTGGTTGCAAGATGTTCACACTTTAGAAGTGAGGGAGAAATGTTTTATTGATTTTTAGATTGGCCATTATAAGGATCAAGTGTTGTGTGATATTGTGGACATGAGTAGTTGTCACGTATTGCTCAATAGACCTTGGTAGTCTGATTACAGAGCTATGTATGACTATGTCAAGAATGTGTTTAATGTTGAGAAGGATGGCAGGAAGTTTGTCCCGATGCCTTTGCTGGATACAACACTCGGTAGGAGGAACTTGAGCTTTGGGAGCTGATTTGAGTTGAAGGATTCTAAAAGATTGGAGATCAGTATGGGGAACCAACCTGTGGATTGTCGAGGAAAGACTTGAAAAGGTAGAGAAAGAAAAATTGGAAGAGTGTGCAAGTTGAAGACTTGGAGGACATGTATGTGAAGAACTAGTTCGGGGTTTATGTGTTGAATCCTAGAAGATTTTCTTCCAGCCATTGGGAACATATTTTTGCACCTAGGGTGTCTAATGCAGGAGCATCCTAGGGTAGTTGGAAATCCTACATGTTGGTATGTTGGAGTATTTTTGTGTTACTTGGTTGTAGCTTTGATTGAGGGGCTCGGTCATTGAAGGGCTCGGTCGCTGAAGGGAACTCGGTAAACTTTTGGTGCTTGGTAGAACCTGTGCTCGGTGGTTCTTGTGGTGCTTAGTCAAAGTGCTTTCTCGATGATGCTTAGCTTGCTCAGTTTTTTTTACTGGCACTCGGTAGTTTGGCTTACCGACTAGAGTTCTTGGAGATTTGGTTGGCCGACTTGATGTATTTAATTTGGGTAGCTTGTGTTACATTCTCCTATGTGGATCTAGAGGCCGAAATGGAGAATTAATTATTTGTAAGGCTATTTGAGAGCCGACTTGTATTGCATTTAATAATTGTTTATTTTAGGATCGGACTTGGGCTTAGGAGTTAATTATTTATTCTAGCTAACTTGTGGTTGAAGAAGTGTATTTAAGGAAGGTTTGGGTAGTTATTTAGGGAGTCAGAAAGAAGGATAGAAATTGGATCCTGCGAGATCTTGCAGATCAGATTGTTTGTCTGATATTTGTAATAGCAAAAATAGTGGTTTGCATGCTTGGAGACAAGGAGATTGCTTGGTGGCTTGCGAGCTCAAGTTTAGATCTGCCTTAGTGTTTCTACGAGTTGTTGATGTGTCACAGAGTTGGAATAGCTAGAGGATTTCAAAATTACTATTGTAATTTTTTATATTTGGCCCTGACTCGGGAGGCCTTATAGTCGGGCATGTAGAATGAAATTATATTTGAGCATTCCCTTTTTTATGTTTCCATAGTATTGTTGTTGCTAATGTAGTCTTGGACTATCCATTCTTGGATTTTTCCATAGTGCACTACGTCAACTAGACAAGCAAGCATCTTTTCCCACTCCCATCCTTATCCTATACTAGCACATAAGGTATGGGGGAAGAGTCATTATCTTAATAATTCATTTTTAACCCCATTTAGTTTTATATTATCACTTGATTAAGTAGCCTATATAGCCACTTTCAGGCTCTGACGCCTCCAAAGTAAGCCACGTCCCCCTTTAAAACCTAGATAACCTACCCTAGGTTTATAGTGTCAAAATCATGACTCGAGATCAACATAATACATAATTCCCAAATATGGTTCCAAATAATAACAGGAACACACAACAATAATTTTCATCATAGAATCAAATTCATAAGGTTGGGTCTCAATATGATCAACTTTCATTTAAGTATGCAAGGCAACCAAAGTGAACACAATATCTCTAACCCCACCTCTTGTAACAATCCTATTAGACTGACGTAACTGTTTCCCCTCTAATCCCTAACGGAGAAGGAATAAAATAGACAAACAATAGAATTTAATAAAGTAAACTAATTTGTGTAAAATTCCATCACGAAATTAATCTATTAATAATCACTAATAAACTATAATTACATTAGACAAATTAAATTCTAATTCTAACAAATCAATTCATTACGTTAATAGAATAAATTGAGTTTAGGAATTAAAATTATAAAAACACTATAATTTCATAGTCTAATTTAGAAAATAAATAAAGTTACCCAATTTCATTTAGAAATAAACATGCCATAGTTTAATTTTCTCAATTAACTAACATAAATAAATTATCTCAATAATCAGCTCAATCTTGACTAAGAGAAAACCATGCCCAAATAGACTATACACAAATACCAAAACATATATATACATATTTTAACCATATAAATATATGTATATATAATAAACTATTAATAAATATTTTAAATAAAATATTTTTTATTTTATTATATTTTTTTTAATTTGTTTTATTATTTTTATTTTACAATTTAATATTTTAATTTTAAAAAAAATCTTTAAAAAAAAAGAAAAATCATCATTTGGGGGGGGACCCACTGGCCCCGCTTCTGGCTGTCGTCGCGGCAACTAGGCCTGTCGTGCGGCATGTAACACCACATAAGAATAATCTAAATAAATGACAACCAAAAGTAAATCCAATGAAATAACCAGAAAAGCACAATTTTTATTTATTTAACAAGATACAAATTAGCACCGAATTACAACTCAACTGACTTAATCAGTTATTTAATATCCAAGGGTAATTGAATATATGAGATTATAACAATATACTCAACATTTAATACATATATTCTAAGAATTCCAGATTGTTTCTAATTGCCCTTATCTATCCTAAGCACTACTCTAATAACAAGTAACCAGGTAATAATCTGTTTCCCATAAATCTTTACAGCATCTAACCATTCCCCCAAAAACATTGTTTTCCTCATTTAGAATCCTGAAAACACCAAAATAGAAAACAACCACAAACAAACAGGGCTTAGTCAAAAAGACTAAGATGATGGAATACCTCCAAAGCATCTACATCATACAGGTTAGAATCTTAACAAAATAAACTGAACCATACATATAAAAATAGACATATTTCATTAAAGACAGGAAGCATTTCATTTCTATTATACAGAAATAACAAGTACTTCATTTCATTCTCAACAGAAATAAACTCGCAAAGAAAATGACAAGGTGATGATCCAATAGCTTTGGGTATCTACATAAGAATCAACGATCAATAACCATATAGGAAACTTGAAGAATTCATTATGCCAGCCTTATTCTTTACAAGCAATAAGGTAAATCCATACCCTTACTTCACCAACATGTGCAAGTAATCAGGGCATCATATTTTATCTTTTTAAATGAAACCCATAGCCCATGAATTATTAAATTATCACTTAGTAAAATAACTGACAGATATTCTTTCACCTTAAGGCTCCAGACAAAAGTCAGTTTCCCATACTAAGGGTCACACTTGCATTATCTCAAAACACTTCATACTACCAATAATAGCTAAACCATAGTAAAACCTGAATTACCAAATACAACTATTAATATTTACCTAATAACTGAAATCCTTAATACTGAATCAACAATTAAAAATATCCACACATCCATGAAACCTCTTTTCAAAATAACCTCAGCAAAGCATCTTCTTTTCATCAACTAAAAGAATAACTTAAGAAAAATTTCCAATACTATCCTTAGTAAACTCAAGCAATAATAATATCCAATTCCTAACATACAATTGCAACATTATAACTAATAATTGTAATATCCAATCTTATTATCAACTGACTGTTACAGCTAACACTTAAAAATTAATTCCATTAGTCTGTCACATTCTAACTAACAGAGTAATTTGTCAATCCATGGAAGGTAAAAATTAAATTCATATACTAATGTTTAATGCAGAATTACACATTATCATCACAGTGATCATCCAAATAATTATGCACTTGTTTCAATTTTGTCATCTACAAAGTCACATATGTACATACTTATAGGCGTACACACATATATATACATATGTATATACACTCACGGTATGTGTATATACATATATATATATACAGATATATATATATATATATACATATATATATATATACATATATATATATATATATACATATATATATATATATACATATATATATATATATACATATATATATATACATATATATATATATGTATATACATATATATATATATGTATATGTATATATATATATATATATATATATATGTATATATATATCTATATATATATATGTGTATATATATATATATATATATGTATATGTATATGTATATATATATATATGTGTGTGTGTGTATATATATATCTATATGTATGATATATATATATATATATATATATATATATGTATATATATATATGTATATATATATATATGTATATATATATATGTATATATATATATATATATGTATGTATATATATATATATATATGTATATATATATGTATATATATATATGTATATATATATGTATATATATATATATATATATATGTATATATATATATATATGTATATATATATATATATATATATATGTATATATACATATATATATACATATGTATATATATATATATATGTATATATACATATATATATACATATGTATATATATATATATATGTATATATATATATATATATACACGTTCCTACAAGTATATATATATGTTCCCTTGTAAAATATGCAGAATACAGAACACTACATATCATATTTATAACCCTGTTTGATTAACACAAAAACAGATAACTCATTCAAACATTTGTTGTCATTTACTGTTGTTATACCAAATGACACTATGTTCCAAATAACATAGAAGTTATTAAGTCAACATACTAGACAATCTCAATAATCCAAATCAGCCCACATACCTATCATCACAATCCATTCCGTAGACAGATAAACCAACTACTACAGTAGCTATCGAATAGCCTACAGAACACAATCAAAATGTAATCGCAGTGGTTCCCATTACAATCTTCTATAATAACCGAGGCACCAGAATATTGACAAATGATAAACTATATTCCCATATCCTGTTACAGTACATTCAACAAACAGAACATGATTCCTAAAGAAAATTCACAACAGACCCAACTTATCCTCTAAACAAGCAATTGCAGTTTTTTATGACCGGAACTTAATCCACCTCTTTCTAGAGCATATAACTGCCGACGGCCATATGAACCACTAACACTAGAGACCAATACACAACTATACGATGGCTATATTCAACATAAACCTCATGGTAACCGGAACTCAACTCTCAAAACCAATTCAACAGGCACCTAAATAGAGAAAAACACCTTGCAAACCTCAAACCACGACATAACAAAGAACAAAAAATAACTTAGAAGTCTCGACACCCAAATGCCTAGCGACAAGTCCAAAATCCAACACTATAGTTATCTAACCCCCAAAACACAAATTAACATTCCAGAAGCTCGGTAGAATAGGTAGCATAGATGTGAAAACTACACAATCCTAACTCCCGAAATGTTACTCCCTAAAACACAGATTACAGTTCCCTTTGACCGGAATCACAATAACATACTCGAAATAGAGAAATACATATTTCTCCCAAAGCTCAAGAAACCCTACGTCCTCATATTCCTATAATACAGTATCACCGAATTTGACAAACCCTAAAACAATACTACTAATAAATTGAATAGAAAACACACTACCGAATTCCCCAATTTCTAACAGTGAACATAAACACTCCAATGCTAAAAAACCCAAACATTTCAAAAGATATTTCCACAGTAACACATGAAACATTCCTAACACTATGCATGATATGAATAGAAACTGTATTCCATGAACTTCAATAATCAAGATTCATAAAGAAGACAAGAGATTGAGTTAGAGAATGCCCTTGCCTTTATTACAGAGTGGGGGTGTTCTGAAACTCATAAGTTGAAACCAAAGATCTCACTCCCAACTGGCGAGCTACACCAAATCCAAGCCCTTTGCTCAGCAGCAAAGCTAAACCCACCCTGAAAATGTCCAAGAACCAAGCAATGAAATAGAGCACACTGTGACAGAGCTCGGTTCACAAGCACAAAAACCGAATAGTGCTTCCAAATAATAAGCTCAAAGAATAGAAACAGAACCGTGATATGCATAATGGAGAATCCCATTACTAATGTACAGGTATACAACCATTTTTCCCTCCAAGATGAACAGAACAACCCCATTTTCTCAACCTTTCCAAGTATCAAACACATTACCTCATAACAGAAAACCCTTGCCAATGCAAATGACCGATAGCAAACTGGAGTAATTCGATTCCAGTATGTGTACCGTAGCTGCATTTACTTATCTTTTACTACCACTTCCATTCAAAATATCGACAGTTGTCACTGTTGTACAAGTACTTACCAAGAACTCCCAAATACACATGCTCAGAATTAAATCGCACATGGATAAAACAATCAAATCCCAATGCACATACGAAACTAAGCAAAACAAATATCTTAACAAAGTGAGATTAATATGTCATAGCCATATTAGATCATAGGTCACGAAAACCATAGGAAGTATTTCAAAGCCCAAAGCCTAGGTTAGACAAATTACTAACCTTAGCCTGTCTTACCAAAATACATAGAATGTTAGGATATTACTAACACCCCTTCTAACTTTTACACATAACTTACTACTAATTCATTCTAACATTTTACTAACTTATATCCTTTTAAATTTCAATTCCATTTAACAATTAACATCAACATAATAAAATCATTTTAACAACTAACATTAACCATATAATAATAATATTTTTCCTTAACAAATACAGACTAACATAACATCGAAAATTACATTAATCAAATCTTTAATAGCAGCATAGAAATTCCTCTTCCTATTAAAGAAATGAGTTTGTTTAAACTTATAAACAATCATCTTCTATAACAACACAAATTCCCAAATACCTAAAAGTAATCAGAGAAAACCGATAGCTCAGAAAATACAGAACCTGCAACTGTCTTTATTTCAGCAAATAAATCCAACACCATAATCTAATAAAAGATTAACAACCACCTGACAAGTTAAATATCCATACACTGTCAAAGATATAGATCAAAAACTAGACAAAGCCATAATCCAAATCACAACCAAAAGAGTCTGGACATAAACAAATCTGAACCAAGACATGAATTCACACAAACAGAACTATATGAAGCTGCAGAATCAGAAACCAAGCTAAAAGCGGATAGGGGCATGACATGGCAGCCTAGACCGTCATGCGACAGTTTAAGGACTATCGACGATAGCCATAGGCTACGACCGATAGCCTTAGGGCCTGTTGTTGGCAGCCTAAGGGCTACCACAGACAGCTCTTGGAGTTGCAGTTAGGGACGAGGTTGAGGGATGGTCCCCGCCTCCTCCTCTCATATATTTTTAATTAATTTATTTTTTTGTAATTTTCTTTGTAATTTTTTTAAAGATTTATCTTATAGTTACTTCACTTGTAATTTATTGATCCTAAAACAATGAGTATAAATATATATTTTTTTTAAATTTGAATACAAAGAGATGGGCAATTGAATATATTATGTGAATATATATAATACACACACACACAAAAATATATATTATACAAAGACTGGATTTTTTATCGAATAAGAAACATGTATAAACATTTTTTTTTTAAAACAATCAAATTGAAAGACTCAGATGCACAAATTAATTTGGGTATTTTTAAAATTGTTTTCTAAGGTTTTAATTGAAACTTTGTTTCCAACCCTATACCAGATCTAAATTTTTTTCCAAATAGACTTATTGTAAAATTTGAACCTAGGGTTTCCAGATAAGTTTTCTTTCATAAATATTTTCATAATCAATATTCTAAATTCTAATAATTCCATTTATTCCAAACCCTAATTGAATTCAAGCAAAATTGAATCAAGAATTGGATGCACACACACCCATTTTCCTCCAACCATTTTTCCAGAATTCTAACATGGAAAGAATCATCAACAACCAAATTACCCAGACCTGGCAGGCACAAAGAAGACACTCTTTTCAGAAATAACAAAAATATAATCACAAGATTTTCTAAATCCTACCTCAAACCACCGAATGAATAAATGTGATGAAGACCAGAAACGAAGACAATCTAAGCTCTCATAGAAATTTCCTCCAAATTGAATCCTTCACCCAAAATTCTCCAAACCTATGTGTTGATCTAATAATGACCAAACTTTCCCAATATAGGTATTGAATTCCACATGCAAAGTTTGGAACTCAACTCCACTCACAACCTTGTTTTCATCAATTCCCTAATTCCTACAATTTTATATTTGAACTCAAGTCTATTTTCTCTTTGTTTCTGTTAACCCACTTAACTCAAAATTAACTAATTCTTTTTATTTATTTGTTTCAATTTGATTGTGGAACTTAATTGCATTTGAATTAAATTAAATAATAAAATTTAGTCTAATGTTATTTTTCTACATGTTAAATTTAATTTTTCAATTAATAAAAATACCGTTTATTCAAAAAGTTAAATTTTATAAATAATTAAATTTTAAAGTGAATGTATTTAATTAATTTTCATTAATTAAATATATTTATTTCTACAATAAGCCTTTTTTTTTTTTTTGATCGATAAAAGGTCGAGGCCCTGTATAATTTTTATTAATATATTATAAAAATTTTTACATGTGACCTTGCTCATTGCGGGCGCTGGTAGGAAAGAGCGGGGTGGAGAAAACCTCCAGCCTAGCCAGGGACCCGAGGTCCTGTACTTATACAATTTTACATGGGCATACCCACGACTCAACCATAGTTGAGATTTTATAGTATCATAGTCCTCGTTGGCATTCTCACTACTAATACAAGAAGAATCCTATATCTATTCAAAATACAAACTTTCAATGGGCATACCCATTGCTCGATAATATCGAGTATTTAAAGATACAAATATTACATTTCTGCTTTACGTGTTGCATTTTATTGTTACATCATTTAGTATGTAGATTTGAGAACATCCATACTAGATATATATGATCTGGTGCTATAGGTAGCTTCTTGATAGCATCCTCCTGAAAAACACAGCAAAATTCTACCATACCTACTGATTAAGGGTTACTATAAAGAAATGATTATGTAAAGACAACAAAAATTACTATTACCTTCTTTTATTTTGACTCTGAGGTGTCTGCTGCACTAAAAGAGTTAATGCATAAATAAGCCTGATTAATCAAAACTTAAACCTGACAATCCATTATATCATAAATGTACAAAAGGGCTACTCCCATTCTTACTTAACATTTCCTTTGATGTTCACTTAGTATTTGAGCATCATGTGTCTACGATCAATTGGATTAATATCAACTTCTTATACTAAATCAATTTGTTTCTCCCTTCATAGGATATGTATTCAAATGTTATTCAGCATTTCAAGTATTGCTTATCCAGAAGTTAAAGAAAGTCAACTCATGCTTGTCTGTTAAAGTTTGTCTGCACAAAGGAGAAAGTGCCCGATACTATGCATAGTGATTTTTTATGCCAAAAGCATTACTTGTGTATAACTTTCAGTCTTATCTTACCTTACTTGAGTGGAGATCGATCTAGTGCAGTGAAAATCCGACGATTGTCGCATGATCTCATGGGATCTTCCGAGCCCATGAGATCATGTGACAACCATCCGATGAGGATCTCAATGGCTCGTGGGTCAGATGGAGTCACAGTTTGCGATGATCGTGCGGTGAGGATCAAAGGCGGTCGCATGATCTCATGGGATCTTCTGACCCCATGAGATCACGCGCCCGCCATTAGATTAGAATCTCAATTGGTGGGCCCAGGGATGGTAAAGCAGATACATGGTTGCGCGGTTAAAGAGATTTCACGTGGTCGCTAGATGTAATCGTGGTTAAGAAAAAATAAAGCGACTTGGCAACTAAGAGGGAAAATAAACCCAGGGTGAAGCTGGGGTTAAAATTGCAGTCGAATCTCGAGCGCGGGTTTTTAGCATCGCCGCAGGGCTAGTCAGTAGTCAAGCAAACAACAAACCATCAGCGGTCATAGGTAAAATAGTGAAAACAGTTTGCGGTGGCAGATAACACTTCGCGGTTGGTCGCATGATCGCATATGCCTTCCTGGCCGCATGCGATCATGTGACAAACGGTCAAACAGAGGCTTCTAGCTCTGGTGGTGGGTCCTTAGGTGGTGACTTGTCCAATTTTCATTGGCCGGTGGGGTAATACATTGACAGTGCAGATACGGGATGATCCATCAAATCACAACAAGCCAAATAGTGAAAACGGTGTGCGGTTTGATGTTGAAAATAAAGCCCTGTGGTAGGTGTGGTCGCATGATCGCATGACTGAGAGAACTATCTTGCGATCATGTGAGATCTCGCCATGTGTTCCGGTGGGTCCAAAGGCATTTATACCATGCGGCGTGCTAAAGGAGAATCAACAGATGCCACTTTGTTGCTATGGTGTGGAAGATGTCTTGCGATCATGCGAGATCTGAACACTTAGCATGGTGGGCCTCCCTAATGTTAAGCATAGTCGGTTAGGTGTGTGGTCGCATGATCACATGACTGAGAGAACACTCTTGCGATCATGCGACAATGGAAGACCAAGTAGGACCCACGTACGCTGATAGCGCAGATGCGCTAATGATGAAACGGTCGCATGATCGCATGGATTAAAATATTGCTATGCGATCATGGGACAGCGTAAGTCACCAAAGATGCTTTGCGAGTTAACGGGATCTTGCCACGTATTCAGGTGGGCCTCCCTAATTTTAAGCACATCTTAAGATTCCAAATCGACGGATGGTGTATGATCTCGTAGAATCTTGTGAGCCCATCAGATCATACGCCATCCGTCTGATCCTCCAGGTGTAAAGTCAGTAAAGGCGGTGGGTCTGAAATGTTTCACGAGCATGTATGGTAGTTTGTGATTGGTCCATGAAGTACTAAGTTGGCGGATTGTCAGCAAGAACCTATATACGCTAACAGAGCAGATGCGATAAAAATATAATATAAGTTTATTTAAAGTTGTCGCATGATCGCAAGAGTTGAAAAAGAGTCATACGATCATGCAACAAGACTATAAGTTAGCGGAACAAGAAGATGAGTGCATCTCAATAGCAGACAAAGTCATGAGATCATGCCGAATGTTTTAAAGCATCTGAAGGAAAGGATCAATGCCAGTTGGAGATCGGGTTAGTTATTCTACCTGAATTTGAATGATGACTTGACTCCAAGAAGCCCAATGGATTTGGCTTGACAGATACTATTAAAAGAAGAAGAGTCTCAGATTCCATAGCGACCAACAGTTTGAATCTTGACTGTTGACTGGCCCCACGGCCAACAGTTTAAATTTTTGGTTAGCCCGAGGTGTCTTGCAAGGCAGGAAGACAGAGAGTAAAGGCTTGTCACATGATCTCATGTGGCTTTCTAATTGCATGCGATCATGCGACCATTGAGTAAGGAGATGTTAGGGAGAGACAGAAAGGAAAAATGAAAATATTGTACTCATAATCATGAAAATAGTATTTACATCAAAATTGTAGGTAGATATTGTATATACATCAAATTTGCATATACTGTTCCTTAACATAATGTTACTCTTTCAAAGTAACTAAAGAAACCAAAATTGTTAGTTACAGTCTATCTTCGGTCAAAGCTAAAAATTTGCTCCATTCTCTTGCTAGAACTAGCCAAGAGACTTAATATTGCATTTAAAAAGGACAAGAGATTAAAGGAATGTGGAGCTACAATGTCTAAAAGGAAAAGGCTAAGTTTGCGAACCTACTCATATTCTCTAATAAAACTACTTTATTATTATTTAAGGGTCACATATGATTCTTTAGTAAGCTATCTTCCCCAAAGAGCTCCTATATTCTTATAAGTAAGAAGGGTTCCTATGGTTAGAATGTCTCTATATGAGGATCCTATATCCTCATAGGAGAGTCAGTTTCCCAATCTTCCTACTGAGGTAAACATAGGGTAAGGTCTCTACCTTAACCTTATCATTAAAATACCTCTTAAGCTATTATATATGTTGTTCCAATGTTACTACTCCATTGGCACCTAGATTCGCTAGCTTATCAGCCTCTGTGTTTCCTTCTCTGAAAGTATGTCTAATTTCATAATTGAAAATATTATCCATTAATAAATTAATCTCTTCTATTTTTGAATTTAAAACCCAATTAGGAGTTTTTTTAGTGCGGATGGCGTTGATAATAATTTGGGAGTCTCCTTCAACAATTACTTTTGAAATGTTAAGATTTTTGCATAATTTAAGCCCTTCTAATGTTGCTACACATTCGGCCATATTGTTGGTTGTAGGGCTAATGGGTCTTGAGAATTTTTCTATCACTTCTGATTTCCAATTGCGGATGATCCCTCCTATACCTGCTACCACAGGATTGCCTCAGGATGCTCCGTCAAAGTTGAGTTTATACCAACCAACTTTTGGTGGTATCCATTTACAGGATGCTCTGTCCGTTTTAGTTTTGGATCCCCCTTTACCATAGAGGGGAGGGATAGCTAGTTTTGGCCATTTGTACCTGATTCTATTATCCCAACTCTTAAAGGAATCTTCATAGCTCTGTTTGTCCCTGAGTTTATTGTTAGTAATTTCTACGATGGATGCTTCTATCTTGTTAGCTATTGAGTTCCAAGTTAATTTTTGGTCCATAAAAATCCTTTTGTTTCTTTCTTTCCATAATTCCCATACTAATATAGAAGGTTCTATTGTCCATATGTCCTTGAAGAGATTGTCTTTATACAGAGACGGCCACGCTTTAAGGTTGCTGATTAAATCACAATGAGAAGCAGATTTCCATCCTAAACTTTGATGGAGCCAATTCCAACAATTTTGAGAAAAAGGACAATTAAGGAGAATGTGATTGGCATCCTCAGAATGGTTTTCTCATAGCGGGCATCTAGATGGTCCTTCGAATCCTAATTTATTAAGCCTGTCTACAGTAAGAATTCTATTTTGTAATGCCGCCCATAAGAACAATCCAGCTTTAGGGAGGCAGGATTTGTACCAGCAAAGGTTCAAAGGTATATCGATGTTATCCATATTTTGGTTCTTAATAATTGCATTGTAACCCTCCTTAACAGAGTATTTTCCATTGTTAGATCCTGTCCATATTAAAGTATCCAGTCTATCTTTAAGAATTACTTCTCTATCATTTAAGATTGTAAGGAGGTTGTTCTTCTCTAGCCAAACATCCTCTATTATATTTGTAATATTCCATTTATTGTCTTCCATCTTGCCTAGGTAGTCCTTAAGGTAAGGGCCAATGACTCTTTTGCATTCTTCCATAAACTCCTTGGAGAAACCTAGTTTGTTAATGGAGGGACGGCCTGCCCATGAATCCTCCCAAAATAAAGCTTGATCTCCTGCTCCTACATCCCAAGAAAGGAATTTGCTGATAATCCCTCTGCAGTCCTTAATAAAATTCCATATCCGTGAGCCCTTAACATGTGATTGAGACTTGAAGATGTTGATGGGATCCACATCAAGGATGTACTTATGTAATAAAATTGATGCCCACTTACTGCTTGATTCTCTAAACATTCTCCATATAAGTTTAGCCCCGAGGGCTTGGTTTTGCCATAATAGATTTTTAATGCCTAGGCCCCCTTTAGAAATCGGTTTACATAGAGTATCCCATTTGATAAGGGCAATCTTTTTTTCCTCAGAAGGACCTTGCCAATAGAATTCTCGAAGAATTTTATCTAATTCCTTTTTGACGCAAATTGGGAGGGGAAGGACTGACAAATGATACATGGGAATGGCTGAAAGGACAGATTTAATCATAGTTGTTCTACCTGCTTTAGTTAACCACTTTCCTTTCCATGAGCTTTTCTTGTTTTGAACTTTGGATATGACTTGTTGCCATAATTTTTAGGATAAGAGACCTGTATCCAGATCAATACCTAAGTATTTACATGGAAATTTGCCAATTTTATATCCCATCATACCACAAATTTCTCTTTCAATTTTTGAGATAGTGTTAATAAAGTAAATTTCTGACTTAGAAGGGTTGACATGTTGACCTAAGGCTTTCGCATAAAGACTTAGAATTCTTTTGAAGGCACTCGCTTCCTGTCTACTAGCTAATCCAGGTAAAATCGTATCATCCGCAAACTGTTGGTGAGTTATATTGGGCACGTTTTCCGCGGCTTTCAATCCCAAGATTTTCCCTTCTAAATGAAACTTAGTAATTGATCTGCCCAACGCTTCTGCCATAATGACATATAGAAAGGGGGATAATGGATCTCCTTGCTGAATGCCCCTGGATATACTGAAAAAACCTTCCGGGGTACCATTGACAAGAATAGAAATCCTAGGAGTTGAGATGCAATTAAAGATAAGATTAATCCATTGTTTAGAAAAACCAAACGCTTCCATACATTTGCACATGAATCTCCAATCTACTTTATCGTATGCTTTTTGAATGTCAATTTTCATTAACATACTAGGTTCCTTTGTTATCTATGCGATATGGACTATTTCTTGTGCTATAATAATACCATCTAGAATCGATCTATTTGCTACAAAGCCCGTCTGCTCTTCTGAGATAATGATTGGAAGGATGGATTTGATTCTATTAGCTAAGCATTTTGATAGGATCTTGTATATGGTATTACAAAGGGAGATAGGTCTGAAATCCCCTGGTTCCGAACACTCATCTTTCTTCGAAATAAGAGTAAAGAAGGTATTATTAATTTCACTTAATAAAGATCCTGAACATCTAGTAGCTTCCATAGCTTGCCATACTTCTTCTCCAACGAAATGCCAACATTCTTGGAAGAAGTCGGCTTGGAAACCATCTGGGTTTGGTGCTTTATCCGGATGTAGTTGAAACACTACTGCTTTGACCTCTTCTATTGAGAGCTTATTATTCATCATTTTGTTGTCAGAATCCGTAATCAGCTTAGGAATAGGTTTAAGCATTTCATTTTGGGCATGAAGGTCAGAAGCTTCTGTAGTGTTGAGTAGGGAGTTGTAAAAATTCGTTAGTACATTTGAGATTTGTATAGGATCCTCAGCAATAAGTCCCTCAGCTGACTTAATTTTGGATATTCTATTGATGCTTCTTTTAAAATTAGTTGTATTGTGAAGGAATTTAGTGTTACTATCGCCCTCCTTAAGCCAAGATTCCTTGGATTTTTTCTTCCAGAAGATTTCTTCTTTGAGAAGAATATCATTGTATCTAGCCATCAACTCTTTTTCCTTATGGTAACTAAGATTGTTCATACCTTGTTCTATTACTATTTTGTTAAGGTCAGAGATTTCTTGTTCTACCTTGGTTTTCTCTTCGAATATGTCATTGAAGTGATTCTTATTCCATTCTAACGCTTTGTTTTTAATAGTTTTTAATTTAGCTATTAAGCAGAACATTTTTGATCCTTTGACCGAGGTTTGTTTCCACCAATCCTCAAGAAGGATTATGAATTCCGGATTTTGGAACCACATAAATTCAAATTTAAATAGATTCCTCGAGGGTTTAGAATTTTCTGTTATGGTAAGCCTAACAGGGAAGTGATCTGATCCTGCTTCAGGAAGTATCTCTGCATTGACTATTTGATTAAAGTTTTCAGAATTAGTTCTAGTAAAGAATCTATCTAATTTTTCAGCTATGTAGCTGAAGCCCGCTCTTCTATTATTCCAAGTATAGATTCCATTAATAGTATTTATGCTTATTAGATGATTAAGCTGAGCCCATTTGCCAAAGTCTTTATGAGATTGCGAAATATAATGAGAGCCTCCAAATTTTTCTTCTAGTTTTAGGATAGCATTGAAATCTCCTCCAATGATGAAGGGATGTTCTCATTTTTCAATTAGAAGATTTTGTATTTCCATCAAAACTTTTCTTTTTTCCTCATTAGGGATTGGCCCATATATGTTGATCAGGTAAAATTTTAAATCGGATTTTAGGCTATTAACTGTTAATGTCATCCATCTATCGTTAATGTGTGCGAGTTGGGCCATTACTTTACGGGGATCCCATAGGACTACCAAACCACTAGAGAGGCCTACTGATGGGACATATTCTAACTTCCATATACCTAGTCTTTTACTAAACTTGTTAATTTCATCTTTATTAAGCTTAGTTTCTTGTAACATAATGATTTCAGAGTCAAAGTTTCTTAAATATCTTTTGATTAATCACTGTTTGTTAGGGGCATTTAGACCCCTAACATTCCAAGTAGTGACTTTCATTGTTCCTTGGGAAGGAACTTCCCCTTCCTTGTGTTCAGAATATCTGCTATCTTTTTTTGGTTACCTACATTACCATCCAACGTTCTCAACTCAATAGCTGACTTCCTACGTCTTTTCTTTTTGAGTTTATTAATATTAGGTGTACTTAAACTACCTCTATTTATGGCTATGCCTAATTCTCTATTTTCATTAGTGATCCCGAAAAGGCCTTCTATTGCTTCTTTAACCAAAGTAGTTTCTCCATCATACCTTATTATAGAATTAACCTGGTTGTTTGAGTTTTTTTGCTCATTTAAGGAACAATCTAGGGGTACATCTCTATCTATGATCTCCTTGCCATAAATTTCCACTATATCTACATCATTTCCTGCCAAATCCAGATTTAATGCTTCTAGCTCTAGAGGAATATAAACAGCTAGTTCCTTCCCATTAACACAGGTAGGCATATTTAAGTTTTCCTTATCATTTATATTTTTCTCTTTTGCGTTATGCCTGTCTATAGCTTCTTGACTGATTTTTTTATCTGATTGGTCTGAATTTTTGTCAAGGTTATCCAAAAGTGCAATTTCTGAAGCTTCCTTTTCCGGGGAAGAGGGAAGGAGATGTTGATTCAAACTATTATTCTGTTCCTTATTTTCTTCTAGGATGCATTCCCGAATTTGTTTAATTAGTATTTCCTTCTGGAGTTTTAGTTCATCAAAGTCACAAGTTTCGTCAAGAAACATGTCCATGAGTTCGTCCGTTAGTGATTTTCCTAAGTAATTAATAATTTGATTCACCTCCTCTTCTATTCTGTTTACCTGCTCAACTAATTCTACTGCATCAGCACATTCCGTCTTCAAAATCAAGTTAGTTGGTGGTTCAGTCCTATTACCTTCATCTTGAACACAAATTTTATTATTATTTGTTCCAAGTTCTATTGGTTCTGATTTACTCTCCCTATTGAATTTTTCATATGGTTCTTGCCTTATAATGTTAACTGGGTTATTATTTATTGGAAGCATTGCTTCAGATATTTGGGGGTTTATTAGTTTAACCATAGGAAAATTAATTGGGTGTTGATCGGGTATTGATTTGTCTGTATTATTAATTTTACAGCCATAGTCCAAACTTTTTTGTTTATCGTTCTTAGTTATATTTTCCATGTTCAGGCTCAATGTTTTCTTGGTTTCTATCCTCCTTAAAGAAGTATGGGCGTTGGATGAGTCCTAAGGAGTGTCATTTATAACCGGAGTGTTGATTTTATACAAATTGGGAGGAGGAGTCTTAGAATACTCCTCTTCGTTGTTCAAGATTTCAAAACCCCCTTTGTTATTTAAGAAGTTTACCTTTATTCTATTATCTGTGCCATGTTGAAAATCTGAGCAATTTCTAAGAGTAAGTGAGAAAGGATTTCCTCCTTTCTCAGAATCTTCTATGTAGTTATCTAAGATCTGGGGATTTATAATTATGGAATTAGAGTTAAAACACAGCTGAAGGGGAGGAATGTAATTATCATGATAATTTAAATTAATTATGATAATCACATCTATTTTGCTATGTTTAGTTTTAACTATCCTTTTAAAAATTCTGATTCTATTGCCTATATTTTTAATGATTTCTGGATGATTAAATTCTAATGGCAGATTTCTTAATAAAATAGCTTTTTCTACTTGGAAATCCACTACTTTTATTGGATTAAAAAAGGGAAACCACGAGCATACAAAAAAGGGAATATCTCTGAATTTTAGATAACCTATCTCTAAAATATCATTTTTCAGCTTACTACTCTTGCAATCTACAAAAATAAAGTTATCTGTCATGATAGTAGTACTTACCTCTGGGGGAAGAAGCGATGCCAAACCTTTGATTGTATCCTCTAAAAGGGCACTTGTACCCATCCATTTGCATATGACACCTGTTTCTACATAAACATGCTGATTTTGCACAATGTATTTTTCATCCAATGTTATCCTAAGATGATTAGGACCATGATTACCATATTTTGAAAGTGTTGAATGGCTATGGTTAGCTGCACGCCTATGTGGTGGGGTGTAAATGCTATCATTACACTTATCATGAGATGGATTACCCTCATTATAGGGTTTAACCATATTATATGACTTCCTATTCATAGAACCCATATTTCCCTTCCTTCGATGAGGAGGGCTGTAAGCATTTGGGGATCTATGAATAAAAGCTAGATCTTTAATATCCTTAGAAGTTCTATGTGCCATGCCTAGAGTTTTGGACAGGGGAATGGGGGAATTTCTCATATCGGGTTGTGCAGGTTCACCTTCCAGATGTGATTTCCCCCAGGAAGCTACTCCCCCTCCCAAAACCCTACTACTCTGATGATTTACTAAGTGCATAGGTTTGTTACTAGGGTTAATATCCCTGCTTAGAATTTCAAAAGAATTTTTAAGAGCAATACTACTACTATTGTGATTTATAGGAGAAGATTTTACCATTTTCCTGCCTTTGACCATGTGCCATTCCTCTTTTCTTGATCTGCCACCACTGGAAGATGCCTTAGTCTCTATCAATCCTCCTCCCCTCATAGCAGATAGAGGTTCATAGGCGCATTTGGCCGGAGATGTCCTAGATGACAAAGCCTTTACGGTCTCAGGGTGATCATACTGCTTACTTTCTAATAGCCGTGGATAGGGTTTGTACAAACTGTGAGTGGTAGGGTTCTGAGAAGGTGCCACTCCATCTTTCCCCACTTTGGAGTTAGCTTGAAGTGAGACCTGCTCAATAAACTTTTCCCTTACCATCTCTGAATTATTTTTCTTCAAATTTGCATACTTGGTTTTGGCAAAAAATTCATTTGTGCGTCCAGTGATTTGACAGAGAAACCTTTAGCTCCATAATCTTGTTTTGGAACCAATAGCCACTGGAAGTATGGTTTTTAGAACCGGGTTCCAAAACCCTAGTTTTAATTGCTAAACACTTATCAGATTTCTTAGCGATATGCTCTTTGCAACCATTGTTCGGGGGATTACCTGAATCAACATGTGAATCGATGATCTTGCCCTTAGATTGCTCATTTTGTTGAGCATCCTGCAGACTTTTTGCCTTTTGCTTCGCAATGAACTCATTGAGGTGATCGTAATTTGGATGGAGATGACAGACATCCCTAAGTTTGCAGTCTGTATGTTTGTGCCCATATTGCCAACAATTAAAACAATAATTGGTGAAATCCTTTTCCGGGCTAGAATATCTGGTATCCGAATATTGAGTAGGCTTGGAAGACAGTTTCGCCGAGGCAGAATCCAAATTTTTGGCTTTCGCTAGGTCATGATGAATAAGTCCTAGCTTGACCTGATGATTCTGTAAAGTTATTTTCCTTTGAAGTCTAATTTTTCGCATTTTCGCAAGCAGTCCTACCTTACCAAATATTCTAAAGTATACAATAAGCCTTTTTAATTAAATCATTAAATTTAATAAATGTATGATCTAATAGATTTCTATTAATTAAATACTCCCACATTTAAATAGCTAAAAATAACAAGATCTGATTTATTTAAATTACACAATTAATCTAAATAAATTATCTAATTATAGCAATCATATCAACAAACCAGAAATCAACTGACTTAAAGAACCATAACCATGCTCAAGGAAAGGACTATAAACTCATGTCACCTAGATGAATATGAGAAAGGTAAAATATCATAATCTTGTCCACTATTTCAGGACCATAGAATGTCTTAGGTTGGGATTTGGATTTGAATATTATCTCCCCTCTTTTACCATTGAGACTTGCGATAGGGCCAATTAGCCTGACAATTCAGGGAAGTCGATGCTTGGTACTTGTAAACCTGCATAAGAGACCAACATGTACATACATATATATAACAAGAAATGGTGGGGATCGAGACATCATGTGGATCTCGCAAGCATGTAACTATGACTCTGTCCCTCAACCATATCAAAAACATAAAATAGAAAAGTAAAAGCATACATGATAGCCATACACATGCAAGTATGGGGTAAGTATAATCATAACCATAAACATCATTTTAAACATGTAAATAACCATCATCAAAGTAAACCATATCATCTAACTGAAAATATATATAATATCCATAATTTTTCAATCATCAAAATCACCATGTAATGTCATACATCCAAAACCACATAATAACCGAAATATCAACGCACACATAAAAGTGGCCTAAAAGAGTTTGGCAATATAGAATTGAAAAGAAAACTATGGGTGGGCACTACACTCCCCAAACCTTCACTTTGGGTTTTAAAATTGTTCCCAAGACCATCCTGCAACAAACTTTAAAGGCTTCAAAATAGAAAATCAGCACCTAGATGCTCTAAAACCCCTCACCACCAAAACAAAGAAGGAATCCACCTTGATAGGAGTCACATAGGAAGAGACAACCATAAGGGAAATCCACACTCAATTCAAATTTGCATGGAAAATAAGCCATAAACATGAAAAGACCACATAAAGAAACTTCCAATCTCCCCCACAAGGAATATCTCCACCTCCCTAAGGGACACCACCACCTCAATAGGAATTGCAAAAGAGGAAGAAAGGACTAGAATGAGTCAAACCCTCTCCATCGTCAAAAAAAATCCTCACCTCAATAGGGGAAGACTCCACCTCCATAAGATCCACATAGGGAAGAAATTGGAGAAAAATATCAAAAGCCCACTTGAGAAAGTAGAACATAGAGCACTAGGCTCTAATAGGGATGAGAAAATTCCTAAAACATGAAGCAACCCTTAACCAAAAACAAACAAAGGCTAGAATGAGCTCTTGAAAATTAGCAGCAACTGTCTAACCACAAAACAAAAACAAAGCATCGACACTCTACTCACTAGACGCAATAGAAGAAATCTCTTAAAGGAAAAAAGACCATAGTAGAGTAGCTCCAACTAGAAAACCCACAACAAATGAACCAAAAAAAAATAGCACGTGCCCCCACACCAGAGACAACAAAAAATTCTCTAACTAGCAATAAAGAAATAAACATGGTCACAAGAAACAGGGAAACTAACCACAAATCACTACATCCACAACCTGCTACTACAACTAACAACAGAGGAATCCCTAGCCACAAAAGAGAGAAGTGGGGAGCCAACACAACCCCATATCTTGTAAAAACATCACAACAGGCTTTCCTAGGAAGCAAATAGAAAAAAAATGATTACAAAATGGGATGGAGTATCCCTCATCCAAAATATGCAACACAACCAAGTTGGATTCACGAAAGGGGCATGTCATAGCCACATAGACATGAAGAACATCAAAAGAATCAATGAGAGACACTAGAACCCTATTGAAAATAGGAAAGAAAGCACCACATAGAGAGAATGTGGGATAATCTAGAACCAAGCCCAAAGGACAACCACCATCATCATCATCAACCTCGTCCCCCTCTTCACCCCCATCATTTGAAAATATTATGTCACTCTTCTTCTTGCTCATCACTCCCTCCTTTGGAATACATGTTCCATGTTAAACATCATATTTGTTATAAATAAGTCTATTCAAGGGTTAACATAGAGAGAAGAGTGGTATTTTTTTAACTATCCTCAAAAATGTTGGAAGAGGTTTAGACTTTATCTTTGTTTTGATACTCCTTTAGCATTTTGTAGGATGTGAGAAATATGCTAATGTGAATATGAACGTGCTGACTATATTATGCCCTTTGTACTCATACAAGTTACATAATATGTATGGGTGTGATTGTGGGGGGAATAAAATAATGCACCTACTAAGAGGTTGTTTAAAACCACAAGAGATACATGATTTCCTTGCACCACCTTACATTGCTAGCTAGGAATGCTAGGGAGATTGGACATGATGATGAAGAGGGTTACTTGGTTATCTTGATGAGGTTTACATATGATTGAGTATGATTTTCTATATGCTTGAGTGTGAATTCGATGAACTAAATATCAATTGAGCATTTATATGTAGATGCCCAAATGCAATTAAATTCATCAAATGTAAATAACTTAAATAGACAGATAAACTAAAATATTCTAATTATGAAAAATGAAAGGATTAATTGTGAGGATCAAACCTTGAGATCCACAAGTTTACTGTCTCAAATAGAAGCACGGTCCAATGACTACAACATGACTATTGGACACCAATGTGTTGTGTTGGCATCTTGTACAAACAAACATAATCAAAGTAAAAACACAAATAATAGAACACAAAACTATGGAAGTACAATAAAATGAGAATGACATAATGAAGATAACTAAGATAAAACTAATCTAAGTGTACACCAAATAAAGAAATTACTATAAAATAACATATTTAAATGCGAAGTGACTAGATTATACATATTATGATAAAATGGAGAGAGAGAGAGAGAGAGAGAGAGAGAGAGAGAGAGAGAGAGAGAGAGAGAGAGAGAGAGATAAAACCTGGTTTGACGGTTGATAATGTGGCCCAAGTTGAAACCCACGAGCCCACAACAAGAACCTACAAACAAAAAAAGAGAATAAATGGTTGTGGTTGTAAAGAGGCATGTCGCAATCGAGCCCCCACTTTGGTGTTTCCACCTCCATGGACAACCATTAGAAATGATAGATTGGTGATAGATAACCGAGTAAAGAAGATCAAAAATGATAATGTAAAATAGAATAAGATGAAAATGATAATATTCTCAAAGACACAAGAAGGATATGAAATGCATTCCCCTATCAAGAAAGAGAGATCAGATGCATGAGATGAGAGCAAGTATGAGAGATTTAGCTATCCAATAATGAATAAACCTACAAAGGCTTTTGTAGAGCCAAGAAAATGGTAGAAAAATGGATAGTATGAGAGCCAAAAGCTACGTGAATGCAACCAAGTGAGTGATCTCAAATTGTGAGTGTCCAAGAAGATGTTAGAAGACTAAATGAGGATTGCAAAAGGGTTAATGATGGACTCGAATGGAATCCGTGCAGTCAAGTCATCATTTTGGGGCATTATGAACATAGAGTGGCAGTTTGTAAAGCTCCAATGATAACTTGCATGTCTGCAGATTTGTGGATGAGAGTGCACCATGTGAATGTCTCCGTGGCACATAACTATCCAAAATTGTTAGGACAACATGGTTGGAATCTTGAGTCAAATGATGAATTAGCAGATAATAGGGATAGTTTGAGATTTTTTGGGGTTTAGTCTTAAAGTAGGAAAATGCACAAATTACAATCTACATAGGGTGTAAAATGTATGCCTTACATTTTGCCCCCGCTTTAGCAAGCATGTTATCCTTTAGAAGGAATGAAAAGCTAAAATAGGAAGATCTTACCTAACTTACCTGTGGGAATTCTTTCATGTGGGGTTGTCGCCAAGTAGGAATTCCTGATTTTGTGATGAGATGGATCTAGCATATACGCTACAAATGAGCATAGTAGATGATAAAGATAATATACGATAATATATCAGTGATAGTACGTCGATATGACTGACAAGTTGTGTTATGTCAAGCCATATGATAGGGAAATATTTGATAAGCATTGACATGCATAGAAAATGATAGATAGGCATGTGATAGGGAGAAGTTGATGGTGCCCTGACATGCATAGCATTGAGCTAGATAGGTGGGTGATAGGGAATATTTAGGCACAGTGTGCTGACATGCATAGAATTGAGCTAGATAGGCATGTAATAGGGTAGCTTAAGATCATTTTCGATATGTGTATCATTAAGCTAGATAGGTGCATGATAGGGAATGACCATGACACAGGTGTAGTGGTTTGGCCCCCACAAATCCAAATAATGCCAAATTTTAAATTATTTTAAGAAAAACATGTGGTGTAGAGACATCGTTAGATAAAAGATCAAATCAAACAGATAGATAACATAGCCCCCCCTTGGGATTGACTACGTTTCTCAGAGGAGAGAATAGATCATTCCAAGTAAGGAAAAAGATGAAGTGGCATGGAAACATATGAGATGTTCTCATGGAATGTCACTTCCTGACAAGTGACAGATGTTTCCACAATATTTGCACAAGGATAGTGGGATCTAAGGGATTGGCATCAGAACCTAGAAGTGTAGACAAAAATCTATTCTCAGGGGATATTTCATAACTGTCAACCTAGTCTTGGATCTAAAGAAAGGAACATAAAGACAAAAAAAATTTAAAAAAATTGGGTCAACATAGAAGGGGTGCCTAAATGCCCCCAACACTTTGCATCATCCCCAAATGTCAAAACTTAAAATTATGACAAATAGAAGAAATAAACAACATATAGAAGTGTAACACATAAAACCCCCCATTTCTAGGTACCAACATAGTACAAGAGTCCTGCAAGAGGGAGAACCATTAAAAGACAAGCACTGGGGAACACATGCATCCACACTCTAGTATACAAATGTAGAAGTGGGTATGATCATCATAGGTTATCCATCAGCATATCATCATCCTCCCAATATTGATCACATAGGGAGGGAGGTCGACACTACTATGGTATGACTGCTAAGGAAGCTCCAGGCACCTCACCAATAGCTAGAGTCAAGGATGAAGTGGCCAAGAGGTCATCATCTAAGAGATCCATTATGGCGAGAGAGGGATCATGTGAAGATCATTGTCAATGCTAGAATTTACTCCAATAAATAAAAAATGAAAGTATGGATGCTTGCAGGAGATCCACGCAGTGGCACAGATGAAGAAGTGTCCTCGCCAACCTCTGTGAAAGGGACACAAACAAACTTGGGAAAATCTAGATCTTTCTCCACAGCGAGAAGTGAGACAGACAGAGGGTCTGCTGGAGCAGACTTGTGACACCTAAACTCTGAGATAGGTGCTTGACAGATGGAGGTGAAGTCCTCCTATCCATTGTAGCTGGTTTTAGGACATCTAGGATGCTGACATGGTGATGAGAAAATGGATCAAGTATAGGCTGAATGAACATGAATACACTTGAAACAACCTGTGTGTGCAACATGTTTATGGGTTCAAGAAATTGAGGGATATCAAGAAAAGTGGTGATTAGTAGGGGCTCTTGTGAAGGAGAAATGAACACTTTGACCCACTTAGCTTGAGGCCCAATAGTCACTCTGGGTGCAGGGGGAAGCGTGACAAAGGTAGCAGTGCAGGAAGCAGATGAAGAGGCAACAAACATGGGCTCAAAAGATCTATTCTCCTCCCTTGTAGTGGTCTCACAAGCTAAGGCCATGTCTCATCGGCAATACTTACGCTCACACGCAATTTGGTTATGACATAGATGCAAACCTGGCTGAGAAGGCTACAAAGGAGCAACATCATCTTGCTCCATAGGAGAAGTCGTCGGTGTTGTGGCCGACACTAAAGAGTGCTCAAATGATGGAGTAGGACGTGGGGCTGACAACATAGGCATTGGAGGCTCAGTCATGAGTGACCTTCCCCTTTTTTCCCTGTGGGTAGCTGGGCGAATAGGAGGTCCCTTGAAGGATGAGTGGTAGGTGCCAAGGGAGATTACACAATCTTATAAGTCTTCCTGCTGTGACCATAAAGGGTAGGGCAAGAAATACTCATTTTGCAGGTGGATGCCATTATTATTGTATCTTTAGTAAATATTGTTATTGTTATGATATTAGCATCCATGTTTAGCACTTGAGAGTGTTCATAATGAAATCTATGAATTCATAATAATAGTTGCGTTCAAAGAACTGATCTCTACTAATGGAAGCTCTAAATTATCTGCATAGTGTGAAATCCACACATGGTTCACGGAGCTTCCTTCAGGTGTGCTAGATCCCTTAGTGTTATAGTGGAATGCAAAGTAAAAATGTGTGGAACTCATTAATATTTTACCTCCAACACAAGTAGCCCTCTTAGATTGAGCTATGACTCTAATGTTAGTTCAATCATTAAATCCCATCACAAACGCTATGCTAGTTGTTACTAAATATATACAAATAATATGAACTAATCTACTAAAGGAAATCAATATTTTCTGCTAGGATTGAAAATAAAGTGAAGATGGCTTGAAGGGCATTTTGCTAGCTTGTAAATATGCACAATAGTTGTGATACATAAATTTTCCATTTAGAGAAATGATAGATATGCTCTGCACCAAACTATTATTATCATTGTCAAAATGTTGAAGTAGTTTATGCTCCCTTGTTCTTCTCGCTTTGTGTATTTTCCTAGCTTCAGATTTGTTTGAACATTTTTTCTCATTTGGACTTTGATATGGGTTTTTGCATTGTGGATGAAGATAATGAGCACAAGAACAAAGAACATAAGAGAGAGTACTTGGTATGTATTTTAAACCTTAGATTTTTCATTGATCATTGAAATTTTATAGTTTTTTCATTGATCATTGAGATTTTATACGGATGTATTTAACTGCAGTAATTGCTTCTTATTATGACTTCAATTCATATCAATTTATTTTAATGTATTATAGGTAATGGAAGAATTGATCTTTTTTTCTAATCTAGTTAAGTTTTACAAATACTAGATGTTAGGGTTTTGTATGAGTTTAATAAAAATCTTAGTTTATGGTTCATAGTAGTTTTTAGAAATGTATTTGTTGATCTTTGGAATGAAATCATATCACCTTAACTGTTCAAAATTATTATAGTTTCTCTTTGTAGAGTAAGAATCTTAAAAAAATGCTTATAGACGTCTTATATAATACACAAAGATACCTCAATTTCTTATTGAATGCCTACACCATTCTCTCAACTTGAATTTGGACTTGAAAATGCCTGATATTTGCTTAGAACAAATTATTTTCATGATTGTTGAAATAATAGATATGTTTATGCCAAAACTCTATTCTATGGGCGATGAATCCAGCGAGTGACAGTGTCCATATCTATGTTTTCCCTAGAAAGAAGTTACAATTCATATTTAATAGTCTCAAGATAATAATTAAGATCTCCTTTGCATTGCTAAAAAAGATTATGTTAAAATTGGCCACAATATCCTTTGTGAACCATTTTGATATCTAGATCTTCTGTATGAAGAGAAGAATGGAGATCAATTGCATCTTTCGTTGCATCTATTCTAGAAATAAACTATACCCTATAAAGATTGTTTAAATGGATGACTTCTCTACATAAAGCTTATATTATTCCTATACTTAAGTTCAAACTGTGGTCCTTTTTTAAGGGGCGCATTACACTGCAAATATTTCTTAGATTGTCTCTTTTTTCATTAGCAATATATCATTTCGAAAGCTTCTATTATTTTAGTTTAAAGTGAAAATCTATAAATTGGTAATGCATCAATCTATTCATTTCACCTGATCCTAATTTTAAATGCATTATCCTATTGGCAGGAACTTTGATGATTTGTATCACTTGTTTAGTATGTATATCTTACTATTAGCGAAACTATTGCACCTTCTTTTGGTGCAAGAGTTAGGGAAAATGACCCAATATTCTCACACCCTAACTTTGCGCACTTGTAGATCATAAACGGTACATCGAATTTCGATGATTTTTTTTATTGTCTTTGTAAGCAAGTTAACTACTTATTGCTAAAGTTTTAGCTTCTGGGTATTCACAAATCTCTTTGTGAAGACCATCGAACACAGAGTGGTAAAAAATGACAATTTCAAAGTGTCGCTTGATACCCACTATGTTTTTGCACCAATAGCCATTCACAAAAAAATGCTTGTACCCGTGGTCAAATGTCTGAATAGTCGGCTCACGATTATTGGACCCTTGGATCCTTCCCTTAGTTAATTAATAAGTAGAATAAATGGCACATTTTGGGTGCTGCATAGACAATGGTAATGTAGAATGTTAAGAGAAAAAACGGAAACGTGATATGCTAAGTGTGCCCGGCTAAAATAGGGCGGCCACCCGAACAGTCAATGCTTAGTGTGCCGTTAGAACCAGGTCAATTTTTAAATGTAAAAAATAAAAAATACACTATGATTAAAAATAAAATTTGATTGAATATCTGGCGAAAAATCGTCTTTTACAAAGCACAATCACAAATCGTCGGTCTCATCATTTAGCACAAAATTCTGATGGCGATCAGATTGTGAATTGCTCAAAACGCGTTGGAAAATCTGGAACTCCGCTTCCTCGAAACTTTCTTCCTTTCCTCCGGATAAGAAAAATCTCATCCTTTCTTTCGCTTTCCCAATTTCAGATCCTTTACTTTGATGACGTCGTGTAAGGAATGACTCTGCTCAGTCTGCACACACACACACACACAACACAAAATTTGTCAAAATTCACCATTGAAATGCTCTGTTTTTCAAATCTACATCAGAAATCAAGCAAGCAATTGTACAAACCTGTCCTTCCGTTTCTGCAGAAATCGTTGAAGTGATAACCTCTTCGCCATCGGAAGATCTGCATAACAATTGTTTCTTCTTCCATTCACACAAATTTGAGCGGATAACATACTAGCATTTAATGTTTGAACAGCGTGGCTTTGCTTTCCCCCTTCTCTACATTCTTCTGAATTTGAAACACTTTGCCTCGAAAAATTGTAGAAAATAGTTGGATTCGTTGCAACAGCCTCAGAAATTTCAATTTGCGCATCCATCAAAGCCGATTCTCTCTTGTCCTGTGGACCGTTGGATTGAAACCCTAGCGGATGCTGCGGAAACAGATCCAGGGTCGTAATTCCTTCACAAGCCCCAATCTGAACTTCTCTGCTAAAATTTTCTGAATCGCTTCCGATTCCTAAGAAATCAATGGTGAACATCTGGAGTTGAGACATCTCTAACCAAAACAAAGGGCAAATTCGATGGGATTCAACAGATTTGTTTGATGAATTGATTAGATGAGGAATGGTATTTAAAGGAGGAAGAAAGCAAAGGCTGTGATTTGACAGAAGAAAAACATGGGGTAAAACAATTTCCAGTTTGCAAAACGAAAGAAATGGCACGTGAGGAAAAATAGAAGACGTTGGGTTTACATCCACGTGGCAGAGTAAGCAATGTGGTCACAGTGGAGAAGGCGCCTTCCTAAAGAAACACATTTTTCTCTCTAAAAAAACACGTTTGATATCAAACTAATGAAGGTAGGTAGTAGTATTTTCATATAATGGCGTGCAATGACCAGTGGAAGAAGATAAATTATTATTAGTAATTTATTATTATTTTTTAAAGAAACTTTATAAAATTAATGGAAGAATCATATATTATATTTTTATTAGAGATTTATTTTGGATTTGGGGTGGTGAGGTGTAGGATTGTTTAACACCCAAACACCAATAAATATCAAATATATTTTGTCCATCTATTGCTATGAAATGGTGGGTATAGTGCATATATGGTTGCTTTCTTCCAAGCAACTTCTTCAGCTCCTCTAGATTCAAATGATGTTTCATCAATATCAATGACCTCATATGGTACCAATAATTTCTATTTGAATGTATTATATATCATGGAAAATTATAAAGAGAATAATTCGTTTAAAATAGAAATTGTAAAATGTATGTATTGTATTTTTTGGGGGGTTAAATTTGCTTTCTATATGTGATATTTGTCTTTGTTAAAGGGAGAGATTGAAGAGAGACAATTCTTAGAGGTTGGTTCTAATTTTATTCGAGCTCATATAAAAATTAAGAAATGATTTTTTTAGTTAAGTTAATGTAACATTTTATTTTGAATGGGAATGCATAATAAGAAGTTGAGGGAGAATGGTGTTATATCTATTGTGTTTACTTGACATTGTGAGGTAAACTCTGTTGTGTTAACTATGTTTGATTGAAGGTGAAATCAACTTCTATTTTATAGAATATAAAAGCATAAGAATGCAATGTTAGCAATGACATTGCATTGAAAAAATGATCTCAAAGTTTACAATTAATCTATACTTTAATTGTATATCAAATAGAATTAATTTTTACGTAAATAATTTATAATAAAATGTAAGCACATCAAAAATAAATTTTACAATTCATCTATATACTTCAATTATACTTCAAATAGTTCATTAATTTTAGATAACAAATTCATAATAAAAAGTAAGCACATGGACAATGAAGAAGACTGCAAAACTTATTTTAATCATCATGACAAGTTTATGTACTCAACAAAATTAAAAAAATAAAGAACAAAGTATATAAGAGGCAATTGCCCCCTAATTTATCTCATATTTTTGATGATATGGTTGATCATGGTAAGACTCTATAGAGCTCCCTGTTAAGCTCCTTTGTATTGGTTCTCTTTGCGTTTCAACAAATTTGTACCCCTCTTTTAGTAAAAGGTAACCAAAACAATTGTATACAAATACTTATTTCCACATGAACAATCTTAATGATCTTGATCATGCCACTAGCTTATTTGACATGCTATTATAGACCACAAAATCATCCTAACATCATTTTGTATTAATATTATTTAATTTGTCTAACTTGATATCATGTAAATAATTAAATAAAACTATCTCAAATTTAACTTCACATATTAACTAATGTTGTTATTTGGTTATTGATATTTTCTCCTCCCATGACTAATTAGATGATATTTAATTATTTAATTTATATATATTTATTTACATCATTTAAAATATAAATAAATATATTTTCCTCCCAATTTTGTGGTTGCAACAAATTACTAGTTATTAAAATTGTAATCTTAGTCATTTATCTAGGAAAAATTAAATCTAAACCCTTCATTTTTGCTTTGATTCTACCAAATTATACTCATTTAATCTCCACCATAGATCTTTTAATCAAACTCTCACCATTTATCTCCTTTTGAGAAAATAATAAATTATTACATCTTCCTATTTACATCAAGCAATCTATCTAATGGGTAGATGATGTAGAATTTTTTGAGTGAGTGTTTGAGAAACCATATGAACCATCCATCAGGAAAATCCACTTGCAACATTAGACATCATGTTTAGTAATAAATTTGGTTTCAATTTTATTTTTTAACTTTATTTTCTTCTTAATCTTAATGTGGGCATTGAAACTCAATTTGTATTTTACATTTTATAAATATACATTCTATCTTAGTTTTGATTAGATAAGCATGAGAAGGGCCTAGACCCACTATAAGACAACCATCAAGGAAAATAGAACAAATCTCACAAAAGGTGAGATTGGGAAAAAAAAAACATAGAGAATGCTTTTGATTAGAGATGGGAACTAGTGAGCGATAGTGCTCCCAAGCCTAAAGAATTGGATTCTCTTTTACCTCACTCAAATGAGTAAGGAGAGAAAGGGAAATAACTTTCTACCTTCTACAAACTATAGTCCATGTAAAGTTATCTTCCATGGCCTCATTAAAATGGGAGAGAAGAGGTTACCTCCCACTGGGAGATCAACAACAACCAAGGGAGAGGGGGTAAAACTAGATGGACTTGATGATTGATGACTACATGAGGAGTAAGAATATATGTAAAATCAACCAAAGCTAGAGGATATGCCACCATGTAGGAAATTATATCTATGTGAACAAAGAGTTTCATAGTGGCAACTTCTAGGCACGAAGGAACTAGAACATGGCTCTCATTAGGATCTTGAGAACAACAGTCCTCATCAGAATCCTAAGAACAAAAATCCCCATCAATATCCTAAGAAGAGAAATCCTCATCAAGAGCCTAAAATGAGAAATTCTCATTAGAGGAAGTAACATCAATACTTAAGTGATCTTCCTTTGCATTCTTCCACCAAGTAGCAATGCCCATCCAATGCAAAAGAGTGTACTTTGAATCCAAGTGAACTTTAGCAAAGAAATGATGATAGTGGAAAGGGGATCCCCTCATAATCCAATGGTTGTGTCTAAGACCTATATCTCACCATTAGAACCACATCCCCAAGGAGGTTCTTAGAGGTCTCAATGTCAACTAGGAATCGAACAAAGGTGGAGTGACTCATGTGAGAATTAGAATCATTAGTTTAAGAAAAATATCCAAACGATTTGATGATGGCCTCATAGAAAGAATCCTCTCAAAAGTGGAGGGTAGGATTTGACAATTTGATCCAAACTAGACACACACAAAGTAGTTAAAAAAGGGAATTGAAAGGTGGGACTAGGGTTTAATAGAAGAGAGTTCTCTCTCCAAGCCCAATGTTGATTCAACACCAATTATTAATCTCTGGAAGAAGAAAATGATGCAATGAAGAAACCTTTGAAACAAGGGTAAAGCTCAACCTTATCTAGCATAAGATGCTTCCATGAAGAGACACCCAACTCTATAGATTTGGAAGAGAAGGAAAAAAATTGTAGAAGTGACACACCAATCTACGTATTTGGGGAAAGTCCTTATTTTTAGCTACCTCTACACCATAGATGATCATGGGTGAAGTCTTGAGATAGGAAAGAGGGTGGAGCATAGGATTAGAATTAGTAGCTTGAGAAAAGATTCACATCCTAATGGATCTAGGAGGAGAGAACATAGCTAATTAGAGAAATCCTATCTCCATCCAAAAGACCCAACCATAAAAATTTCCTAACTATGAATAGTCACAACATCTCCCAGTGAATCTTGGGAAGAACCAACATTTGCTCCAACTTGGAGAGATTCATGAGAGGACACGTGGACTATACTGCAAGCAATAGAACCTATCAAGGGATTCCCAACAACACCCACATTCCTTAGAAATACACTAGTAAATGTGCTAATAGAGAACAAAGTTGGAGCCAAGGTCATAGAGGATGCATGAATGGAAGAGGGAACTCAAGTGAAAGCTAGAGAAGAGGGCACCTAGGTGAGAGGTACCATTTTAAATGTTCTAGCTTAGTTTGAACCTTTGTTCACAACTACAATTTGCATTATGTTCTTATAAATATACACAACACTTAGACATTATTTTTTATTTCAAACAAATTCATGACACACTATAAAGTATCTAACCTTTTCTCAAGTGAATTCATAAAAAACCACAATAAATGTTTTAAAGGAATTTATACTTCTCAAGTCATTAAAATGATCATCTTAGGAAAATTTTGAGGAAATATGGAAAATTATGGACACTAAATTAAGCATGCTCACTATTGCTAAGATTAAGGTGGCATCTACCTTGTAAAACCTATGTCATATTGTATGATTACAACATCCTTGGAAAGTATCACTAGGCTTTTAGGGTGTATTGAAAAATTAATTTTGTAATATTATTTCTTACTACTTTTGTGATACATTCATAAAGGATGATGGGTTTCACTAGCAATGGTAAAGGTGACTTGTGGATACAAATATTTAATTAATAATTTCTCCACATGTGGATGCCTAGAATGGGATGTTAAAAGAGAAGTGAAAAGGAGAAATGTGTGACTATTGGGCCTCTCCAAGTGTGTTCTTGGATAGAGGAAACATGTGTCTTTTGGTATATTGACATTTGTTACATTCAGTGTGATGTTTCATTTTCTAGGGTGTGTGCTCAATTTGGAGGGAATGTATTATAGATAAAATCATTGTACTTTCACATTTCAAGGAGAAAAATCAAAGTTAGGGACATATAGAGTGAAGATTCATCTTTGGGTTCTATGTTTGGTGCTTAAGACCTCTTTACAAGTCTATAAAATCAAGTCCTTGGATGTGAAAATTAGGAGGAATACCTAAATGTAGAGTTACATTATGTGAATAAGGATAGTTTGGAGCATAAAGAAGTTGAACTTATAGGTACATGTATTGTCCCGTTCTCTTGAGTCTAAGAAGTACATAGTATTGGTAGTTATATATTTTTAAATTTGAGCATGCTTCTAGTGTTAAACAAGTAAATTAAATATAATGTGTTGTTTAGTTGAAGGATGTCAAATGTGTGTCTCCCATCAATGTAACTAATTAAACGTTGAATGTCATATTTGATATAAACAAGTGTTTTCAAAGATTAACAAAGAACAAATAGTAATATTTTTAAAATTATTTTCAAGAACATGTTGGAAGAGTTTTATAATTTATCTTTTTTTGACACTCTTTAGACATTATGTAGGATGTTAGCAATCTACTAGTATGCATATGAATGTGCTAACGACATTATTCCCTTGCCGTGTGCTCATATCTTACATCATATCTATAGGTTAGAGTGACTTTTAAATTACTCAAAGATTTTTACTATTTACAAGCTTGAGGTTACTATAAAGTCTTATTTCTATGTGGTCATTAAACTTTTGGCGATGAATAGAGATTGGGGTGTGCAAAATATTATTAGTTAACTTCTGGCAATGATTAAAGATCAATGATTACAAAATGTTATTAGGCACCTAACAATTTTCTAGGTATTTCCTAAATTTATTATCTTCTTTGTAGCATGAGACATTTTTAGTGTGAAACAAATTCCCATGACTAAATTTATTGGTGGGCATAAGCCCACAATAAAACCTTATCATTTAATAAAGAATGGAAACAAGTAGTAATTAACCTAGCCAAATTAGTTAGGGTTGGAAACAATAAATGCTAAATTAAATATAGAATTGAATGTAAACTAGATTCTAAAGATATAAAAAATGGTGTTGAGGACATTGTGAGTTAATTCACCATAGACACTTGAAGCTTGAGTCATGTTAGGTAGATATTATAAACTACAAACTAACAATTTGTTGCTTCGATTTAGATTCATGCTTGTAGAACTAATCTTAATAAGTGTAGAATTGATCTAACACCTAGAACTAAAGCATATCTCATAGAAATGAGCTAGTAGAAAATAAATCATCCAAGTTTATTCACCTCAATATTCTTATATATGAATATATGTAAGACTAGTCAATTTTTCAAAAATAGATGGTGTTTAAGAATGTCTTTAGTCTAAGGGTCATATTCTCTTTAGTTAGATCTTTGATCAAATAGATTCAATCAATAACGAACCAAGATTAGGAATAACAAACAATCATATAATAAACCTAAAATGGTGTATGCTAATACTATGCTTTGATAATGCTATTATATTCCTTTAATTTATATTGCAAATCAGACTTTATATATACTAAACAAAGTCATAAATAATTTTCAAATGAACTGGATACATTTAAATACAATAACATGGTACCTAAATCAACTCTAAACATGAGCAAGATTAAAATGACTGAAATTATCAACAAAGAGGAAATTTGATTTTTAAATTAAAAAGTAAATTTTAGATCCACCATCACAATGTTAGATCCAGTCAAAATGGCTAGTAAAATGCCCAACACAATGTAAATTTGAATTTTGGATTTTAAAAATATAACCTTCAGATCCAGGATGGCAAAAATGACGTATTACTGTAAACAATAATTAAATTTATTTTTTAAAAATTCAGAGTGAAATTACAGTTCTGTTAGGATCCTCGAATCAAGGAACGAATTACAATACACAATTTAGACTATTTTGCTAATTGAACATATGACCCGGAAAATTTTCTCCTGCAGCGAAAAGATCTGTATGTTACGCTGAGGAATTACAGAAAAAATGCAGAATATTTTCTGGTAATCTGTGACTCCAAATCATATAAAGGAAGGTGTAAGATAATGACTAAATAAAGTGGGAATAAATTGTATGGTTGAACTTTTGGCAATCAAAACGGATTCTGCTTCGCTTCACTTTGACTATTTCGAATACGGAATGACTTTGTTCAGTCTGCCAACACACCCCACAAATTCCCAAATTTTCACCATTAAATTACTCTGTTTTTGAAATATACAACACAAATCAAGCAAGGAGCTCAACAAACCTGTCATTACGTTTCTGCAGAAATCGTTGAAGGGATAATTTCTTCGCCATTGGAAGTTCTGCATCACAAATTTGATCCGTCATTAATTCACTCTAAAATATTTACAATCCGAAATAGCACAAATTTGAGGGGAAAATTTACTGGAATATGATGCCTGAATTGTCCGGCTTTGCTTTCCCCTTTCTGTGGATTCTTCCGAATTTGAAACACTTTGCCCTGGATTGGTTTTAGCAGCTTCAGAAATCTCAATTTGTGTATCCAAAATAGCTGATTGGATCTTGTCCTGTTTACTGTTGGATTGAAACCCTAGCGGATGCTGCGGAAACAGATCCAGCGTCTTAATTCCTTCACAAACCCCAATCTTTCCCAGGCTTGACTGTATTGCTGCATACAGTAAAGCTCAAACAATATTAATGATGGAATTCTTCAACAATTGTGTCAAATAAAATCGGTAAATTGAACAAAGATAACTTACATCGGCTGTGCAGAGACTGGTGGTGGCAATCCATGGCGGAATTTAATTGGGGGAATTCAGTCTGATGATTTCCGATTCCCAAGAAATCGATGGTGAGCAGCTGAGGTAGAGACATTTTTAACAAAAACAGAGGGCAAATTGGATGGAATTGAAAATGATATAAGGAGAAATGGTACTTAAAGGAATATGTGGCAAAACAAGGGCGAAAAGCACGTGAGGAAAAGATATTGTCCAGGAAATATTATCCACCCACGTGGGGGATAAACCAATATTAACCGTTCACTGTAATTCCGTACACTTTATATGGAGATGAGAACATTGTTCAAATATTGACCCAACGGCAATCAGTTACAACACTTAAAATCTCAGATTAAAACGCATACAAAACTAGATTGGTTTATGTTGAGAGATGAGAAGATAATTCCATTCGACCATAGTATTATAGAGTTTTTCATTTAGTAGAAATCAATATGAAACTAAAAGGAACCCCAATACCAATTTCAAATGGTAGCTGATGCAAATTCAAATATTTTAACTTTTATTGTTTGTGTCTTATTTAAAGATGATAAAAGAAGGTGAAATATCAAACAATTTTTTGTCTTTTGATTCCTCTACCACTTCAAGACTACCTTTAGAATATACTTGTACAACTTGAGTTGGCCTAGTGGTTGAGAACTTGTATTCTTGAAAGAGAGGTCACAAGTTCAAATCCCATAAGGGGGTAGGGTATGCACGCCTTGTTTGTAGCACAATTAGATGTCTCCCACAAGGAGTATGAGGTAGTCCCATATCATTGTCACCATATGTAGACCCATAGACCCAAAAACATATGGTTGATGTCGTGGACTATAAAAGAACCTTTCCTATCCTTTTTTCAATTCTATATCTTTTATCAACATCTCATAAGTATAGTCACAATATAGAACATGGTGAGTTTCCTACAAGACATACAAATCTATCTCCTCTTTCCTTGGAATCACTTTTTATTTCTCATTTTTCTCAATGACCATTAAACCCTAGTAGTAAAGACAAGCCAAAAGATATTGTAATTAACATTTAACCCATTCACATAACCAACCAAAACCACATGCAAGGAAATCATACTAGATCTTTCCAACCACCAATGTTACAAGAGAAAAGACTCTACAACCTCTTGCACAAAAACACAATCAAAGAAAAGATCATTATTAGTTTTAATACAATTAGAGTTTATGGAATAATTGTTGCCCTCAGGCATAGAAAGGAAAAATAAAAAAGAAGTATTTTGAGCAACATAAGCCACCTAAAACCATATTTATTAGCTTGAAATACCAGCATACAAATGTTAGACTTCTTTTGTCATATAAACTATTGATTTGGAAAATTTGAGACTGGATTGAGTCTATTTGAGCTTTGATGCAATTGGTGGCATTGGTCGACTTCAGATTATATTTAAAAATATTGGTAGCACTCTTTACACAAATTTTAACATTTTTCAAATACTCCTGCAACTTGATGTGAGCATTCTTGCACAATTTGTTCATTTCAACCTCCCTTTTGTTAGACAATCTCTTCTCAATCACTTCTACTTTCTTTAACATAGTACATGTGAATGAACCTTAAAAGAATTCATTAAAAACTTCAACTATTGCATAAAATCAAGATATATATTGTTGATGTTTGTAGCATCGCTCAGATAAAAAATATAGATTATATGATTATTATGAGAAAAGATTTATTATATATATACATATATATTAATATATATAAAAATTGATATTACTATATACATTGATATATATGTAAATATAAAGTTAGATTATAATTATTCTCATAATAAATAAATAGTTAAATTGATAAAATAAATATTATTTTTATGTAAATATTAGAGAAATTAATATAATACTCAAGATATATTTTACACACACACACACATATATGATCATAATTGTCATTATATTAATTACATACATAATAATGAATAGACATGTCCCATGAAGGGACATGTCTCTTCTTGGCTCATTCTCAATATAAATGCAAGAGATTGTTGCATTTGGAAAATACATACAATCAGATAGTGCTACTACATTTGCAATGATCCTAAAACCTTAACATATATCAATATGAACATGTCCAGTAAGAAATCAAGGAACATCTTAACATCATCATCAACGAATTTAGTCTCAATCAATATTTTTTTCTCAAGTAAAGATGAAGACACAATAGGTTTAAACTACAACAAAGAACTCAATAGGTTTTTGAAAGGATTCATGTCACTAGGAGAAGCCTCCTTCTCCTGTTCATGCGCACCTTCCTCTTCCATAGTGCCACCTTTGATATTAGTTGTCTATTATTTTATATGTGTCATCCTTCTCCAGAGAGAAGGTTTCTCCCTTTTTGAGATCTTTGACAACTTGGGCTGCCAATTCAATTATTTCTCTTAGAACTCGTTCCCTTGTTTCACAAGTCTCCTTCATCAAAAGATTGACTCTCTAATTTTTCTTTAGACTCTGAGATAGTTTTGTCAATGCAACATTAGCATATTCTTTAGTCAGGATGTTTTCATCAAAGGTACGTTTCCTTATTTTATCTTCAAGTTTAATTTCCTTAACATTCCTTTCGGTTAGTACTTTAGTAAGATGATTTGTGAGGTCTACTGGGACATCATCAAACTTTATCAAGCTACCATGTTGGATTAATGTATTGAAGACATTTATAATAAGTGTTTTTGTCTTCTTAGGATTTAGAGAGCTCCTTTTGTCATTTGGGATCCTGCTTGGCTTTTGCTTTCACCTATTTCCTTAGAGACCTTATCCTCTACAGTCTCTTCACTAACATTAATATGCACAATTTTTTTCTCCATCACTAAAGCTTTTGACAATACTTTTCTACTTTTATTTTGGTTGGACAAATGAAAAGTGGGTATGTTAGAGGGTAAGTGCACCAAGATGGTGTGCAAAAAGGGGGGTACAAGTGGCCACTTTTTCCCTGAAATAAACCTGACTTTCAAAGAGAAATTAGAGGGACTTGCACCCAAAATTAGAAGATGTGTAAAGAATAAGAATTGCAGTACTCTGAATCTACTTTTTAAACTATTAAAGTTTTTTTAAAAAGGATAAGATTAAGAGAGTCAAACTCTCTGTGCATGAAAAATTAATCTTGATTTTTTCAGAAAAATATAACATAGCTATTTCTGTGTGCTCAACAAAAGATATAGTTAGATTTAGTATTTTGAAAAACCATTTGGTAGGATGGTAGGTAAGAGTGAGATCTAGATGTTGTGTATTTTTTCATAATTTTCTGTTGAGTACTTTTTTTTAATGATTTTTTGAAGTGATCTCATCTTAAAAATATGGTACATGTTCGTGTGCTTGGCATAATTTGCATCAAAATAGTCGAAAATGCAATTTTTTAAAAAAGTGTATAGATTCAAGTGTAGAATAGTAATATGTAATTTTTTTTGCAATTGGTCAAGTAGATAAAAAGTTATTAAAAAAATGGTACACATATGTCTTTGAGGCTTTTCAAGGCATTGGTAAAGAAAATTAAATTTCACTATGTTATTGTTGTCCAAAAGTTGAAAAACTTTTATGGTCAGAAAGATGAGAAGACGTGCAAGATTATGGTGGTAATTTTAGAGATACCCACTTGATCATTTGTAAACCTGATGAGGATGAAGTCAAGAGTTCATGTTGGAAGATGAAAAAATGTGTAAAGGGATTAAAATGGAGGGAAAATGAGCTTTCAAGCCTTAGGGTCATTTACTAACCCTTTTTCCAAGCCTAAAATGCATACTATTTTTGGTGTTCATCATAACGCACTTGGGTTTTGAAAAGGAAAAAGTACATTTTATATCTTTCATAATGCGTACACATTTTGGAGGTGTAAAGGCATGCCTCTTTTTGTTTCCTCTCTCTTTCTCTCATATTCCTTCCCTCATCAACTTCTCTATCTATTATGAGCTATAATTAGCCTTCTTGATCTCTATCTCATCTTTCTCCCCATCCCTCTTCTCTTTTCCTCATGTATCTCACACTCTTCTCCTTCTCACACTCTTCTCCTTCTCATGCTCTCTCTCTCTCTCTCTCTCTCTCTCTCTCTCTCTCTCTCTCTCTCTCTCTCTCCCTCCTTACCTCTCTCTCCCCTACCTTTCTTCCTGGGTTGCCATTTTCATAGAACATGTATGGCGTATGGAAAAGTAGAGTTGAACCTCTATTTTTTCATAACCCATAGGTGTTCTCTCTCTCTCTCTCTCTCTCTCCTCCCTTCCTTCTTGGGTTCCTATTTTTACAGAACCCGTACGGGTTATGGAAAAGTAGAGTTGAACCTCTAATTTTTCATAACCCATATGCGTTATGTGGAAAATGTTAACATTGGTTTTAGGTTTCCATAAACCATATGGGTTATGAAAAAATCTATATAATATATTCCCAACATCCTTGAAATCAGCACTGTAAGTTTTTTTAAGGTTCCACTGCATTGTTTGGCATCAGTTTCTGGGACAGTAACGGTTAGGTTTGCATTTTTTTTTGTTAATTTTTCTTTGAAATGATTGATTTATTTTATTTTCTGGTTTGTTACTTTAGATTACAATAAAATGATGCTCATTTGTTATTTTCTTTCTATTTTATTGTGGATTTTCATCATGATGTTATGTGTAGGACAATCAATATTAATATAATGGGAAAGAACAAGAGAGGAACAAATGAACAATGAGAGGAAGAAAAGAGAAGACAAAGGGAGTGTATGAGGAGGTTGCGTGGAGGTACGTCATCTAAAATACCTAATGAAAGTGATGAGAATGCACCAATCCAAATTGACATGATAAATGTACCTAATGCACCAAATCAAAATGATCAATATGCACCAATTTAAATGCACGTGACGAATGCACCTAATAAATGCAATAAACATAGTCCATTTGAAATCAATGTGATGAATGCACCTAATTAATTTGAAGAAGATACACCACTTAAATCTGATGAGATTAATGCACATAATGCACCTAATGAAAACCAAGAGCATGCACATATCTTAGCACCTCCTAGAATAATTCATAGAAAACAAAAGATTCTAATTGACATTGATGAAAATATTGTGAGGCCAATGCATGATAAATTTTTTGAAAGAACTTGTAGAAGAGCAGTTAAAATAATTTGGAATAACTATTTTGAAAATTCAAACCAAAGTGGAAGATGCCAATTAGTTGTTGAAATGATTAAATATCTAAAATTTAGAGAGACAATGAGAATTTTGGGGTTAATAACAATTGAAAATACTAGTGAAAGAACTATTGTGAGAAATCTATTTGATGCGTACCAAGCCATTGGTATGAAGGCACATACAAAAGATGCTAATGTTACTTGATGTGTCCTCACATCAACCGTAATGAGAAAGGAAATGAAAAAATCTTGTTTAATAAGAAAAATAAGTAAGTCATTAAGGATAAGTAGAACAACATTATGCAATGCCTTAGAGAGGTGAGAGAAAATTGGAGATCCTAATAATAATTCTCTTTGGGCATTCTCGGGTAGACTCCCACACAAGGACAAGGTTGTTGTTGATCAACTAAGAACATTAATTGACAAATTTTGGCATGACAACACAAGGGTTTCCCCTAACTAAAGAGATATTAGAAGGCAAATTGGAATTAGAAATCATGAGCCACATCCAAAACACTATTTAGACATGACTCAAACACAATTTTATGAAAGGTTTCTTCAAATCTTTCCTCATATTAAATTTAGCCAAAGGTTTTTTGACATGACAAACCATTTTATGTTAAGATTAATCATGCATGTACTACGTGTTGTTGTAGGGTCCATGTTGAATTTTCCATGCATTACTTGATATTTTTTGTTATATATGTTGTACTTTGCACACTAACGATGTTTTGTAGGCATGTGGTCTACAAGCACCTCCTAAGTCACCGAGAGAATTTATTTCAAGTGTACTATGTAGATGAGATGACAGGTGCATTTACTATAAGATGATTTGTTTGAATTTTTTTTTCCTACATGTGGTGGTTTGCAACAGCTTCCTAGATGCCTACATCTAGATAACACACATGAAATTGGTAAGACATTAGGTTCTATTGGAAAATACAAGTTAGTCACATATGGTGTTAAATATGGAAAAAAATTAAATAGGTGTGACATAGTAAAAAGGAATATATGTGTAGTTGATTTTATGAAGATGTTTTAAGAGAAACTAGTTTATGAGTACATAGGTCACACACATAGAGCTAGGTGGTTAGACGAGCAATTCAAGTTGTGTAAGGAAACTTTCCCCCTTGGTACTATTGTGTTTGTCATTAATTTTTCTAAGAATTATACACTGAAACCTCAAAATGAAGTGCAACCTATGTATTACCACTCTACACAAGTTACAATTTTTGTACACATGGAATTCATGCATGCACATGATAGCATAGAGGATGACATAAAGGTTATATGAGGGTATCACTTCTATATTAGTGATGATCATACTCATTCCTCAGCTTTTTTGCAAGGATTATTTATAGTCTTATATGATAGTTTAAGGGAAAGAGGTATAAGATACAACCAACACTTAATATGGTCGGACAATTGCACTGCACAATTCAACAATGCAAAGATGTTCTACTGGTTGACTAGGATGCATGTGATAAGTGGTGTAAAACATTTTTTAAATTTCACTGAGGCGAGGCATGGAAAGGGAGAGCATGATGGTGCGGGATCATGTTTGAAAAGAGCTCTTACCAGAGAGGAATTGAAGTATGAAGGTGGCACAATGTTAATGGATGCATAAATAATTGTGCAATGGTGTAACTCTACGATGGGACCAGGTAATGCAGGTAAGTTTATGGTTTCTAGATATTTTTTGTTGATACATGAATCTAACATTGAAAACTACCTAGATTGTTGTACACTTAGAGGATCAAGTGACATGCATTCATTTAGAAGTTCAAATACAACATCATTAGCTATTTATACTAGATAAATTGCATGCTTTTTCTCTTTGTGTATGCATTTTGTGTGGGATGAATGTGAATTAAAAGACTGGGTTGATCAATGATCTTGTAGACCTTTGCAAACCCTAGATACTTATCAACTTCCTAGAGAAGTACAAATAAACTAGTTTGAAGTATCAATAGATTTTGACCATGTATCAAACCTAGTTGAACCAGGTAATTTCTCTAGATTTTGTAGGTTAAATCAATTTTAAGCTCAATTTATTAGTTCTTTAAATATTGATTTTGGTATTAACTAGTCCTTCTATTAAATGAAAGTCATCTATAATTAATTGTAGATTAGAACAATTAAGGGGCATATTACTTTTTGTGTCATTGTATTGAGGTAAAAAAAATTTGACAACTACAGTCATTGATAGAGAGGGTATTCAATACCCAATAGGATCCATTCTTGTCACAAGGACATGGCTTAGAAGGTACCACTGTTGTGTCTAGTTGTATGCATAACTATTAAACTCTTTTTATTACACTTTACATTGATTTGGGTATTAAACTCTATAAAATGTAGGTATCCTATCAAGAATTCTAATGCAAGGTTGTTTGAGGACTTTGAGATACGTAGACATATTCTTCATTACTCTAACCTTATTGTTGCAACAAATATTCAATTGATTAAGTATCATGGTAGACCTCTTAACAAGAATTTGTGGAAAGCTTGTGAATCTGACCATAAGTCAATACTTGACATAATAAGGGTTAGAGTTGATCCATAAGATTCTCTTGATTAATTTTGGGTAATCTAGAAGAATGATTCTACAATATAGTAGAATGATTTTGATAATTTTGTGTATATCTTTGAGGTTCTCTATGTACATATTTAGAGGCCTAATTTTTCACTTAAGGATGACAATGAGATGTAATGTGCATATTTAGATGCCAAATTTTATATAAAAAAGGGTTTCCATGTGCATATTAGATGCCAATTTTTATATAAAAAAGGGCAATGAGCTGTCATGTGCATGTTAGATGCCAATTTTTGTATAAAAAAAGGGTAATGAGCTGCCATGTGAATTTTTATGTGAAAAAAGGGCAATGAGCTGTCATGTGCATGTTAGATGCCAAATTTTTCATGTTCCATGTTTCATATTTCACATTTCATGTTTCATATCTTTCAAACCATTCACCATGAGATCGAATCGTCTACTCCATTAGCTCTCATTGGATGGGTAAACACTATTGACAACCCCATTTCACCCATGGAGTCCCTCGAGCATTCATGAGAACACCTAACCAAAGTGTCCCTAAGGGTCACTAAGCAACATTGGACAACAATCTTTCTTGGGGCATATCTCAGAGCTCGTGTAAGGTATCGATGAATTGTCAGGAGCTATAGGATCATGCTATGAAGGCCTACAATTACCCATCTTAGTTTTGGGAGATTCCCCTTCATTTTAATTTGGCATTTCTATCTCGATTTATGTTGAAAGTTACAATGTTGCCTAACTGGAATTAGCAACATTGATTATCTTTCAGTCTATTCACCATGGGATCAAATCATTTGCTCCATTATCTCTAGTTGGCTAGCTAAATGCTATTGACAACCCCATTTCACCCACGGAGTCCCTCAAGTTTTCGCAAGCACACTTGACCAAAGTGTCCCTAAGGGTTACTAAGCATTACAAAAGTAAAAAAGCTTGTACTCATATCTAAATCCAAATGTTTAACACACATATATATTGGAACCTCAGATAGTTCTCCTATACTCTTAAGAGGCATCGTCGCTAATGAGGCCGCTATGACCATTTCCTATATGAAAATCATAACACATAGTCATAGAGGAAGGATTTCTAAGAGATTTTGAACAAACAAGAATGCAATCAAAAGTGAATGTTAAAATGTTACCTCTTCCCGCTCCTAAACATCAGTGACATTCGATGCATTCATTAATTCTGTAAAACCCAACTATTTTTGTATATAGAACAAATAAGATAGGTGCATTCATCAATATACATGTACATGTTTAATCATAATACTTTTCAACAAATAAACTTAAATTGTACTAAATTACCTTTTGTACTTTGGGTGTCCTCAAGGATTTTTTTTTCATCTCAATGTCTTCAAGCTAGGTGGGGTACCCTAGTAGAAACAAAATTAACATAAGAGAAATGAATATGATAACACATGGGTTCAATTAAAATTATAAACAAGAGGTGTGAAAAATATGATATCGCAAATCTCTCTAGGCCAAAGTCAATGGAAAAAAGTGTCACATCATACACTTTGGACATTTGAATCCCTAACAAGCCCTATAAAACATCAAATAAATATACATATTAAGAAAAGATACCTTGACACCAAGAAATTATTCTATTTTTATGAATATTTAAAAACTATACCTCAGGTTTCGAAGCTACCCATACATGTCTAGTTGAATGAACACTTTGTGGTGTGCTCGTAGTATCACCTATTGCACCCTGCAATGTATATTAATCATATATCAATTTATTTATTTTTCTCTAAATAATTATTTTTTACTTTGATAAGATTTAGGTGATTAATTAATAACATATCAAAACACAAATAAACATACTTGCGTCTATTTCCTAGAAAACACCATCATCAACAGGTTGTTTGTGAGGGCCACATCCTCAATAGAAAATGTCTGGCATCTACTCCCACATTGTGTACATGAATGGGATGTTGAACCATCCTTGTTTGCATCAGTATCTACCCCAACACATATACCCTGACAGCTAGGGTACATATGCTCAATGGGTTGGGCTGAGCCAAATGGAGCATCTGATGATGATGGACGTGGTGCAGGTGCTAATCCACCCTATACCTCTACTAAATGTGTTCCATGCTCAATAATTACATCGGTCAATATGTAGCTGCCTGAAGGGTCTGTAATACATAGACTCCTTCAGTACTATTGGGACTGCAACATGAACTATGGTTTTTTTAGCTAGATGCCTCCTATGTTGTGGCTCTACCACCTAATGGGCCCCAACTCTATCTTGTCTAGAGTCTCTCCCTCTACCTTGAAATTGTTAGATGTCAAAGTGATTCAGATTCTCATCGAGGATAGACTCACAATATAGCTTTCTTAGAAAATATAAAGGCACCTCCCAATTATTACAAGGTGCTTGGTCAAAGGCCATATACCACCTATCCCAAAATGTAGATCTCATCCTATTATGAGCACATCAATATATAGGAAACCAATTCGTAGTTACTTCTAGGGATTTAGTACTAATAGGATCAGGGAAAAGAGCACATATGTCATCTTTAAGTATCCTCTTCTTTTTCACTTGATCATATGACAACCCATCGGCATAAAATTCATGACATCTATCCCTCCATGAACCCCATGTTGTAACCTCCCTAGACACCTCATTCACACTATTTCCCATTCTTTCTAAGGAAGTGGCAAGGGATGAGTGGTGCTCAAAACTAGAGGACCTCAACCTATTAACCAATATGGATATTTGGGTACTATTTTGTTGAAGGCGATTGATAAGGTCCTCTTGTGTCGCATCAACGCGACCTACTGGAGGACACATAAGGTTTGGCTTTGGGTTTGGGGGTGGATTTAGGTTTTGTGAGGGTTTTCTTGTTGTGGGGTTTCATTTTGAGGGTTCTCTTGTTACTCATTTCCAACATTATCAAGATTTTCCTTGTGTTCAAAGAGGTCTTTCTTGTCTCTTCCATGGTCGGGGATTATTTTCTGAATCTAACATCAAATTAATTTAAAAAAAACTTAAATCACTTAAAAAACCCTACTCAATCGAAATTGAAATAAAAACTATTTAAAAAAAAAATTCTTACCTATTTGATGGCGTGGCATGCTTGCAAAATGATCAGTATGGAAACAAAATCCAATAACAACAAGAACCTTCTCGAGTTTTGGCATTTTCTCTTCCTCCTCTCTCCTTCAAACTTGTTTTTTGCATGAAAAAAAATAGTCAAATGCGGGGTTTTTAAAAAAGTTTTATGGCAGTCAAAATGCGATCAAGTTTTGTAAAACTTAAGTTTTATTTTTTATTTTTTGTGTCTTGGCAAAGGTTCAGCTTTGTCAAGCCTAGTTGTTTCTAATTTTCAATAACCCAATTGTGTTATGAAAAGTTTTAGGTTTTTTTAAGGAGGTGGCCACTTTTTTGCACACCACCTTAGTGCACTTACCCTAGACATTCTTCTAGATCTCCTATGCTCGGGAAACTCAAATTTAGGCTGATCTACTTGATTAACCCATGTCTTGTGAACCTTTTTAGTAGTAATATCTTCAAATGCTCCAATTTTTTCTTTATCAAGATGAACCTTGATTTCTATAGCAACATGTCTACATAGCTAGTCTAGGTAGCTCTAAAGAGCTCATAGTATAACCTATGAGGCTAACAAGCTATGGGTACAAATCCATATAATAACTAACTTTATCAACCATAAATGTGATATCATTCTTATAAGTCTCCATAATTTCTCTAGGAATCTTGAATCTACTACCAGTTTTTTCTTGAAAGCTTGTCATGAATCCCCAATAAGAAGAATCACACTCTTCAACACTTGTATAGCTCAAAATTTATCTTTTAATTTATGCTCCAACTAAGATCTCTTCATTCTACACAATAATAGGTCTACTAGGAAATCCATTAAGATAATAGAATGTTAGAAAAACAATGAGAGAACTGTATTGCAAAGGATAATTTGAATCTTTATATTTCTTTAGATTCTCAACTAGCTATTGTCTTAACACTTCACACAGGTCAAAACTCTTTCCTTCCTTCCTCATTAAGTAGGCTATATGAATATTTGTTGTAGCAGAATTACCTTCCCTATTAATAAATTATATTTTATAAGAAATTCCCATAGTAGCTGTGATCAAAGAAAACCTAACCTGTTCAGAACAAGCGTAGACATTCAAACATTAGTTTAAGAGCATATTCCTAACATATAGTAAAATCAATTTGCAAAGACACTTCAGATAGAGCTCAACGGGAGCACCCTGTCACCGTTCGATTTTCTCTTGATTGAGGGATGTGGGTGTGCTCTCCAAAAAAATGGAGCTTGTCCCTAATGTAGATTATGAAGGTTTGGGATGAATTATGGACCATGAGAAGCCCATAGTGGCACATAATCAAGTATAGAACACCTGATTTTCCCCTAGAGCCTCAAGGAGCCTAATAGAGCTAAAATGTAGATTAAGCTACAAATGCTTATTCTAAGATTGATTTTAGACCAAATGAAGTGTGATGTGATGAAATGATATGCCAAAACATCAAACAAAATAAGATTAATCCATATTAGCTAAGCTAGGATGTGAGTTAGAAAGCTTAGAAATGAGTTAAAACTAACAATTAAGAATTAAGCTATGATGATCTAGAATTGATTTAGCATTATAACATTACTATTTAAGTGAAAGGTGAATTGGTGAAATGATCTAGGAAGTGAGGGCATTTATAGGATTTGAGGAAGGGCTTGGGTTAGGAAGTGGAGTTAGGGTCAGAGTCAGGGTTTGGAGCAGATTCTTGGGTTGAGTTAGGTGTAAGGTTAGATGGATGAGGGTTAAGGGTTACTCACACATGTGTGAGAAACACTAGGGAAGTGTGCCTAGGGAATCAATATGGAAGAAGGGTCATGGACTTCATTATGAGGCTGTAAGGAGCATTAATGAGGGTGTAAGAGGCCATTAATGAGTCTATCAGGCTCATTAATGAGGATGTTTGACCAAAAGTCAAAGGAGGATGGATTAGACTAAGAAGGTTAGGAATCACCTTCTAAGTAGGTTTAGGAAGGGTTTAGGAAAGTTTAGGAGGGTTTACAAGGGTTTAGGAATCTCTAGAAGATTCTAAGGTTTTGAGGGATTTAAATAAATAATTTATTTATTTAAAGGATTTTTGGTCAATTTATTAAATAATTAATAAATTTTGGAGGGAATGAAGTTTAAATTGGATTTAAACATTTCTGGAAGGGATTTCTTAATTAAATTTTTTTAATTAAGGTAGGAGGGATTAATGGCATAATAATTAATTAATTAATTAATTAAACAATTAACAAATGATGATGTCATCAGGGGCAACAAAATAAAATATTTTTATTTTGGCAAAGGCATTTTATGTGTTGACATTTTGCCCCTCTTTGATGTAATGCCGCAAGTGGCATGGCATCAAAGACAAGAAAATAAGATGCCCAAGGCTAGAATTTAGAGGATAAGGGGTTGTGCCCCCTCGAGAAAATAACTCAAAGAGGAAACTTTGTGGAATTTTCTCGAAAAGAACATAGAAAGAAGGGAAGGGAAGAATAAACAACCAAAATTCCAAGAGCAAAGATGCATGAATACAATATGAGATGAGATGTAGGATGAAGCTATATGAAGGATGCAAGATGCAAGATTTAATCTATATGATGTAGGATGATGCTAGATGTTGGATGAGGGATTTGTGGAGCTCTGTTTGTAAATGTGGAGAGCACAACCTAGTTTGATATAGAAACATTAGAGACCTGCCAAGGTTACTGAGAACACAAGGCCTTGTCACCAGCATTGCATAGGATTGACACAAAAAAGACATGCAAGGGTTGCCCCAGCATCATGCATGAACCCAAGAAGAAGCATGGTAGAAACGATACTGGAGAAACAAAAAAAAAAAACATTTCCCAAGTGCACCATGCAACCCAGAAGATCACATGTGAACCATGCAAGGGTCATGTCCGACTGACTCATAGACATAAGAAAAAAGATCAAAAGACCTTGCCCTTGATTGCCCTCATGTGCAATGCACCATGATATTAATGATCATGGTGACTTTGAGGAGAGGAACAATGAGAAGCTGTAAAAGATTAACAAGATCCAAAGGACAAAATTCAAGATCAAAATGATAACTCCAAAAGACATCCTTTTCCAAGGAGAAGGATTGATTTGATTGATGGGGGGAAGATTGGGTCTGAATGTGAGGAAGGATACATCCGACACAGACCTGGTTAGATTGGTGGAAGATTAGGTCAGACAGGAGGAAGGATACATCCTCAAGGACCCATTGAATGTGTGTTGTTTGCTAGAAAATGATGAAACAAGGATAATCATTGTGATCAAGGATAGTCAACAAAAGATATTACTGAAGTACAAGGCTAGATGGGACAAGTTATCTGATCAAATGCTGCTATAGGACTCATGAGGATATGTACAACAAGAAGCAACAATATGTACAACAGACAGGGAGAGATTTAAAATAGATATGTACAAAAGCTTGGGGATTGGGAGAGGAATGAATTGCTGCATTGGATAGGCTTGAGGATAGAACACCTTGGGAGTGATGGGTTGGTGGTGGGGATGGGGATTGGATAAAGAGGACTAGGTTTGGGATTGGAATGGGTTGGAGATGGGAGTTTGATAGATAATAACTCAATCCACTATGTATGGTGCTTGTTTCCAGGTTTTCACCAACATACTTGTCCAAGGTGCTTGAATCGCCAAGTTTACACCATTGGACGATTATTTTTCTTTTCTTCTTTTTTTTTCTTTTTTCTTTTTTGATTTTTTCTGGATTTTCCAAATTTTTTGGATTTTCTGAATTTGATAGGATCTGGTTCATGCATAAAACCTCTTCAGATGTATGATTTTGATAGGATCATCTAGGGGCTCACCTTTTGGTGTAGATAGCTAATATGCTCCAGAGCCAAAGCATGCTATGACAATGTAAGGACCCAATGAAGTAGGCTCAAACTTGCATTTTTATCTCGGTGTGCTTGCACTTTCTAATTTTCCTTTAGGACCATGTCACCCACTTGGAATTGTCTTGGATGGACCTTCTTGTTATAACTCCTTTTGATTCAATTCTGGTATGCAACTAGGTGATCATATGCTTGCTGCCTTTTTTCATCTAACATGTCCAGCTATGTGAGGTGTGCCACATGATAGTCTTCATTTGTGGTGTATTTCTTTATGGAGACACGCAAGGATGAGAGCTTGACCTCGATGGGTAGAATGGATTCGACACCATATACAAGGGAATATGGAGTGATGCCTATGTGAGTGCGATACGAAGTATGGTAGGCTCAGAGGGCAGGATTTATTTGCAGGTGCCAGTCATGACCAAAATCATTGACAACCTTCTTGAGGATTTTAAGGATGGTTTTGTTGGTTTCCTCAGCTTGGCCATTTCCTTGAGGGAAGTATGGACTAGAGAAGCAATGGTGGATGTGGAGTTTGGAACATAGATCATCCACATGCTGGTTTTCAAAAGGTGTGCCATGATCATTGAAGATGGTGGAAGGGATGCCAAAGCAGAAAATGATATGGTATAAGATGAACTTAGATATCTGTATGCCAGTAGTGAGGATGATCAGAATTTATTCAACCCACTTTGTGAAATACTCTGTGGCTGTGATGATATATTTATGTCCATCTGAGGAAGGGGGAGTGATTAAGCCAACGAGGTCGAAGCCCCAACATGAAAATGGCCAAGGTGGCGCAATGGGCTACAAGTCTTGTGCTGGAGCATGAATCAGATTTGCATGTTGCTGACATGGTAGACATTTCTTGTCAAATTCAGAGGCATCATATTCCATTGTAGGCAAATAATCCCTAACTCGAAGAAACTTCTTTTCTAGGACCATGCCACTCGTGTGGGCACCGTAAATTCCAGCGTGGACCTCTTGTAAAGCTAGGACAACCTCGTTTGAATCTAAACACCTAGAGAGGATGTTATGATATCCTCGATGATAAAGGGTGTTGGCTACAAGAGTGTAGCGGGAAGCTCTACAAATTAGGTTTTGGCGTTGGGTGCTGGTGATATGGGGAGATATGATACCTTTTTTAAGATATGCATGGATGTCATGGTACCATGGGGACTGAGGACCGACCAAGACACACACCATTTTTGAATCGACATTCTCATAAGCAGTCATGTGTAGCTACTCGACTAAGAACTCATACTGCGATGAGTCACGAGGGATTTCCAATAAGGATCTGATGGTTGCCATTGTGTCGACCACTTTATTCTGAAGCCTTGGTATCTACATGAACTATAGGCTCAGAAAGTGCTCTTTCAGTCTCTCCACCAATTCCTTGTAGGGTAGCAACTTATCATCCTTTATCATAAATTCATCTAGGACTTTCTTGATTATCAATTGTGAATCTCCAAACACTTGCAGTTCTATTATGTTCCACTGGATGGTTGTTTTGAGGCCTGAGATGGGTGCCTCATATTCTACAATGTTGTTGGTGCAAAGAAATCCCAGTTTGAATTATTTGGGGATATAGTCACCTTGAGGTGTGGCGAATAGGATTCTTGTCCCTAATCCATGTGATGTGTAGGAGCCATCAATGTATAGCTTCTATATCGACTGTTTGTCAATCATACGTAGATGCTCATTAGGAAATTCCATGATTAGGGGATATGCATCCACCAGAGGTTCTTCTTCTAGCTTATTAGAAATTACTTGCCCTTTGATTTCTTTTCAATCTATGTATTGAATGTCAAACTCACTTAACAACATGACCCATTTTTCCACACGGCCTGTGAGAGTGGTCCTTGATAACAAATACTTGAGTGGGTCCACTTTTGAGATAAGCTTGATTGTGTGGCTAAGCATTTAATGTCTGAGCTTTTGGGTGGTGAAGACGACTATAAGGCATGCTTTCTCCATTGGTGAGTAATTGAGCTCATAGCTGACAAGAGTTCAATTGATATAATAGATGGATCTCTCTTTACTATTATCATCATGTTGTGCTAAGAGTTTCCCTAGTACTGTAGTGGTTGCAGAGATGTATAGGATTAGAGGGCATCCTAAAATTGGTAGTATATCCTTTTAGCTTCTCAAAGCTTCTCTGATAGATAGGATCCCATTTGAAGCTTGTGTCCTTGCGAAGAAAATGCGTGAAATGTTGACACTTGTTTGCCAGCTATTATATAAATTGATGCACTAATTGGAGCTCTCCTTGTAGGCTCCTGAGCCACTTGAGTGTTCTAGGAGGCATTTCCATGATGGCTTTGACATTTTTGGGTTCAATCTTGATGTCGCACCATGAGACGATGAAGCCTAGAATCTTTCTAGATGTTACGCCAAAGACACACTTTTTTGGATTGAGCTTCAACCCATAATGATGTAGACAATCAAACATGCTTTCAAGGATATCTACGTGTTCACATCATGTCTTAGATTTTGCAAGAATATCATCCACATAGTCTTCTACGATTTTGTGTGTCATATCATGGAAGATGGCTATCATTTCTCATTGATAGGCGGCTCCTGCATTCTTTAGCCCAAATGACATCATGTTGTAGTAGAAGGTACCCCATGGTGATGTGAACGCTATCTTGTGTTGATCTTCTTCTGCTATTCTGATCTAATTGTACCCTGAGAAGCCATCCATGAGTGACAACATCTCATGGCCCGCTATGAGATTGACTATCATATGTATGTTAGGTAGCGAAAATCATCCTTGGGACATGATTTGTTTAAGTCATTGAATTCTATGTAGATTATTATCTCTCCTGAAGGTTTGGTGATAGGCACCATGTTGGAGATCCACTCTGAATAATCGATGGCTCTAATGATCTTGGCTTGTAGGAGCTTTTCTAGTTCTTCTTTTACCAATAGGGCTACCTTAGGATGCATTTTACGTAGCATCTACTTTACTTGCTTGGCATTAGGTTCTATGATAAGATTGTGCACAACTAGATTTGGATCGAGTCCAGACATGTGTGCATATGACCATGCAAAATTGGTGGTGGCTTCTTGGAGAAGCACAGTGAGATCCATTTCATCACCCTCGGTTAAAGATGTTGCGATGTAGGTGATCCTGGGACATTCTTCAGTGCCCAAGTTGATTGGCTTTGTTTCCTCAATGATGATAGGTGACTACTCAGGCCTATAATCTTGGATGGGAGGAAGAGGTAAGTCTCCATCTTCTAGAACCTCAAAAAGGTTTTCACCAGAAGATACGTCCTTTATTTTCTCTTTTTTAGAGTCAAAATGTGCCCCAGTGGGGTTTTCACATAAGGAATTGCTCTTTTCTTTTTCTTTTTCAATTTTGTGGCTAAAGCTTGCCTCTTCCCTGAAATATCCCTTAGGGTCAAGCTTGTAGATGTGAGTTGATTCATGATGTTTTTTATTATGGAAAATAGGTTTTGATGGGGCCCTAAAACCCTAAAGTACTAGAAAAACATGGATAAAGCATTTAAAGTATCACAAAAAAATTGCCACAGGCATAAACAACATCTCCCCACAAGATAGCAAGATAAAACCAGTAAAAGAGAACAGGGAAGCAAAACAAAAAACCAAGAAAGGCCCAAGCCCAGAAGAGCAGCTCAGGAAAATTCTCTAAGAATTTCCATAGCACGAATCTCCAGCTCAGACACTCTTCCAGCTGCCTCCTTAAGGTCAGAAAGATCTTTATCAGGTTCCTGGATGTCCTTTTTCTTTGTGCTGGATCTGGTCCTCTTCCTTGGTCCTTCCCCCATGGATTTGTCTTTACCACTGTTTGGAGATTGATCTTCCTCCTTACTACCCCTGTGTTCCTCAATTTTGTTTATCAACACCTTTATGTTATCATTTGAAGCTTTGAGAATGTTGTAGGTTTGCTTTGCAATTTTCTATAGGGTGCCCTCAATGCTCTGTACTCTCCTCTTCACCTCCTCCACTCTATTTTCCATATCCTTCTCCTCCTCAATTTTCCTGTTCTTATTGTTGCAATTATCCCTCTCTAATCTTCCCACTTTTTATTTTAGCTCTTGGATTTTGTGGTAGGTCCATTTAGTGGTTCTATAGCTATTGATAACGCCGATTTTAGCATTATTAATCACATCCATCTGAGGGTTCTCCTTAGTGGTGTCACTCAAAATAACAAGGTCAGGGTCAATAAGCTCTTCCATTTGTATTTTACCCTCCTTATTCTCCTTGACTAGAGTTCTCATCATCTCTCTCTTGAGACCCATCCTCATAGAAACATTATCAAAATTTGTCCAAACCACATTCCTGTCTTTGCCCAAAATCTTGCATGTGTAGTGACTAGACCCATATTATTCAAAACCTTGTTCCTTCTCTTCCCCACTCTCCAGATTCTCCTCTTCCTCCTCACCGCCATTCCCTCCCTCCTACCTTTCCTCCTTAGCTTCCATGTCAACGTCTTTCCCTCTTTTAAGCCTCCTAAAAGGCTTGCCAACAGAAACCTCCTCCCTGTTGGTAGGCATCTTAATAGAAATCATTCTCTTTCCTCCCATCCTCTCCTTATCTTCCTCTTCTCTTAAATTGGTGTCTTCCTCCCCATCAGCATTGTCACCCTCCGTGTCCATGCCCTCCGCCCCCTCATTGTAGTCTCTGTCAAACAAGATCTCAATACTCTGTTTAGGGTATGGAGTCTCCTTTTCCTCCATTTTGATTTTCTTTTTCCCCTTATTGGTCTGTGGGGTAGCCTCCTCATCCGTATCTGAATGCATATCTTGGTTGTCCTCAGTATCAGATGGGATATAATCTTCCCCCGACTCATCCAACTCACCTTTACCCACCTTGCTCACCTTCTTATACTTAATTTCTTTCCCCATAGACCTAGCTTTAAAAAATTCATAAATTAACAGCAAAAGCCCCTCATGGAAAGCAAGGTTGCCTATGGGCTTCTCCCTATAGTCATTGATGTTCTCATTAATAGATGAATATAGGAAGAAAGGGATTGATATCTTCGCTCCATACCTAAAATGGTTAAGAAGCACAAAGTGGTGGGTGTAGAGGCGATCGAATCTCGTATCCAGGGAGATGTACTTGATAATAACCCTCAACAAAAACCTCCATAGTGGATTGATAGATCCCGTTAGGTAGTAGGTACTTTTCTTCACTAAAGCCTTCTTTTCCTCCACATCCTTGGTAAATTCGATCACAACCTCCCCAGAAATATGCCTATCTCTATAGAATTTTTTCCCAATAATGGGAATGCCTATCACCACAGAGATAACCTCCTCCATCACCATGAAATCCACCCCATCAATTTTAACAATCCCCTCATCCCAACTCTTAACCACGATACGCGTAACAGAGGGTTTCCACCCATGAAGCCGGTCGATGAAATTCGTGACTTCACCTTTTTTCAAAATACTCCATAGCTTAGAATGCTGATGCCACTTTTTTGCTTCATCCTTAGGTTCCCTCCTGTGTCTTTCCCCCACCATATTTTCATCCTTCCTACAATCCTTTCTCTTGGTAGTGATGTCTTCTAAAGCTTGGTTCCAATTGATATGAAAAAATTTCGTGAAACTTCTTTTTGCCTTGTGTAGATTATACCTAAAATCAGTCATCAAAGTGTACTGATGAAAATTGATGAGGTGTAACATACTTTGTCTTTCATACTTACACATCATATTTTGGCTCCTTTCCCACAGAACATAACCTTTCATTACTGACATTTAATGTTTCCCAATCTACCCGGGATCCTCTCCCTTTCTATTAGATCTAAAATTTCATGCAAAATATTATGTCCATCCATCCATCTTTTCATTTCATCATTCTTGACTACCTAGTTGGCTAGCCTATCAGCCACATGATTGGCTTCCCTATACTCATGAGCCACGTAAATATTATCAAAGGAATTTAGGATCTAAATGCTCTCCTCAATGATATTCACGATCGTCCACGTAGGATCATTCTTCTCATTAAGATAGTCTATTATATTCTTTGAATCTCCTTCCAGCCAAAGATTTATGACTCCCATGTCACAAGCAAGTTTGATGGTTTGATGAGCTGCAATCGCCTCTACATAGTGATTAGTTTGCACTCCCAAAGGAGTAGAAATAGCAACAATTCCTTTTCCATGGGCATTTCTAATGATACCACCCACCCTAGCCTTACCAGGGTTGCCTTTAGCAGCCCCATCAAAATTAGCTTTACACCAGCCCTCAGGTGGGAGAGTCCATCTATAGTCTTCTCTCCTATTTCTATCAATATCCTTAGAGCTGATAGGAGGGTTGCCACCTTTGTTGATAGTATAGTTCTCTAACAAAGCGTTAAGGGTTTTTTGGAAGACAACTTTAGCATTAGTTTCTTTCTCCCTAAAAATTCTATTATTCTACTCCTTCCACACTTCCCAATAGACATGAGGCAAATTCCATTCCCACAAGTCCTTATTCACATCCCCAAAAACCCCATGATGCCATTGTTGAAAGAGATCTGTAGTGTTATTGGGAAAACACTAGGTCATCTTGAAAAAAGATAGGAAATGAGAATAGATGTCACTGGTAAAGTGACAGTGAATAAAGATATGGTCCACACTCTCACTATGGTTTTTGCATAGATTGCATCTATTAGGCATCATATTCCCTCTCTTGGTAAGGTTGTCCACTGTCAGGATTCAGTTTTGGAGCATTATCTAGAAAAAAAAATTGATTTTGGGAATAAGGCCAGGATACCAGGTGCTGGCCCAAACATGGATAGTATCAATGTTTTGCATGGTCTCATACCCTGAGGCAATAGAGTAGTTTATGTCCTTAGTCGCTCCCCAAATAATAGAATCCTTGTTGAGGGATAGAGGAATATGCATAATCATGTCCATTAGCGGCTTTAGCTCCTGGGACAGCTTGGTCAAATTCACCCAATCATTATTGACCCTGTAGTCTTTCACTCTACAACCAAATCTTTCCATGCATATGTTAGCCCATTTTTTATATGGCTCAATGCTCCATTAGGGCCCTTGACTTAATCAGTCATCATGCCAGAAATTTATATCTTCACCATTACCAAGTTTCCATTTCTCTTTCTCAGTGGCTAAGCCCTTAGTCCTCAGAATGCCATTCCAGATGATGGATCCCCTTGGGTCATAATCCCTACTGATGAACTATTTGAAGTTGCTATTGGCAACATATTTATCCTTCAAGATATCCCTCCATTCCCTTGTGGAGTTGAAGATCCTCCATATCTATTTAGCTTGCAGAGCCCTATTGAACTACTTCAGATTCCTAATCCCCAGCCCCCTTGCTTTTTGGGTCTACAAATAGTCTCCCAAGCCACCAACGGGTACTTCTTATTACCTTCAGTTCCAGCCCATAGAAAATTCCTTTGAATGGACTCCAAAGTATCAGCCACTTTGGTAGGGATGGAGAAAAGGCTTAAAGCATAAGTTGGAAAATTCTGCAAAGTAGATTTGATCAGTAGCACTTTACCAGCCTGACTCAGAGTGATGCCTTTCCAGCCAACCATCTTTCTATTGAAATGATCAATGAGCTTGTTCCAAAAGAGGTTAGGAGGTTTGGTCCCCATAGGAAGCCCCAAGTACGTAGAAGGAAGAGAGCCAATATCACAACCCAAAATGCTAGCTATTTTCCTCTGTCTAGTCTCAGGGGTGTTAATAAAGAAGTTCGAGCTCTTGCTCTAGTTAATGAGTTGTCTTGTGGCATTGGAGTAGGTATTGAGAATAGAATTCACATTTATAGCTTCCTTCACTGAAGCCTCTCCCCCTAAAATAGTATCATCCACGAATTTTTGATGGGAGAAAATCAGGGGCCCTAAAGAAGGTTTTATCCCAATTATATCTCCTCTGCTCCTTTTTTCATGAATAATTCTTCCTAGGCATTCAATAAGAATGATGAAGAGGATCGGTGAAAGAGGGTCACCTTGTCTAAGGCCCCTAGAAGATTCGAAGAAATTAGAGGGAGAACCATTGACCATCACTGCAAAAGTGGGGGTGGAGATCAGTTGAGAAATAACCTTTCTAGTTTTATCATTGAATCCAAAAGCTTCCAGAACTTTATCCAGGAACATCCAGTTCACCTTGTCATAAGCCTTAGATAGATCAAGTTTGAGTAGGAAGCCTTCCTTTTTTCCTACCTCTAAGGAGTGGATCACTTCATGCACGACAATGATAGAGTCAAGGATTTTTCTTCTAGGGACAAAACTCATTTGTTTAGGTGCAATAATCTCCGGGAGGACTTTGATCATTCTATTAGTTAGAACCTTTGAAAAAATCTTGTAAAAAGAGTTACAAAGACTTATAGGCCTGAAATTTTCAAAAGAATTCGCACCTGTGACTTTAGGAATCAAAACTAGAAAAGTAGCATTGATCTCTTTAAGAAAGCTCCTAGCACCAAAAAATTCCTGCACTGCTTTAACAAGGTCATCTTTTACAATATCCCAATACATCTCGAAGAAAAAAGTAGGGAACCCATCTGGGCCAGGAGCTTTTTCAGTAGGTAGAGAAAAAACAGCCTCCTTGATTTCTTCAAAATCTGGGATAGCCACCAAAACTTATTCTGGCTAGTCGTAATCACACTAGGGATAGTCTTGAGATTATCCACTTGGTCTTCAGCACCCAGGTTTAGTTCTTTGGTTAAGATAGAAGAGAAGAAACTAATAGCTTCCTTAGCAATCTCTTTATCTTCCCCTATAATTACATCCCCCTTTTTAATCCCACTAATTCTATTGGCAGCCCTATGCTTCATAGTAGAAAGATGAAAGAATCTTGAGTTTTTATCCCTTTCCTTTAACCACGCCGATCTTGACCTCTACCTCCAAAAAATTCCCTCTTTTCCCACAATGTTTTGAAGGTCAGCTAGAATAGCCTTTTTAGCATTCAATATACTCTCATCACAACCCATATTCTATATGTCTTCCTGAACCTCAGCAAGTTCCCCCATGACCCTTTCCTTAGATTGAAAGATGTTTCCAAATTCCATCTTGTTCCACTTTCTGATCTCCATTTTAATGTTTTTGAGTTTTTTAGCCACCTTGTACATAGCTATGCCATCCAAATCAATACCCCACCATTCCCTAATTTTGTCAGCAAGACCAGGGTGAGAAGACCACATCTTCTCAAATCTGAATGGGAAAGTCTTTTTCCTATTGATAGATTCAAGAGTAAGAACAATAGGGGAATGATCCAAACCAAGTTTCACCATAGAAGAGAGATTGCAATGATACCGGTTCATCTAATCCAAAGTGATAAGGGCTCTATCTAGCCTGACCTGAATACATTCCGTCCCAACTCTCCTGTTAGACCAGGTATATTTCCCACCTCCTAACTTGACATCAATAAGTGCCAGGTCATTAATCAAATCTGCCAAATGTTGTCTACTTTCCATGTCTAGGGGGAGCCCACCTAATTTCTCAATGGTCATAAGAGGGGTATTCAAATCCCCCATAATGATGCCCTTAGGATCTCCCAAATTGGCCATAAGATTGCTAATTTTATTCCAATAGAGTCTTCTACCATTCTTTGTGTTTGGGGCATAGATATTCATAATGAACTAGGTTTCTTGATCCTTGAGATTTTTGAAACGAATGAGAAAAATGTTACCTTCATCAAAAATGATATCCGCATTCATGTTGTCCTTCCATATCACTAAAAAACCACCTGAAGCTCCCTCAAAATTTGTAGCTACAGTCTTCATCCCTTTATTGAAAATAATTCTTTCAACTTTCTCCTTCTTCATTTTTGTTTCCTGAATCAAAAATATTTCTGGCTTATGATCCCTTATCATATTCCTGACAATTTCCTATTTGTGGATTCCATTAAGTCCATGAATGTTCCAAGATATGAACTTCATGATTTGGTTTGGGAACAAGATTCCTGGATGGTTTTTTGAGTTCCATTCGCTATATTTCTTGTTGTTTCTTCCTTTTTTATTTGATTCTTTCTCTTCCTACCTAGAGTGATTGATTTGCTTCCTGTGTCAGCTTTAGCTCTACTCCTCATGGCGGCAGGAGAAACCAGAGATGGGTCCTTGCTATTTGTTTTTTCTTTCCCTTAACTGATATCCAAGGTCCTGCATTATCATCTTTGTAGCCATCAAAAAGAGCATCCATTCTTGATATTTGTCCTAGAGTAGAGGCAAAGACCATCTCAAGAATTTTGTTAATTTTTCTTGGAGACACCCAAGTTCTTTTGCTTAAGTTTGAATCTTGAGTTTGAGAGGGGCCCTGCTCCTCCAAGGTTCCCCCATTCTCCTGGGTGTCTAGGACAAAGGAGTCCTCAATGATATCCTCCACTATGAACTCACCTTCCTCAGGTTGGTCACTACCTCCATTGTTGACCTCCCCAACTATAGGAGCTGGGATACTTGGGATGGCCTCAGCATCTCCCTTTCCATCATTTTCCATCTGGGCCTTTTGCAGCTCCTTTTCCTCATTTATTTTCTTTCCTTCCAAATACTAGTGATCTGGAGGGTTTCCCATTTTGTCATTGGGTCTCTCCCCTAGAGATTCTCCCTCAGGGATCTTTCCATTGGGAGCTTTCTCCCTCCACACCTTCCTGGTTCCCTCAACTTGATTAGATCCTTTTTGTTGATTTTGGGTCTCTTTTCTTCTACCTTGTTTGATTTGAGCCTTCCGAGATTTTTCCTTTTTTATGAAAATAGGGCACATTTTGGCCTTGTGTCCTACCTTTTTGCAATGGAAACAGGCAAAGGGAACATTTTCATAGTCTATCTGCTGCACACACCTCCCCAATCTTGATTGGAACTCAATCACTTTTGGCATATCCTAACCTTCTACCACCCCTACGCATATTCTGGCATAGGTGAGTCTTTTCTTGGTTTTCGTAACTGGATCAATAGATAGAGGCTCCCCAAAAGAGCTGGCAATGCCATAAAAAACATCCTCATGCCAGTATTCTAGGGGAAGTTTTGGAAGCCTGATCCAGACCGGGGCCTGGGTCAAGAAGTCATTATTGAGATCTAGGTTAGAGGTCCATTTTTGAAGAATGAGCATGGATTTCCCCATCGACCAGTTTCCTGCACAGAGAATCTTTGAGTAATCTTCAGGGCAGGAAAACTCAAAAGACATAAACCCTTCGGCCATGGCCATAACTTCAACCAGTCCTTTCAGATCCCACTTTTTCTTAGCAAAGATTCTAACCAAATCTATGTTTGGCCTGGGACCTACGAACCTGCCAACAAGAGTTGCAGCCATACTCAGAATATTGTGATCAATAAGCTCAGAAGGAACTTCTAAAGCAAAAGTCCCCTTCTCTTTGTTTGAAATATCTTTAATCTTAGGGAAAGAGGATTTACCCAATGGTTTGATCCCAAACAAATTAGTCCATCGTCCCAAGGGACCTAGGTGTTAGAAATAGGGAATACTAAGAGGGGGGGTGAATCGGTATTCTACAAACTTATACTTTTGCCCAATTATGGATATAAAAAATTATCTTTACACATGCATAACATAAGAAGCTAAACAATATGCATAGAAATAAAACTAAAGAACTCATAACACATTATTTTTTCTTGAGGAAACCCTGGCCAAGGGAAAACCTCGGTGGGGATGGTACCCACAAAGATCCACTAATCAAAAGTATCTTGTTAAGGATGTTGACCTTGTTAGGAGTCTATTACATGCATATAGTGTATCATTCTTGATTAAAGGACTATAGGCCTTGTTAGAAGCCTCAACCCTGTTAGGAGTTGGCAGTACAAAATGTGATTACCAGATGAGCCCACTGCCCAAACAAGTAATGTACAATATACACTGATTACAAAAGAAGGTTAAGGTACATAACCTTATACTGCTTGCATCAATATCTCTTCCCTTCTCTTTCACTATCACTATTACATGCATTAGTTTCTACATCATTACCTTCTTACAATTACAATTAAAATTATACAAGTAACTTTATCCAAGGGTTAACATCTAGGATGTCAGCCCTTTATATTGTTAAGTCATTATTTTGATAAACAAAATAATCCCTTAACTCTTTACCAATTCTGTCTTCATATTCTGTCCTGTCGGCTTGACACTGTCTTTAGTAAAATTGTCATAACTTCTTCCATACATGCCGTACTGACTTGTGCTCTGAGATGGGTCTTCAATAGTCATCATAGAGTCTATGTTCAAGTGCACAAGCATTGAAATTACTCCAATCAACATCACAAATAAAAACTATCTCCAGGTTCACTGGTAAAAACACTATCTCATACTTAGACAATTTCACATTACGCTCTGTCATACTAGCTCTCTGACCTATGTGATCATCATGTAGATCATATGTTTCCATAATGACAACATCTATGTAATCAACTCAGCCAAATTTCCAACAATCTCCCCCTTTGTCATTGGTGGCAACATATGAGAAAATTGGCTAAGTCTACAACTTTAAAATCTCAAAATTGTGGCCATAGTATAAAATGTATACTATCCTTATAACTCCTCAAAAATCTTATCTCTAATACAGTACTCCCCCTAAGAGTATCAATCCTTATCATTTCCTTATCAATTTTCTGCTATATATCTCTCCCCCTTTGACAACAATGACAAAATAAAGGTAAGGAGGGTTACAAAATTGTATTAAAAAAAGATTATACCTTAATTCATTATTGCAAAGATGGTAGGCTTGCAACACAATTTGCAAAATCAATCTTTATTGCCTCTAACTCCTTCTCCCATGATTTCTTAATGGAATCTGCCACATTGAGTAGTGCGCTCAGTCCATAAGATGCTATTTCACATGCTTGGAGGTTCTCAAAGTTAAACTTTTGAAAAGGTGTCTTAGCTGAAAGACATTCTTCCAATTGCTCTTCAATAATGCTTAACTTCATAGAGGTGTGCTCTCTTAAAAGAGTGAATCTTTTCATTTTACTGTCTTTCTCAACTTACAAAACTCTGATTTCATCATATAACTTATGAATTTTCTTCTCAACATCAAATACCTTCACATTGGGGCTAGAAAGAAAGTTAGTTTCATTCTGAATTTCTGCTTCCTTCATCTTCATCTTTTGATCTTCTTTTGCTATCAAGGTCTCTGATTTTTTACACTGGATGTACAAAGATTTTCCTGTTTCCAAATTCTTCCTCAAGTCCTTTATACAAATATCAAGATTGTTGATATCATTCTTGATATTCTAGCTGATGTTCAAAAGCATTTTAGCCTCATAGGTTTCTTGAGCTTTCACTTTTTCTATATTAGATAGATTTGTGAATTCATTGTCAAAAGTGTTCATTACTTTCTTTGCTTTCTCCAGAGGGTCATCTTCTGCAATTTGTGTAGTTACAATGCTTTGTAACTTCTCAGTAAGTTCCTTTAGGCATCCTTCAAGACTTTTCACTTTCTTGTTCTTGCCAATGATCTTGTTCAAGGATGTGATCAATTCCAACTGATCATTATCATCTACTTCCACTTTCACAAATGCTCAATCATAGATCCAATCTGATTCTTCTTTCTAGTCTCAGGATTAAGACTGATATCTTCTTTAGTGGGAATGCGTACTTATTTTTCTATCACTGAGGGTTCTACAACTGTAGTCTTTGGTTTCTCTTCTCCTTTTGTAGTTTCCTGCTCTTCAAAAGCCGAATTGTCAACAATGTTTTCCAAATTCTTGAATACATTATCATCAGTATCCAAGGTGATCTTTTTTCCTTCTACATTCATGACTTCATCTTCAATGTTAATGGCTGGTAGAGAGGGAATGTCCTCTTGTTCCATTTCACCTGCTTGCTATGTTGCAACTGATGGTTCTCCAACATTTTCTGACATAACCTTGATTAATGCTTGCTCTGTTTCTGAATTAACTTCTTCATATCTGCCTCCCATAATCTGAATGGTTCTCTTTTTGGTCCTCAGATGGGTGCTTAAGGCTTTCATGATCTGACTAAAATGTGTTTCATCTTTTACTACACAAAGCTTCCTTACAAGCTTTTCTCTAATAGTTGTGTCTTCTTCTGATGCTCTCTTCTTCCTATTCACAAGTTTATTATACAAATCATCAGGTATCTTACCCTGAATTTTATCAAACTTCTTATCAGACAAAATCATATGCTTTACCACTGCATTTTCCAGATTTAGTCTCTCTACATAATCATAAAGTTCATAATACTTATTCATTCTTGTAAAGTCTCCATCCTCAATGATCTGCTCATTAAGCTTCTCAACTTTAGGTTTCCAAGCTTTCTTCTTAATAGAAGTTCCATCATCTTTGATTTCTACAATTTTCCTTGGAACTGGTTGCACTAATGTTTTATGTCTCTTACTTGGTCCAGTAGCACTCTCCTTTACTCTTTTGCTAGGTGTGGAGGAAGTGGATCTGGTGGATATATTTTCTTCTTGATGAACAATAGATTTTTGTGATTAGTAAGATTCAACAAGATGATGTCAGATATTTATGCAAGATCCTAACCACTAAGTTTTGTGAAAATTCAAGAGAGGATGACATGGCAGCTAGAATGATACATGCAGCTTATTTGATGTGTGTTGACAAGGTACAAGTTGATATGTGTGAGATTCTGAGAATTCAACTGTTTGAGAATTTGGAAAAGATTAAGAAAACTAAGTATACGCAGTTTAGGTTCTCATCCTTAATCACCTATATGTTTTTTCATCTATTGAGAAGATTTCCTTACACCATTGGAAATGAATGGAATGATGGCCAAACTACAATGGAAAGGATTAACCTAGTGTACAAAAGGCATGTTATTGACAAAGTAAATGAGAGTGTAGTATTGGTAATTAAGACATTTCAGGATATAGTATCTAGCAGATCAAGGATCCCATAGTCTCTTGTGGAGAAGTATAAAAATGACATATGTTTCATGGTTGATATTGACTTTACCTAAATTGAAGAAGTAGAACCTAGAACAGAGTTCATAGACCCTCTTGGCTATGAGATATCTGAGGTAGATACAGAAGAGTATGTTAGCAGGTTACTTAAGTGTAAGTTGGACACTCATTACAATAGGTTTGAAACCTTTGAGGAGAACTTCAACTCCACAAAGACCTTACTTGAAGAGAAACAATCAAAGAAAAGAGTTGAGAGTACTATAAAGAAAATCCTAAAAGATATAGGGATGACTAAGCATGAGTTCTTAGTAGCAAAGAAAACAAAAGCAACAATCAGAGATATTGGACAAAAAGAAGTTTTGTCTGTTCCACCTTTATCATCAATTGCAGCACAACAAGAAGTAACACAAGTAAAGATTGATTTGTGATCTGCAGCTTCTAGCAATGTGTCCAAACTTGTTGCATCTATAGCATATTACTCCATTTATTTTGTTCATATCTTTAGTAGGTTTCTTATTTGCATTGTTAGTATTCCTAAACATTCTACTACCATCATTATTCTCAATAAATTCAGGTTTCCTGCATTCAATATCTCTATGTCCAAAACCATGACAATTATAACAATAACAATAACCATAATTATATCTCTTTCACTATCGCTATTACATACATTCATTTCTACATCATTACCTTCTTACAATTACAATTACATTTATACAAGTAACTTTATCCAAGGGTTAAAATCTAGGATGTCATCCCTTTATATTTTTAAGTCATTATTTTGATAAACAAAATAATCCCTTAACTCTTTACCAATTCTATCTTCATATTTTGTCCTATCGGCTTGACACTGTCTTTAGTAAAACTATCATAACTTCTTTCGTACATGCCGTAATGACTTGTGCTCTGAGATGGGTTTTCAATAGTCATCATAGAGTCTATGTTCAATTGCGCAAGCACTGGACTTACTCCAATCAACATCGCAAACAAAAACTATCTCCAGGTTCACTGGTAAAAACACTGTCTCATACTTAGACAATTTCGCATTGTGCTCTGTCATACTAGCTCTCTGACCTGTGTGATCTTCATGTAGATCATATGCTTCCATAATAACAACATCTATGTAATCAACTTAGCCAAATTGGCAACACTAGGGTGCCTCCAGATGTACTTATTTTTGGAGAATTTCCCTCTTTCTTTCCTGGATCTGGCTGCAAGGCCCGTGGGTCCCCATTTTTTGTCGCATCTCCCTTTCCTTTGTCCTTGACTAGATCTGAGCCTGTAGACTGATCATCCTTCCCCTTCCTTGCAGGTTTCCCGCTCAAAGGAAAATTCAAAAAATCGCTTCCTCCCTCCGCTCCGCTCATGTCTTCTTGCTTGCATTTGAGTTGATTCGTGATGTTGATTTGTTTGTTGGCTTAATATTCCCACGAATCTTAGGAGTGCTTATGTGCTTTGGAACTCATCGATATGTGAGATGCTTGGTTGATCCTAGTTTATGTGTTTAGGATGGAGGAGGAGAAGTTCAATGATGTTAATGGTGAGTTGATGGAGGACATAAGTGCCCAGGAGGGTATCATCGTCAAAGATGTCATCGTAGGATTTATTTTCTTCCTCTTCAGGGATGTCTTCGATCTCTACAAGGTCATCCTGGATATTCAAAAGGGGAACGTTGGGTAAGTTGATGCCCCCAATTGCAGTATTGGGTTCTTGTATATGCAGGAAAGGGGTATTAAAGATAATACCTTGATGTTTTGGATTTTTCGAGGCTGTGATTGGATCTTTGCTTCCACCTTCTTGTGGTCCTAGACCACCGCCTTGGTATTTCCATTATTCAGTGGTGAACTTGTGTGATGCTGGATATTTGTCTTTGAATTAGGCAAGGAGTTCAATGTTAGGAGGTAGAGGATATCTGTGTATAACCATCGATTGATGTCAAGGTCCATCTCAAGGCTATCTATATTTCCATGGGAAACAAACGTCAATGGTCCCAATTGCTTAATTTCATGATTGGCTTGAGCAGGCTTGCTTTGGTGACTTGGGCACCCTTATGTATATGGATCTAGAGGTAGGACCCCTACTGCAAATGCATCAGTTAGGGTGTATTCACCACAGTCCTAGTTGTTGATCTTGACAGAAGAGAGAGTGGAGGCAATGATAGTCTCCTAATCACTATGGGATCAGGATGAGCTAGCAACAAAGGTGCCAATTTTGATTCCAGGACAATGGGTGGAAAGAGGGAATGATTCTTCCATTGCACTTTAGTATGTGAAGGGTTGGGGGTCTGCATGGATGGTGATCTCAGTGCCTTGATGCAAAAATTTGACGCACTGGTGATAAGTAGATGGTACAACTTTGATGTAATGTATCCATGGTCAGTCGAGGAGGATGTTATATGGTAGATCAAGATCAACAATGTGGGAGATGGTGTCTTGAGTTGCAGGGCCTAGCTTGATAGGAAAAATAATGGTACCTTTAGAGGTATGCTCCAAGTTATTGTATGCCTTGATGGTGATGACATCATGCGATATGTCAGCCTCTGTGAGCCCTATTTTCTAAATGAATTTCAAAGTACACAAGTTTAGGACTGAGCCATTATCTATCATGCCTCTTTTAATGGAAAAGTATCTAACCATGATGGCGATGTGGATAGAGAGATTGTGGTCAAGCTCAATAGCTGGTAAATCAGATGACTTGAAGGTAAGAGCACATGATGTCGATAAATTTTCCACAAGGTTCTTAAACTGGGTGGTATTTATATTTATGGGGACATGTCCTTCTTGGAGGGCTCGTTTGAGGATTTCTTGATGGATGGGTGAAGTGCAGAGAAGGTCAAGGATGGAGATTTGGGCAGGTGTATTCCCAAGGTGTTCTAGAAGATTGTATTGGGCATTTTGAGTTGGCCTTGGATTAGCACCAGCGATAGATATCCGGCCTCTGCGTGTGGTGACTGCACACTGACTATCTTCTCCCTTAACATGGATGACATTGACTTTGGGCTCAACTTGGGTTATGCATCCAACAAATTTATCATAGTTGATATGAGCAGTAGTATAGTCTTTATGGTCAGCATGGTTTCCTCGCTTGCCTTTGCCTTGGTTCTGGGGTGGAGGATTGGAATTGACCTTGTTCTTCCCAGCATTGTGTTGAGGGAACACATTTTGATAGATCTGCAGATTGGCATTAGGCGAGGCTTGGGCTGGTGTGTCCACTTGGATCTCCTTTTTGTTGATAAGATCTTGGATATAGTGTTTCAATTTCATGTACCTTAGGGTTGCGTGTCCTTTAGCATGATGATAATCATAGTTCTCATGATCTTTATACCAGTTAGGCTTGGGAGCTATGTCATCAAATTTTTGGGTTGGTGGGTGAGTGATTAGGTTGGCCTTGACCATTTGATGAAAGATTATGTGTCCAGTGGTTCACCAAGAGGTGTGAAGGTATGTTGCTGATGGGTCTGGACTCGAGGCCTGTTCTGATTTAGAGTAGTGGATATGGCATTGGCCTGATAGGTTGGTTTTAGATGGTGATTTTGAGAATGCTGCATGGGTTGTTGATTGATTTGAGGTTGTTGTTGTTGATATGCAATAGTGGGTGTAGGAAAGGCCACAACAATTTGGACATACTTGGTGTCAGTGGCTCCAAGAGTGACAACATTTTTGTTTATGTTCCAGTAGTGAGGTTTGTCATTACTGGGCTTGCTATGGGAATCATCCTTATAGTGTTGGATTGTGCCTTCATCTAAGATGCCTCTTTCAATATATATCCCCTTGCCTTTGATGTCTTGATAGGTTTGGATGTAGTTCATCCTCATGAAGTGGGATATTTTAGGATGTAGGTTATCAATAAATATTTTGGTAAGATGCTTCTCAGGTGGTTGATATGAAAACCTTGTAGTGAGGTTTTGCCATCGTTGCAGGTAATCGGCTAGGCTTTCTCCTCCTTTCTTCTTTGAGTTGCAAAGGTCTAGCAAAGACAACTCATTCTCGACATTGTGGGAATATTGGGAAACAAACCTCTCAGAGAGTTTGACAAAGGTTGTGAATGTTCCATAGGGTATCTTATAGAACCACTCAATAGTAGTTCCTCCCAAGCTCTTGGGGAATAGGTGCATAAGGAAGTTATCACTTTAAGCTACTTCTTGACATGCCATATAGAACTCCTTTACTTGGCCGACCGAATCTCCTGTCACTCAATATTTATAAAACTTAGGTGTCTTGAAGTGTTTGGGAAAGGGGACTGTTATGATTTATTTGTCAAAGGGATAGGGACAGACTTCGTCAAATTTTAAGGCCTTGCTCTCTGTTCTAGCCTTGAGCTCCTTAAAAGAGTTCTTCATTTCTTCCCACTCAGCATTGATTGGTGTTAGAGTGGGTACTCCCATTGGAAAAGGATCTGATGGTGCTGGCGAGTATGGATAATTTTGTGGTGGATATTGCGGTGTGGGATATGGAGATTTCCGAGCAAGATAGGCGGATTGCAATGGATATTGGGGTGATGGTTACTAGGGATGATATTGATGCTAAGGTGTAGGAGCGTATTGTTGTGGAGGATATGGAATGGATTTTTGTTGGGGTACGATGGGATTTTGTTGCTGCACTGGATAAGAGGATGCTTGTTGTTGCTGGGGGATAATGGGATGTTGTTGTTGTTGCACTGGGAAGTATTTCTACGATGGAGGAGGTTGATGGAATGGTGCAGTTTGTTGATAGGATTGACCTTGGTGCACTTGGCTAATGTAGGTTGGATGCATTCTTGCATTTCTTAGGGGTGGTACAGATGTTGGGAAGCTGGTGATAGGAGATGGTTGTGCAAGGTAGCTAGTAAGATGAGATAAACTCTGCTATTGGGGTGGTGAAACTATTTGAAAAGAGGTGGATGGTACTGATAGATAGTTGGTATATGAAGGAAAGGATGAAGCTGGCAGAGGTTGTGATTGTTGTTGTTGTGCTACTTGAGGGAAAGTGGCTTGTTGGTTTGCAGGCATGGATATGTGGGATTGGGTTGGTATACCTAGAGCTTGTATTTCTTCTTGAGTGAGGCCCTAATGAGAACTGGTTTGTGGTGGAAGTTCTAATGTGGAGGATGCAGAAGGGGTGACAAGAGGCTGAGATGTGAATGGGAGATTTTGAGGGACCATGGAGGGAATCCTTGTTGTGAAGGCATTCTACTGGGCTTGTGTGTGAGTAATGAAAGGTGGAGGTGGAACGTGTGCTTGGGAGAATGCTTGTTGGGGGGTGGAAGAAGATGCTTGTGTTCCCTATGGGAAGGATGGTGCTAATGTGGAGGCTTGCTGAGGGAAGGAGGGAAACGATTATGTTGCCACCAAAAAGGGTGATGCTTCTTGGCTCATGGATGGTGAAGGAACTGTTTGTGTAGCGGCTTGTGTGGGAGGTGGAGGTTGGTTTTGTTGAAAGATTTTGGCTCGAGTGGTCACTTGAGATGCTATAGAAGATGATGGTGTTCCCATGATGGAAAAGGGACTAGATTGCATTGTTTCTTGTGTTGTGGGATTTGTGAAGCTTCTTTGCAAGAGATGGGGGATGGGTGAGGTTTCCAGAGATATGTGCAAGTTAGGATCGTGGATTTGTTGAATGATGGGGGTGTAGGTTTCAGCTGGAATATGGATGATGCTGATGGGGATGAGGGGCCAAAGATGTGGTGGAGTGGAAGTACCCTCTTGTGCAAAGTTTTCCATTATAGCCTGTCAATTCTGATCAATGATCGCACTCACCATTTGTGCATGCCCTAGATGTCTCATGAATGTTTTGCATGGAAAATGAAGTGGGGGCTCTGTTGGGATCGTCTCATACATTCTCAACTTATGGGATTTGCGGATTGTAGGTTACCATCGCACTGGTAGGATTGTTAGGATTAGACGAACTAGTGGCCAGATTGGGATCTATATTCCTTCTCCTCTTGGATCATGTCTCGACAAACATGGAATGAAGATCTAAGGATGAAAATGTAGATGATGGGTGGATGCAAGATGCTTCCTAAAAACTCTAAGGATTGATGGATGCAAATCTAAAGGGATTTCTAAGGATGGTAGATTTCTAGGATGTGATGCAAGGATTTGGATCAACTAAAGGATGATGGGATGCTAATGGATGGTGGGATGCTTGGTTTGGATCAAGGATGATGAAATATTGGTGGATGGTGGGAGATTACTAAGTGTCGATCAATGAGTTGTTTTTTCCTGATGTAGGATCAAATAGGATTGGATTGTCAACTTAAGATATACTAATGATCTTTGGCTGACCGGATTCTTGTGAATGCGGGCCAATCTCTTTCTTGAGATGATGAGGCTTACAAGGAAAAGTATGTATGCCCTAGACAATGCTCTGTCAAAGGGTGGAGATTTCAGATTTAGGATAAGATTTTAAAGCAACTCAAAGGATAGGACATGAAGTGTTTGGGATTCAAATCACTGGATTTGGTTCAAGGATGGTGGGTTTTGACTTGGATGATGGATGCTAGATTTGAATCAAGGATGATGGATGATAGAATGAGGCAAGGATTCCAATTATGGATTGTTGATGCAAGGATGATGAAGGATGAACAAATGATGCTATTCTAAGAGGATGACCTAGATGCAACTGAAAAGGATGACCTATGATGCAACTAGGAAGATGATAAAAATGCACCTAAGGATGGATGGTGATGCAATGATGAATCTAAGGATGATCTAGGATGCAAGAGGATGTAGAGATAGGATTGTGGGATTCTGAAGGATTGGTGGATATACGATGGGCCAAACTAGTCTTTGCTCTCTAGGTTGATATAGTGATGATTAACCTAGAACCGGTATGCAAACTGCTTCACTCTTGCATTATAACCCACATTATCCAGTTTCTCTTGATATTTTTCTTCTACTTGGATTTCCTTGAGGGATGGTTGGTGATCTTTAAGGTTTCATCTGCAACCTTTTTCTCTTAATGGAATTGAGAATTCGGAAGCTTGGATTTCTTGTGTTTTATTGATTTAGACATATGTTGGAAAGATTCAACAATTGGATCGAAATAAAGCTTTGGGTATTTTATTTTGAAGGATCTCTTTCTGCAAGGATGTCTAAATAACTTTGGTCAATATTTTGGATCAGTTTTGATGTCTCCAATGGAAAAGGATAAACTCAACAAAAGACACTCTGAAAGCAATCCTGACAAAGGACAAAGAAACTTTGTGGGATACAAGCAAATGATTGACCATTGACTTTGATAATGTTCCAAAAAGATGTGTATATTTTGAGAAGTGTTTGTATTGAGTTTGAAACTTTGAAAAAAACACACTAGATAGACTACCTAAGGGAAGGCTAGTATCAAAATATTTTCCCACAGCTTGATATCCCTAAAAGGGAGACATATGTTGAGTGTCTTAAGGTGAACTGGGAAACCACTTGGATCGATCCTTGCACAAATATTTTGGTACCTTCAGGAGTAGATCGAGAAGCCTCTGATTTATCAAGTGTTTAGTTTGGTTCGTGGATTCCTCCCAATCAGTTTGTACACACATGACTCACTTAAGAGCCTAGTTGACCATGCCAAAATAGTATGGATATTCACCTACCTTAGGCTACCATCAACACACATCGCCCGAGCTTGAGGGGATGAAACGAGAGTTTTCTCAATGCCTTATTTCTATACTAGTCGGGGAAGTACCGGTTTGGAGTTGTTCTCCAAAGAGGAAGCACTTTTCTCTTTGGACAAACTTCTGTAAAAGTAAAATAAGTGAACTCATCCAAGTTGAACTTCTTTCACGTTACTCAGCTAACAAGGATTTGTAGAATTGGAAACTCTTAACAAGTACACCAAGAAGATTTCTTTCCCAAATTGATTTAGTGAGTTAAAATGAAAGCTTGCAAACACATGTGCTTATGATTTTGATTTGTTCATTCCTTGAAGACAAGAAAATTTTGAGAGTCAAGATTTGTAATTTCTTTATTTTGGCATTTAAGATTGAGTTTTTTCTTTCTTTAGGAACTAAAGAAAATGAATTTTTGACTTGATTTGGACTTTGGTTCATTTTTTAGATTCACTCAAGATTGGTGTTCTAGAATTTAGTTTTTAGACCCAAAAGAAGTGTTCCTAGAGTGTTTTATGCATGCAAATTTTGAAAACACCCAAGATTTTGCAAAAAGAGATTTGTTTTAACCAAGAAAAAAACATTAGGATTGATTTATGAATGTTTAGGATAGTTTAGGATTGTTTAGGAACCAATTAGGAATGAGATGCAGATTTGCTCCTGGATTGCATGAAACTTTAAAGCACTTTGAGATATTGCAAAATGAAGTTCATTGTAACTCAGAAAAATGCATTGTGTTGGATTTAGGAACACTTAGGATGAATTAGGGTTGATTAGGAACCAATTAGGATTGATATGTAGATTTCTAGTTCCTTTTATGTACCCAAAATTTGAAGTGTTCCTAGCTTGCATGAAAGCCCTAAAAAACACTTAGATTTAAAAGAATGAAGTTATTTTTAACAAAATGAAAGGCATTAGAGGTGTTCATGATTGTTTTAGAACTGATTAGGAATTATTAGTGTTGTTTAGGAAGTAATTAGGAAAGATTTGTAGTTTTTTACACTTAAGGCATTCACGAGTGATTTGCTGTTCTTTTTAAGTCTAATAAACAAAGTGTTTTGATTCCTAAACATAAAAAATGATTGATTAGACTTAATGATTTATAATTTTGACAATTTATTTTCCTCTAATGAATACCTGTAGAAAATGGGGTTAAAAACTAGAAAATTGCAGTCAAGAGGCACTAAAAGGCCCTAGAAAACCCTAAAAACCAACTTAAACCCTGTTGGAGGCCTTATACATGCCACATGTTTTCCATACGAGTAAAAATGTCAGGGTATTTGGGGGATTTTACTCATATGAGTCAGGATGAAGGCTCATACGAGTTAGTATGACTCATGGTACGAGTAAATATGGCCAGAGAGCCTAAAATAGGCCTAAAATGCTTACAAAAACCCCATACGAGTAATGGGTGGCCCTAGTAAGAGACAAAAAGTTTTCTCGTATGAGAAAATATACCAGTGAGTTTAATCATATGATAATCCACCAAGAAAAAGATGAGAATTGTCAAAAAATGAGTTTTTTGCTTAGAAAACCCCTAAAAATGCACTTTTGAAGGCTTGTGGGGTCCCACTGGGAGTGCCAAAATGTGATCAAAGAAAACCTAACCTATTCAAAACAAGCGCAGACATTCAAAAATTGGTTTAAGAGCATATTCATAACATATAGTAAAAGCAATTTGCAAAGACACTTCAGATAGAGCTCAACGGGAGCACCCTGTCACCGTTCGATTTGCTCTCGATTTAGTGATGTGGGTGTGCTCTCAAAACACATGGAGCTTGTCCCTAATGCATATTAGGAAGGTTTGGGATGAAGTAGGGACCATGAGAACCCCATAGTGGCATAGAATCGGGTATAGAACACTTGATTTTCCCTTAGAGCCTCAAGGAGCCTAATAGAGCTAAAATGTAGATTAAGCTACAAATGCTTATTCTAAGATTGATTTTAGATGAAATGAAGTGTGATGTGATGAAATGATATGAAAAAAAACAAAAAAAACTAAGATTAATCCATATTAGCTAAGCTAGGATGTGAGTTAGAAAGCTTAGAAATGAGTTAAAACTAACAATTAAGAATTAAGCTATGATGACCTACAATTGATTTAGCATTATAACATTACTATGTAAATGAAAGGTGAATTTGTGAAATGATCTTGGAAGTGAGGGTATTTATAGGATTTGAGGAAGGGCTTGTGTTAGGAAGTATAGTTAGGGTCAGAGTCAGGGTTTGGGGTAGAGTCTAGGGTTGAGTTAGGGGTAAGGTTAGATGGATGAGGGTTAAGGGTTTCTCACACATGTGTGAGAAACACTAGGGAAGTGTGCCTAGGGAACCAAGATGGAAGAAGGGTCATGGGCTTCATTATGAGGCTGTAAGGAGCCTTAATGAGGGTGTAAGAGGCCATTAATGAGCCTGTAAGGCTCATTAATGAGGAGGTTTGACCAAAAGTCAAAGGTGGATGGATTAGACTAAGAAGGTTAGGAATCACCTTCTAAGTAGGTTTAGGAAAGTTTAGGAGGGTTTAGAAGGGTTTATGAATCTATAGATGATTCTAGGGTTTTGAGGGATTTAAATAAATAATTTATTTATTTAAAGGATTTTTGGTCAATTTATTAAATAATTAAAAAATTGGTTTTAAACATTTCTAGAAGGGATTTCTTAATTAAATGTTTTTAATTAAGATAGGAGGGATTAGTGGCATAATAATTAAATAAATAAATAAATAAATAATTAACAAATGATGATGTCATTAGGGGTTTCTGCAAAATAAAATATTTTTATTTTGGCAAAGGCATTTTAGGTGTCGATAGTAGCAAAAATAACATCCAAATTGAACCCAAATTCAATCCAATATTAGTGGCCTATTATCAATTTTTTCTTTGGTTAATTTTATGACTTCATCATTTCTTGCAACCTTTAGAACTAGAATTTCCATCATCACAAAGACCAGTAAAATCTCGAAGTGCTTCCCTTGATATCATTTTGGGTTTGTTCAACCATATATGTTCTCCATGAATTCTACTTAATTTAATTCTTATTATTTATTCTTTATCAAACCACAAAAAGTCAAACTAAATATCTAGCTTCATCAACATTACTTGATTTGGATGGTCTCATTTTGAAAATTGGTCATGACTCAATACTTATATCAACTACCTTAGAAGAATCCATGATCTTACTTTAGAGAATAAGTGTTTTCTGCAACCACAAATAGAATTTTTGTGATAAGGATTTGTTCTTTTCTTGGCTTTCTTCACACCCTTTTAAGTTCCCTCTTTAACTTTAAAAAGCCAAGGTTTTCTCAATCTAAGAGAATCTCCAATAGATAACTAGAAAAAGAGTTTTTGGAGACAATTCACACTTATTGCACACAAAAAGCTTCAAAAAATACTCTTATATTTTTAAATAAATACAAAATGGTTATACTTTTAAAAATATGATTGTTAGAAAAAGTTCTCTTTCCCCTTTTATTATTATTTCACTGTGACTTCAACAAATAACTAACTCTCCTTAAGTCTTTGCAAAGACATGTATTCCTTCTAACAACCTTTCAAAAATTTCCTAGAGCAAAGAATGACACAATGTCCAACTCACAAAGAGGTACTTTAAGATTTTATGTAAAGTCTCCCCCTCGAAGCGAGAAATGTGTTTAATTTTTGAAAGAGCTATTTGTTCCAATAGAGGGCACAAATGCATCAAGTGACTTATCTACTTATATTTCATCATATTTATTCACCCAAATATTTTTAATCTTCTCCCTTTCCTCATTTACATCAATTTTATTATTCTCTATTATACATGCCTTCACATTCTTTCCTCTATAGAACTATGTAATATGACCTGATTTATTGTAATTAAACCATGGGAACCTTTTTGCTAAGTATTCCAACTTCTTTTGTCATTAGATCCACACTCAACAAATTTTTGTCCAAACTAATTTTATGAATAACAATATCTTTAAAAGGTTGAACATTTCTATTATTTTATGCATTAATGAGACTATTTGTAATCACCCTACTTCTACACTCATTTTCCTTATGTCCATATTTATTACAAGCATAACATTAACCAATAAAGGACTATGTTCTATTTTAAATTTTGCATTCACTAGTTTTGTGACTAAATTTATTGCATAAAAAACATCTACCATTAAAGGATGTAGGGTGCCTATTTTGGGTAGGGGCAAGATTTTTGAAGTCCTTCTTGCTCTAGATGGAAGTACAATTATTTTGATATTTTTTTTTCCTACTGGATTCATCTTTAACTATTTCCTTTCCTTTGTCATCTCTATTTGTTGGTCCTTTGTCAAAGTGAAGTCCTCCTTTGTCTCTTGAAGAGTTTTGAAGGATAAGCATATCATTAAGCTTGTCAATATCATTCTTGAATTCCAAATTCTTCTCCAATTTTTCTTTTGCAACTTCAAGTTCCTTTCTTAAGAGTAGAATTTCTTTCTCAAGCTTAATATAGTCAATAGCTCTTCTTTATGCTTTAGCTTCTTCTAGCTCCTTTCTTAGTCCATCAAATTCTTCTTTGAGTTTGATAAATTCATTCGTTTTGATTTACAACTTTGTCTCTAGAGTGTTTGTCACTCTTCTTCTTTCTTCAATCTACTTCACAGATATTTCTTTGATACCAATTTTTGAACACCACTAGATGTTAAGAGGCATGGGGGGTGAATCAACATGCACTATAAAACTTAACCTTCATTGTTCATTTATTCCATTAATTTATATGTTGAAGTAAATAAATAAAATAAGAAACACTGTAGCACATGACACCAAAATATTTATGTGGAAAACCCAAATTAGGAAAAACCACAATGAGAATAAAACTCATTATATAATATTTATATTTATAAAGATTAAGGCCAAAGGCCAAGGAAATCACTATCTCTAATTTCAAAAAGGTTCACTCCCTTGTAGGTATCAAAATATTATAGTTTTTGAGGATTGAAATTTTCTTAGGGAAAGGATCATTACATCTGATATCAAATATAATTTAACAGATAATGACTGTATTCTTGAAATGCTAATCAAAATTCTCTCTTTTAGCTCCAATTTATAACTTTGACAATATGCTTATCCTAAAAATTCTATATACTTATTGCAAATAGTATTCATATTCCTGTTGTTCGTCATTACATTATCTCTACTATTCATAATTCACATGTAATGAGTTGTCGGCCCAAAATTGTATTCCACAAAACATGTAGAGGGAAGATGTATCATGTAGATAATTTTATAAGGTTGGCACAAACTTCATAGCATTTGTAATAATTTCCAATAACAACACACATCGCCACAAGAATCTAAATATCATCTATCAACTTTGAATGATAAAACAATTTGGTGCATTGGCCAAGCAACCAAAAAAAAATCGTGGTCCACTAGAATCAATGCAGATGATAATCATATCATTTCCCATACACATTATAGTCACATCAATGCATCGTAACATCAAGAACAACTAGGAAGGAGAAATGCAAACATTCTTGCATATTGCATCTCTATTTCTGAACAACTCAAGACATATCTTTAATTGCAAAACACGCTTGACCATAAAAATTTGTATAAGGCATCTCTTGGACTTAACTTACATCATATTCAAGTACACTTATCATTCTATCAACAAGACAGAGCATAGGTATAGTCAATTATTATGTTTAGCAAAATAATAGACACCCAAAGTGATTTCATCAAACTTCATAAATCAACTTTAATTCTCTAGACAAATACTAGCATACTGATTTGAATAGCTTGTGAAACTTTTGCAGTGACCAACCAACACTTACCATAGATATAAAATCTTACGATAATTTTTTGAAAAGAGGTTAGGACCTCTGAAAATAACTTGTTTGGACAACTCCAACAACCTCAAACATTTGTATTAATACCCATGTATTTACTTCAACTACTATACTTCTTTGGAACATTGTCTTAGCAACAATACAAAATTTCCTAACTGAGACACACCTTTTACACGAAAAGTTTAACATTAGTGAAAACGAATCAACCATATGTGCAACAATCATATCCTAGGTAAGATGGTGGGTAAAAGAGTTAAATTTTGATATATATCCAAACTCAAGTTGAAAATAGTAAATATTTGACTCAAAACCCTAAAAAATCTTAGAATTTGATTATAAAAATTAGTTTTACTAGGTACTAAAATTGCAATGTTTAAGAAAACCTCGAAGGAAAGATATGTTTTGTAGGTTCATCAAGTTCACCAAAATTTAAATGAAAGTAAACTTTCCCTAAGTCTAATTTGGACTAGTTTATAAGATGCAAAAATGTAGGTATAAATTAACCAACATTGAATAATTCTAAGGACATGTGTATTGTAAAATAATAATTGCTAATGTATTAAAAGAAAATGTGATTTAAATAATGTTGCTTAGCATAATCATAACAAAGAATAAAAGTTTTATATGGTGTTGAATTCTAAATGGTTTATATCTAGAGAGGTATGATGTCTATCAATATCTCAACCTAGGATCATTTGTTTTGTTTTTATTATGTTACCTTGTTTATGGATCAAGATAACATTTATAGCTACAAAGATGATTTGGTAGTTTGAAAAGTCCAAAATTGTGTTGCATCCCTAATTCACCTCTAATTTTGTTGTTTTTTGGAGGTTTCTTTTTTTAATACCTTTAGAGACTTTCTAGTATGTCTCAAGGGGACATGTTCTCCTAGGTCAACCAATAATGAACTTATGTAGGAGATAAAAGACAAGAAGTTTCATGAATGTAAATTCTGCTATGAATGAATGTGCATAGATAGATTCATTATAGGGCACCAAATTGAAGTGTTCGATCCTTGGATGTAGATGATTTTGATCCAATTTTTATTTGAATCAAAGGAAAAACTTTAAAAGTAGCTAAAACCTCACAACTAAAATAGAATACAAAGATGAAATTCTAAGCTAGAATCCTTATGTACGTTTGTTGGAGCACAATTTTTTTTATCAAATTGCATCATTGAATTGGAGAATGTATTCACAGAGATGCTAGTTTATTCTTTTCTATCTAGCATGCTACAACATATTGAAGTGAGCTATCATAAATGAGTTCTCTCGTAATGTTGATGGATATAGAGAATCCATGTACATGTAAGTACACTAAGGTGTACAATGAAACACATATCTATTGATGATTTGTGCAGATATTATTCACAAGTTAGCCTATCTCTGTGAAGGGGTTGTGGAAGAAACCTTCATAGGATCAAAATTTGACCATTCACTCTTTCTTGAAGAGAAAACATACTCATTTACAATGGATCTTTATAGTTCAAAAGTAAAATTTTATTAATGTTATTGAATTAAAGGTTGTGGAATATTATAATCTAACATTCAAAGTAGAGGTTTTTGATTATCAAATAATGCATAGATAAGTTCCTATACATAATAGTGAGATGTAGGAACACATTTTGACAACACAAAAAGTTTAGAGAATGTAGTCAGTGTTGTCAAAGTGGCACTTGGTCACCAAGTTGTCTAGTTTGAAGAATTTGGAGCTTCTTATTTGAAAATGAATATGATCGATTATATGTGGAGAGCTCTAGAGGAGATAAGGTTCTATTTTGATGCCAATAGATGTAAATATATGTTGGTATCTAACATACCAATGATATGGAAGGATGTGCACCATGGGTACATTGCAAAGATGAATTGGCTTTCCCTCATCTAGTAGGATCAATCCAGCTATAGTGTTGGTTCATTATGTTCATTATTTGTTGTACACATTATGGAATCTAATAAATAAACATCATATTATTGCACCTTACACAAAGGAAAAAACATAAAGATTCAACATTATTTAAATGTATAATTTTTTTATTGATAATAGTTGCATAAAAGTACGCTGTGTATATCTTGTGGTTATAATTTTTGAGTTATCATGGATGGTCCAAATGATTCCTTCTTTGGTGGCGATTCTCTATTGGAAGTAGAGCTCAATGGAGAAGATTCATTAATGCTTTGTTATGAAGAGAATATAATATAATCCTCTTTATGTGTTCAATCATCTATGCATTGTAGACCAATTTGATATAATATTATTACCATTTGGAGGAGATTAATGATGTCTTGATCACACATTCTCATGTTATAATTACCATATCAATCTTGTCATTGATTGTGTGTCATAGATTTCAAGTGATGTTGATGCACTATTCCTTGTGTATTCAGACACATGAACTATAGACACACAAATTTAGGTTTTGCTAGCTCTTTGGAGAGAACATACAATCTAGCTTCTAAACAATATAACTATAATCATCTATGATCCCGCTAGTGAAAATAACAGTGTACTTCCTACTAACAGACTTAAACAAAATTAACAAAGTTTTAACATGAACACCAATTATTTGATCCCTAGACAAATGGAAAAGCAAATCTAGAAATGAACAAATAGTTTACATTTTTACATGAAACTCAACTCTAAGGAAACTGCAAAGGTGAGGAAGACTGTTGAAATATTGCTTTATTGAATTGGGAGTGTGTATGAAGATGCATCACACACGCATGTGCTTTGTACAGTGCAAGTATTTGTGCAATTGACAATGCAAAATTACAAATACAAATGTCAGACTTCTTCTGTCACCACTCTAAAATATTACAAGTGAAGTCACATGATTTTCCCTAATATAATATAATACGCCTTGCACGTTGCCACTCTCCATTTCCTCGAAATTCCTCTTCCTCCGGCTGACCAAATTCATCCCCCCGTCTTCCGCTTTCCCATTCACAAGTAAACAATTAATTTGAGATTCCTTCCTTTGATGACGTTGCGTAGGGAATGACTCTGCTCAGTCTGCGCACAGACACAAAACAAATTCATCAAAATTCACCATTGAAATGCTCTCTTTTTTAACTCTAAATCTCAAATCAAGCAAGAAGCTCAAAATACCTGTCCTTCCGTTTCTGCAGAAACCGTTGAAGTGACAATTTCTTAGCCATCGGAAGATCTGCATAACAAATTCAATCCGTCATTAATGTACTCTATAATTGTTTCTTCCGCTCTGAAATACCACAAATTTGAGTGCAAAACTTACTGGCATTTGATGTTTCAACAGCGTAGCTTTGCTTTCCCCCTTCTGTGGATTCTTCTGAATTTGAAACACTTTTCCTCAGAAAATTTGAAGCAGTCGTGGAAGGCAGAGCATCTCCATTAGCAGCGGCCAGCTTCATAATAACCTCTGCCTGTGGATGAATCGAACTATGAGCTTTAATCCTGAAACGAAAATCAAATTCCTGAATGTTTAAAGTTTGAGAAAACAGCTTACTTTTCCAGATGAAATGTCGCTATACACTTTTACTGCTCCATTGTAGAAAATTGTTAGTTGAGGGGACGATGGATTGCTTGGAACAGCTTCGGAAATTTCAATTCGCGTATCCAACAAAGTGGATTGGATTTTTTCCTGTTGATCGTTCGATTCAAACCCTAGCGGATGCCGCGGAAACAAATCCAGAGTCTTAATTCCTTCGCAAACCCCAATTTGCCCTCCTCTGTGAAAACTGACTGAATCGCTGAAACATCCGTGTGAGAGCACTTGCTGCAGCATTTGGGGTTTTATCTTTCCCAGGCTTGACTGCATTGCTGCATGCATTTAAACCCAAACAATGTCAGGATTAAACGAACAAATTCTTTATACATTTTGTCAAATAAATTAGTACATTGAACAAATTCTTTATAAATTGTGTCAAATAAATTGGTACATTGAACAAAGATAACTTACATCGACTGTGCAAACGTTGTTGGGGACAATCCATGGCGGAATCCAATTTGGGGCTGCCATTGTTATGACTTCCAATTCCCAAGAAATCGATGGCGAACAGCTGAGATTGAGACATGTCTAACCAAAACAAAGGGCAAATAATCCTTGGAAATTAGATGGTATGATGAAATGATTTGACGAGGAATGGTATTTAAAGGAGTAAGAAAGGTTGTATTCGGCATCCTAAAAACATGGGGCAGAAGATGGTTGGCTTCACTTGGACATTTTAACGACAATATTGTTACCGACGTATTATCAATCCACGTGCGGAATTAATCAATATTTCAACAAATGATCACATTAGAGAGGAAGGTGTCTTATAAACACGTCTAGCATATCATAGGGATTTGGTGGATACGTGTAGTTTTGAGATTGTGTTTATTAAATTTCTTAATCAAGAGAAATTTGATTTATTTATTTAATAAAATGAAATTGTTTGTAGAATTAATATATTTATTGCGATCTTTTATTTTGATTTAATTTTTTACAAGAGTAATTTAATTTTTTTTTTTATAGTAAATTCTTGAATTTTGTTTATTTCAACTTCTTTACAAATGAGTCTGTATTGAAAAAAAATGAAAAAAAAAATGGTGGTGTTTGATAACACTATTGGGTAATTTATTAAATTTGAAGGGTCATTTTTGTAAGAATAAGTCATAACCGAATTATGAATATGTGTCACTATATATTTTAGAAGTATCTTTGAGTCTTTAGTTCGTTGTCAATTGGTTATCATTAGCTGTCAAATTCTTTAACACAATTACAAGATATTGTTGAGTTGTTTGTGTAGACATTAAAAATCGTCCTTCACCTATGGCAACATTTTTCACTAATTGTTCATGTGACTAATTGAATGATTTTATTATTCAGTTAGAACTAATCTTATTCTTCTACTTCCCCATAGTTAAATAGTTTTTAATTATTTAATTATAATTCTGTCTAAGGCCTTGACTCTAAAAGTTCATCATGGTCATAATTGATTGATCTTCATTATTGATTCCCCCTAATCAACTAAATAATTAATCTAATTATTTAAACCCTCTTTAACCTAACTAACTATTCCTCTAGATATTAAATAATTATTTATTATCAAGACCTTCTAAATTTCCAAATTTCATAGTTAAATAAAATTCTATATTTTTAAATTATCCTCTCATATAGATGAGAATAAATAAATTAATATATTTATTTTTCACATCATTTAACTCTATCTTGCTAAAATTTCTCCCTCTAACCTTCTTATTTCTTTCACTCCCCACTCAAATCTTCCATTTTCTTTTCTTAACTCTTATCTCTCTCCACAACTCACTCACTTAATTCTCTCACCTCCCTTTCCACTTAACTCATTCTCTCAATTGATCTTATCCATAAATCTCCTATAAGGAAAATCAATCCTCACAATCCATCTATCCTCAATTTTTTATTTAAATTATTGAATCCCTCATCTCATCTAACCATAATCTTCACTATCATTTTGAGCTTTCATATTTTCATTTGTGCAACTTGACATCTGAGAGCATTCAAAAGAATTAAGAAGGGAAATGGATGCTTTTCAAATTAGATGCAACACTTTGTTGGTTTGAATTTGTTTCCATGATTTACATTTAATTCATTTTCTCTATTGGCTTGATTTAGATCTTGCATAGAATTAGGGTTTTTGTGGTAATTGGAAGTTTAAGATGTAGACTCTAATGGAAGGGTACAATGTTTGGGCCATTGTAAATGGTACCTACTACAACTCAAGCTATTGTTCAAGATAGGGAGAAAGGATAGTCCAAAGCTGAGAATTTCCTATGTATATTTATAAATGACTCATTCATCCCTCATATACAAGATATTGCTACTCCTACAAGTACATAGAACTCTAATATAGCTATATAATATTTCAAACACAAATGGAATTTTATTTGTAGAGAGATTAATTTAAATAAAATGAAAGTGTTAGTGTTAATGCGTCTAGAGTTAAGGAATAAAGGAAAAAATCATGAGACATTGATGAAAAAAAATTAGGTACAAATATATCTAGTTATTGTTATATGAGATGATACATTGAATTAATATCAACAATTTATTTCTAGTTGGCTACACGTAATTAGAATGCACCTTCTTTTCAAAATTTAATAGCCATACTTGTACAAAAAGAGGAAAAGAAGAAGTGTGATGATAGTAGACTTTAGACTATATATTCAACATTGATGACCAAGAACAAGAATCTATCCAAAGGAAAATAATGAGCAAATAATGTAAAGAATGTAAAATTTGACAAAAAAAGGTATGAAGATGATAAATGTTATAAAAAATGAAGCAACATATCTAGGTTAAATTCTAATGTGAATAAAATGCAAATTAGGATTATTGTGGTAAATTTGGACACTTTACATATGAATATTAATAAGTCCAAAAATAATAAATATAACTTGGTAACTTTGTTTATAATAAAGACGAATTAAAAGGGGACTTTGATAACCTAAAATTATTTATTTCAAATTCTTTTAGGTATCTATTTAAAATGCTTGTTATACATGCATACATACCTACATACATATTGTACCATCCTAAAAATGTAGTACCCATAACTAGATGCTTAGTTAGGCCCCATTTTGGCGATTTCATCTCTGTTACACTTTTTTGCCTGAACGAACACTGAACTCTACATTTTGAAAGAAAAATTTAGATTCAGATGCATATTGTTGTTAAATCATTCAAAATCAGAAGATGAAGTAAATTAGAGTCTTTTAGGATTTTCTGTCTAGATTCTAAATATATATTTTATTTTTATTTTTGAATTGATTTGAATAGTTTTTTAATTTCTTCCACGAAAACTGGTATGTTGCTGAAAACATCATTTTCAAAGAGTTACATTGTTTTCATAGAGCATAACTTTTTCTCTAAAATAGATATCAATGTGCTTCTTTTGAATTTAGTTTTGTAATATCCATATGGAGGGAATGCAATTGCTTTGACAACATTATTACAATTATTGCATATTTTATTAATGTTTGAAGTTGACTAAATCATAATTTTGACATATCTTGACTACATAACTTATAACTTGTCGTGTATTTGTCAAATTTCATTTTTATTTTTTTGATAGAAAGAGAACTTCAACACCTAGGACATAGATATTTTTAATTTTTTTTTTTCCTCTCATTTACTATTTTTCCATAAGCGTAAAATATAGAGGTAGACATACGGTGAAATATCTATGTTTAGCGATTCTAAAAATACAACATCATAATAAACTTAATATATATTAAAATTATAATCATTGGAAATGATTTTCTCAGTAGCACCTTACTACATAGATAGGTTTGTCAAATGGATTCATTTGATCTTCCAAAAGATAAAGTCAAAACAATTTTTTGTCAGCATTTTAATAGGTGTGAAGGAGACTCGATTATAGGTATGAATGAGGAGTATAGATGATATATCAATATTTTTTTTTTATCTAAGAGGCTTTGAGCTAACCATTTTGAATTAATTCCTTAAAATGGAACCTCTCAAGGCTTAAATCATCACATTTTATTAAAAATGTGTTATTTCATAAAAAAACAGCATGTCTAAAAAAGTGTAACCCACTATTATGGGGTCACCCTCTGGCATTTGCCCTATATTTTTGGCTCCCAATTTTATTTTTGGTACTTTTTCCTAGGAACACAATGCCCAAGGTGTTGTGTTCTGCTAGGTTTGGGCCCAAGTTTGAAGTATGGCCCCATTTCAGCGTTTCAGTGGGAAATTAAATATCATGATAAGCCTAGCTTAATTTTGAATCCCAAAATGTGCGAAGAGGTATATAGAAACCCTATATCTCTGCATTTTGGTATCCATAATTATTAATCCATTATCAATAAGACATTCATGATCAAACAATCAAGAGAATTCAAGATTTGAAGGCAAGCATCCAAGGCATTTTATAGGAAATCTTCTCCATTGTAGCAAGATTCTCTCCCATGATGGCTAAGTAGAGGATTTATTGAAAGCAAGCAAGAAGATTCTATGTCCATCTATATGCATTCTTTATTCATAGAAAGTGTTCAATCAAGGATAACAACATGGAAGATCTAGGAGTGACATTCATAGATCCATGCATTTGTGAAGATCTAATATTTACCTGTATATTTTCTTTCCTTTATGCAATTTCATTTCATTCTCAAGGTTGATTCCTAAAATCCTAGTATGACCAAGGAAACCCCTTTTCCAAAAAAAATTTCCCATTTTTCTATGTGCATGAACAGGTGGTGTAGATGTCAGAACCATTCAAAAAAAATTGGGACATGTCGGAGCAACTGTCAAAATTTTAGGCAAAAATATTGGGAACATAGTGAAAAGTTGCAAATTGTACTAGGGAACAAAATGCCCAGTTCACTCTATAACCTACAAAATCACTTCAAATTTAAATTGTAGGTTGGTACAATCTTTTGGATCCCGTAAAATTAATTATAGTTTTTTTAATCTATTTTCTATCACTGTATACCTCCCAAATCTTGTAAATTTTTCTAATTTAGCCTCCTATTTTACATCATTAGATCATTTCCCCTAAATCCATTTCATTCTTAATCATAAAACAACGAAGGATCATTGTCCCACCTAGTTCTTAAGTCTAACTTAAGCCTAGTGGGGAAACTTCCTTCCGATTTGTGATTAAGGAAAGGTGGACAATCCCTTGCATCTTGCCTCTCCCTTTTCTTTATGTATACATATATATGGGCATCTATCACATGTCATGTCAAAAAAAATTTATAGTCTTCCATATAAAAAAATGTTGAAGTAATTAGAACAAGAGGTTTGTACATAGTATATGTAGTGGTATAAATTCATCAATAAATAACTTCAACGTGTGTATCAATTAAGTATAACTATGACACTTAAAGTATGGTGACTTGAATCTTATAGATCCTAGTTCTCTACAAAGAAAACATATGGTGTTTTGAAGTTATTCAAGTTAGGAATACTGCATACGATCGTGGGTCCACCCTGCACATGCAAGTGTACAAAAAACACAAAGACATTGGTTTATTCCCTTATGAAATTGAAATATTTTCTACTATAAAATAAGATCATGTTCATTTATTAACCATTGTTCAATAATAACCCCTTTGAGCAACCTACAAATGATTTGTTGACAATTTATAGGCCTTTGACAAATGAAAAAGCTACATAGATTGTTAGCAAGATCAAAAGAATATTGCAAGTTAGTTGATTAGTATATGAAAATCTAGAAAAATGTTTAAAAATGACAAAAATTGCAACCCTACCAGACTAGAATTCAATCTCACAAGAATACTATTTACCGACAAACTTGTAGAATGACAATTGAATCTTTGCCAGTTTATAAAATAAATTTCCAACAGACAACTACCCACATTTTATCAAACCTGCTAAATCATATATTGAATAGAAAATAGCATTCCCACCAGATATTAGTTTGATTCAACCAAAATATTAAAAATAGTAAAATTTATATTTCTCTATTCCTTCATTATTCTAGTCCAAACTCATTAGATCCTGTGAAACACAATAAAAGAACACAAAAAAATAAAAACTTGCCAATTGTCAGTGCAAACCCGATGGTCCATACAAAATGTAGAATATTATACCTATCTCTATCTAGTAGAAAGAAAAATATTCTTTCCATTCTACAACTCCTTGTCGACTGGTTTTGCAAACCTGTTGTTCTACAACACAAACCTACCAATTTGTAAACCTTAAGTCTGAGACCCAAGAGCTTTTTCCAAAGCGGAGAGAGAGAGAGAGAGAGAGAGAGAGAGAGAGAGAGAGAGAGAGAGAGAGAGAGAGAGAGAGAGAGAGAGAGAGAGATTCTTTGCCTTTTGTTAAAAAAATATTAAATAATTAATGATTGTTTAATTAATAAAGTGACTATTTTAATACAAAAAGATAACTTATTTTGATTAAATTAAATTAACTGAATTTAAGTGTCTACATATACATTGTAGACTAATTTAATGTAATATAACTATCACGTGAAAGAGACTGATGATGCCCTGGTCAGAGTTTCTCAAGTTACAATTACCAATATCACAATTGTGCATCATAGATTTCAAGTGATGTTCGTGCACTATCCATTGTGTGTTTAGGCACATAAAATTATAAGCACTCAAACTCCCTATAGAACAAAAAAATGTCAATTTTTTTTTTCTAAATTCACGAAAACACGGTGATTTTTTTGTAATTTTTTTTGGTTTTCAACCACAAAATATACAGATCATGAAAAATAGATGCTGAAAATTTCACAAAAATCTATTGTGTTTTATGATTTTTGAAATTTAAAAAATAATATCTTTTGTAAAGAACTTAGCTACATGCCTCATTAAAACATACAATCTAACTTGTAAACAATATAATTAATTATAATTAATTATAGTGAAAATAAGAGTATACTTCTACTAACAAATCTTTGACTTGAAATAAAACTAATAATTATTTTGACTTCTAGATAAACGGAAAAGCCATTCTAGAAATTAACATAATATGAAATGAAACTCTTTCAAAGGTGAGGAAGACTTTGAAAAGATTGATTTATTGATAATGTATGCAGATGTTAGACCTGTTCTGTCAACTCTCAGTATTATAAGTGGAGTCACATGATTTCCTCGGAACACGTTGCACGGCAGTCTCCAAATTCATCCCCCCGTATTCTGCTTTCCCATTCATAAGTAAACAATTTGAGATTCCTAAAAACGTGGGGCAGAAGGAGGCGCAGTTTTCACGTGAGCAGAAGATGGTTGGCTTCACTTGGACATTTTAACGACAATAATGTCACCGAGGTATTATCAATGCACGTGGGGAATTAACCAATATTACAACAAATGGATTACATTAGAGAGGAAGGTGTATAACACAGGGATATGGTACATATGTAACCTTTGAGATTGTGTTTATTGGTCCCTGCCTATATAAGGCAGGGAACTAATGTTTTCATCTATTTTTTTCAATTAGTTCTTACGATTTAAAATCTTCAATCTTAAGATTTTTGAAGAGAATGTTACAGTTTTATTTTTAAATTAATTTATAATCATTAATTTCTATTTTATGATTGGTTGTTCTTAATTTTCGTGGGCATTTTATTATTTTTTCAACTCAAAAAATAGCAATAATAAAAATCATGATAAATATCAATTAATTACATTTACTAATTTGTGTCAAAAAGTATGTCGTCGTGTCGTCTGCAATTTCGTGGGGTTATTTTCATCATTCCCAGCAAATTTTTGGTTATCTTCACCATTCTGAGTAGTTGTGGCCGTGAGCTGAGACCAGAAAGTTTAGCGGTCAAGCATTGAGGATTTCGGGGGTTTTTCATTGCGCAATTTCAATCATAAAAGGCAAGTTTGAAATCTTTTATTTGTTCAGATAACATTTTAAAATCTTTTGTTTGTTCTGATGAAAAATGGAGACATTGGGTATTAGTGGCTACCTTGTGTGATCAATCCACCATGGTTGTGATTTTGCGTTTCACTAATTTAGTTGGGTGTGAAACTTTAGCTTTGTTTTGAGTTGCAAGGTTTCTATTTTGAAGAAATGTTGTGTGAATAGCAAAAGATTCAGTCGTTCATCTTTTTATTCAATTTCTCCGCGCACAAATAGATACACTAGATTTAGTTCTCTGGATGCACACCCACCATTTTTTTTTTTCGCTGCTTGTGTTATTAACCAGTTTCCAAGTTTATCTACTGACTTTTACCTGACCCAAAATTTTACTGTAGAGGGGGCACTTTAGAACAAACCCAGAATGGTATTCTTTTTCTTTTACCTCTCTGGCTCTGTTAAAATTTTGTTCCTCTCAATTCATAGTGTTTTCTTTTTACAGCCAAATGCCATTGTTTTCAATAGATGATAAGAAGTTTATTTTGTTACTTTTGTTTTTTATGAGCGGTCATGTGCTCTTCTTGACTGAGGTCTTGATATTGTTTTAACTTTTTTCATCCAATCCTCTCTACCCAACCTGAGCATCCCTATTGGAAGTATAAATGTTCCTTCCAATAGTTTATGTATCGTTACTCTATTATTGTCATACCTGCCATCTAGTCCTACTAGAACTGATTAATTTTCCAACTAATGTGCTGGCCAAACTGCAAATGGTTTGGTGAGAGCCTTTCATACTTTGGCAGGCTACAACACATTAAAACATATAGCTTTTCCTCTTTGTCGTTGGCGATGAGTTGGGCTCTTCAACATAGTGAACAATCCATTATAGATCCTCTCTTTAGTTTTGTTCACTCCTCTATTTTCAATTGCTTCCCATTTGGTAGGATTGGTGCCACAATAAAGTAGTATTGCTCTGTAGAACTATTGTAATGGGTAGAGATTGATATATTTCTTAATTTTTGGTTTTATTACTATTTATCTGTTTGCATGTCCCAAATTTTATACCTCCAGCCTGGTAGATGGATCCAAATCCTTAATTCAGCAAATCTAGAAAGAGGTTCTTAGTTCCAACACAAGTTTATTCTTAAAACTCATGTGTTGATCCAATGTCTTCCCTTGGTTGCTGCATAAACCTTGCTAGACTCCTCCCTTGTCTCAGTATGTTTTTTTGTGCTGTCTATTGGTATACCAATTACGTTATCTTTTTTTAAGTTGATTCTGTAATAATAATGTTAAAGATAAAATGTCTAGGTAAGATATTGCACCTATGCTCATTTTTAATGTCATTTGGTTCTTAGCTTATTTACCAGTTAGGTAAAGCTTCTTTATCTATCAATTAGTTAGCAAGGCCCATATTGCAGTTCATGTCTAGTCAATAAAACCTTTTTACCTTTAAACATTTTAAAAAAATAACATTGTTGATTAAAAATAAAGAAAAAATTGGTTCTATTATATTAGTTGTCATTATTTTTGAATTTGATGAATATTCTGTATGCACTATTGAGTGTGGAAATTGATATATTCTTTTCTCACACATGAAGCCCTTTGCTTTTAATTAGTTCTTAAATTATGACATGCTAGAACCCTTTACTAATCTGTCTTCATTTAATTTAAATGATGCATTTTAAAAATTACAGTAGTTTTCATAAAAAAATTTTGTGAAGATGAGACGACTTGCCAAAACCTTTGATAAATTGTTATGTTTTTTAAATTTCAATTCAACTCTTGAATTTTACATAGATTTTACCGTAAAATTGTCATCCTATTTTCCTAGTTAGAAGGATAATAAGTTGTAGAATCCCCTTCTTTAACTTACGAGCATATTTAAGGCTCCTATTGTCCATTATAATAAATTTGAATCAACTTCGTTGTCTAAAGCTTACAACTTAAAATTATTAAATTGCAAATCTTAAATATGCAAAGGCCTGACAAATCTGTTGGTAGGGCGGTAAAGAACCCATCCTAATTTTTGGAAAGGTCCCAAAATGCCTTGTTCCCTTATGAACAACTTCAAATTTAGGGCTTTTCCAATTACAAATGCTGGGAAAAATGCCTTGTTTGCTTATGAATTTAGCACTTTCATTTTATGCAGGAGTTGTTGTTTGGCCTTGTCTTCCTGTCACTTTTAAGAGAACCAAACTTAACTAAAAAATATTGAACATTATTCAATAGCTTTCAAGTAGAAATAATCATGCAAAATAGTGAACTGTTATTGAATATTTTCCTATTTCCTCACCTTTCCAATATGCATGAGGGAGGTCCCACAATAGTCTATCCCACTTTTTTAGACGTGCCAATTTTTGTTGAAATAACACATTTTTAATAAAATATGATGATTTAAGACTTGAGAGGTTCCATTTGAAGGAATTAATTACAAATGGTTAGCTCAAAGCCTCTTAGATTAAAAAACATTGATATAACATATATACTCCTCATTCATACCTACAATGGAGTCTCCTTCACACCTATTAAAATGCTGACAAAAAATCACTTTGACTTTATGTTTTGGCAAATAAAACGAATCCATTTGAAAAACCTATCTATGTAGTATGATTCTATTTGGAACAAGATTTCTAATGAATATATTTTTATACATATTGAGTTCATTATCACTTTTAAATATTACTTTAACTAAACATAGGTTGTTTGGTCATTCAACAACCCGTCTCTTCAAGACTTTAGGAAAAATAGTAAATTACAAATTTTTTTTATGAAAAATATGTAGGAAATGAGTATTTGTGTTACCTTTCTATAAAAAAAAATAAGAAATGAATTTCGATATACACAGATTGAGTTAGAGCGATCCAAGTGACCTTAAGTCTAAATTATAATTACTGTTACTTTAGAACTTAATAAAATATGAAATATTGACCCAAAATGAATGAAACTAATTGCATCCTTTAGATATTGAAGTTACAAATATAATCTCGAAAGAATTACATCGTTATCATTTTGAAAAAAAAAGTTATGTTGATCCAAGTGACAGTAACTCCTTAAAAACACAATTTTTCACACAAACCATTTTTCGAAGGAGAAGGAAAAATGAATTTAAATGAATTTAAATTTTTTTTAAGAAAATATTTAGAAACTAGAAAGAAAATTCTAAAAGACTCTAGTTTACATCATCTTCAAATTCTTAACAGTTTTGTGGCAACGAGTGTTCGAAAGTGAAGTTTTTTCTCAGAATGTTGATCTCTGTGTCAAAGTTGGCCAAAAAGTGGGACACAATATTGTGGGACCACCCATCATGCTATAGGAGCAATGACCATTGTAGCAACTAAATGCCTGCAAAAGACCACCACAAAAGGAGACATTCAATGGCTGAGTGTTATTTTAGAAATTATATTCATCCCTGCAAAGACAATCTGAACAGTTATCATGCCAAATCTTGGCCCTATATTTTTCTTGGTTTTATTAGTTGTGTTCAAAGGCGTTGGGGCTAGGGAATTTGACTACAGTTGTGAATCACAACATACATGTTTTATTTTTAGTGGCCAAAAGTCTTAATTTTCTTTTCTGCCAAAAATCATTAGCATGGTAAGGCACAAACTGGCACAACATCAACAACAATTACAAGTATTTTCCACAAGTAAAATTAAAAAATAAGTATCTAAATATGCTTTGAATATTCATTATGAAGTTTGTATCTTTGCATATGGGAATTCTGAAGTGCTTTTGTTGCAGGGAAAATCTAATAGAAATTCTAGCAACACTTTTTCTCAGATTTAAATTTCTTACCTTTTGGTCAATTCCAGGAAGTTTCAGAACTTTATTCACCTCTGCAAAAAAAAATAGATTACAGAGTATAGTACAAAAACTTTGCTAAAGTTTACATAACCAAAAGATGTTTTCTCTACCTCTAGATTGTATCACTTATAGCAGGGATACTGAATCTAGTACTGAATATGGATCCAAAATTGTATATGAAACCAAGCAAAGGAATGTTGGATCTCTAGAGGCCCTTAAAATTTAGAGATTTGAAGCGGATTGTGTAGATTTTATTGGGATAGAGAGATTTTCCTAGACATTAAACACCACAATTCTCTCAATAATAAGTACTAATTAAGTGTTCACCAATATAATTCAGTCAAATGTAGTAAAGTAAAATTATGTTTAGAGATGCTCTTTCTCAATTGTACATTGAATCTCAGCTTATACCCCCACAATAGAAATTGCACACCTTTTATAGTCATATAAATGGAAATAACACCTAGTATTTTGTAAATCCAAGTTGTGTATATTTTGCTTCAATTTATTGTTGTCTATTCCATACTTAGCAATTTATTTTTTTAGAAATGAAGTGAAAATCTAGACATGCAAGTTGGAAAAATGTGTTGTTCAATTCTTCATGCTTCTACTTGATAATGGAATGTGGTTTCTATTATTATTTATTATACCACATCTCAACTGTGTTGACTAGGAATATTGGTGATTTCTAAAAATCATGTCCTGTATCAGAAATAACCCTTGACTATTGGTTCAAACAAAACTGTACCATTATAACAACATTTGGTAAAATGCATTTTGTCATACACTTATCATTTGCTTATGTTCATGCACTTTTGTTGCATAACATGACTAGTGTGCAAGTTAAAATGGAGGACATAGTGTTTATAGACAACTTGCAAACAAAAAAATGTGGACATGATGAAAATAAATATTCTCATTTTTGCAATCCCGTTTGATACAAAAACCCATTTTGAGTTCTTGGTGGAATCTTTGACTTATCTTGCATATGATGATCCTGATACAAGTATCATATGTCATATTATTGGACAAGAATACCCAGCTTATTAGAAGATATATACCTACCTTAAACACAATACCATTCCACCTGACTTATCCAAAAACCAAAAAGTACCTTTCTCTGCTAAGCCTCCCTTTATATCTTAATATCTGACACCCTGTATCAGTGAGGTATTGACGGTACTCTCTTACAATGTATAGAACATGATGAATCTCAAACTGCCTTACGAGATGTCCACAAGGGTATTTGTGGGACACATTCGAGTGGTCCTTCCTTGGCTAAGAAGATCATTCGTATGAGTTACTATTGGCCAACTATGGAGACAAATTCCTTTCACTTTGGTAGGAAATGTAATCTAAATGTTAGTTTCATGGGAATCTTATTCATGCACCAACACAGGAACTCCATCCTTTTACAACTACATTGTTATTCAGTCAATGGGGACTTGACCTTGTGGGTGCTATTCACCCTCCATCTTCCAATGGCCATAAATATATTATAACTACAACTGAATATTTTACCAAATGTATTGAAGTTATTCCATTGATCACTACCACTGATAAACAAATATCCATGTTTGCTCTTAATTATATCATTTGCAGATATGGTATCCCTATGCATCTTATTAATGATCACAAAAAGCAATTCCAAAATAAGGATATCGATGAACTATGTGAAAAATTTCACATTACCCATCACACTACCATTTACTACCCCTAGGGCAATGGCCAAGCTAAGGCATCTAATTAAACCATTGTTAAAATAATTCAAAAGACTGTCAATGACGTTTGTCATGACTGGCATATCCAATTGAATCCTATCTTATGGGCTTATTGCACCTCTATCTATACTCCTACTAGAGCCATATCATATTCCCTTGTATATGGTTGTAAAGCTATCCTGCCCCTCGAGGTCAAGTTACCTTCTTTGTGTGTATCCCTAAGAGACTTGACTCTAAATGAAGAGTATAGAGTGGCATGGTTAATTGAATTGGAATTACACGATGAGTGCATACAAGGGGCCTTTGATCATTTGAAGGTTTATCGACAAAGGATGTCTCGCTAATATAACAGTAAAGTGAAGCCCAGATATTTTCGGGTGGGTGAGCTAGTCCTTCATGAGAATCCCAAAAATCAGCAACATCATGAGAAGAAGGGGAAGTTTGAACCTAATTGGTTGGGTCCTTTTGTGATTATAGCATTACATGGCTCAGGGGCTTATCAACTATCTACATCTAAGGGTGATCTCTTGGATGAACCCCTCAACAGTATACACCTCAAGAAGTTCTATGCTTAAAATCCTAATGAAAGGGATATAAAAATACAAAAAAAATCAAAAAACATAAAATTACAACAACAAAAAAAATCAAAATAAAGTTGCAATAAAAACATAGGGTCAAAACCTAGAAACATGAGCCATTTGTGATAGGTTAGCTCCTCTATCTATTAGGATTCTTCTAGCATCTCGTCTGATGTATATATTTATAACAAAACTTCTAGTCTAGCTCATCTTTTTCTGATGTATCTGTACCCATAATAAAAAACCATCATACCTTGGTCTAGCGTCTAGGTCTTCATCCTAGTTTGTGTGTCATTCTTCATCCATAATAAGTCAGTCCATCACCTAGCTGGGTGCATGTCCTCAACCTAGTTCGGGAGGTGGATCTATGATAGTCATCACTCTTGGAGGACAAAGTGGTGTATATTCACCAGACAACAAACACAATCAAATGCTCTTACACAATGATATCTTGATAATGATTCATAACATCTGATATATCTTTCAAATGTGCATGCTTATTTATACATTTGAAATACCAAGAATCATCTAATTCGATCAACACAAGGAAACAAACTTAACAACATTTTTTGGGAAGAAATGTATATTCATGGAAAGAATGTTAGAATGATTGTTATAGGTTATGCATTCATACTTGGATTTCATTGTTATCATGTTTCCTATGCTATTTCAGGATGTCCTTGACATGAGTTTAAAACTCTCATATGTCATTGATTAGAATAGCGAGGATGGGGCATGATATTTTTCTTTGATTACTGTTTATGTGGTATTTTTTTATGAAGTTGAAGGAACAAGTAATTGGGGTGTCTATGCATAAGTGCCTTCATTAATTTAGTACGCATTGACTCATACAACTTATGTTGATATGAAATGCTATTAATGGTGGCATGCCACACATACCTCTAATCCAAATATTTGTTCCTCGGTGGAGGGGGGAATATTCCTTGACTTTTATGCAAGCGAAACTCAGGTCATCTTAGTTTAATTATACCTAGATTCTTGTCAAGATTGCTATATTAAACTCCATCTAAGAAGTGCTCAGGTCATCCTGGTTTAATTTTACCATGATGCTTGCATTTTCTTGCAACTTAACTAGCTTAATGATGTTAAAAAAAATTCGGTTACTATGACCCAAGACGTTTCATGAAGTTGTAGAGATATTCATTTCATATTTCATTTTTCATTTCATTAGCATCACATTTTCATAAAGGGCTCCATTTATAGAGTTTTTTTCACATTTCTTGTTTATTCACTTATATGGTTTATTGGTCCATTAGATTCTTATGATTGACATATTGTAATTAAAATTGAGGATATTTGGCATAGAAAACATAGGTTTCATGTTGCACTATTCATTCTGTATATTCAATTTTCATCACCTCATCATATTCCATTATGCACATGTTTCATTAACATCATTTTATCTTATCTTATCTTATTATCTTAATCATTTGTCATTTGAACATAACCATTTTGTATTAAAATACATGTTTTTTGATCATTTAGTTTCCTCTTATTATTATCCCATTATCATATTAGCATTTATCATTTATCATTTATAAATATCCATTATGAATTATTCATTTCATGTAATTACATGTTCATTTAATTACATCTCATTATTATTCTATATTCCTTCATTTCTAAACATGATCATTATATAAACATCACATTCATTATCCATAATCAAATCATTCATTCACATATTTTACATTTTCAATTACATTGCATTAGGTAAATAAAATTAAAAGATCATCATTTAGGAATTCATTCAAATACATGCAGAAATGTCAAATAATCCTTCCCCTAAATATCATTATAAGTAGCATCATAGAATGGAATCATTTAAAGATAGAATCATGAATCACTATTCATCCATATCACATAAATCATCACATCTTGCATATGTCAGTACCCACATATATCCCATAGAAATGCATCATAAAAGAATCCATCATAATAGAAATGCATCATAGGAAAGTCCATCATAGTAAGTCTATCATAAGTAAGAGAGTCCATAAGAGCATAAAATGTCCAACTATCCAATGATATAAAATACATAGCAATATGTCCGTCAAGTCTATTAATACATCATAATACATGGTAAAAATCACAAAGTGTATACATAATGTCTATGAGCCACTACCCTCTGACTCTTTCTACCTATGTCTCTAAGATGCAATGGAAGGACCCACTGCATTTGGTTCACCTAAACCTATGGGTGGTCTTGGAGGACGTGAAGTTGTACTCCCGATAGCACCAGATACCTATCTATGTATAGATAACTGCACTGCATATGAGCTCTCTCGAAAGCTCCCTATCCACTAGTCTAGCGGCACAACCCGTCTGTATGCCTCCTTCCAATAGGTGATCTCCCTACCGCCTCTCATCATCAAATTAAGGCTATCTGCATGTGGTCCCAATGCCTATGTCTACTCAAGATCATCCAATAAGGTGTCATAATCCTCCTCCTCACATCTAAGGTCTGACTCTATCCCCTCTCCCTCCATCGGGTCCGCAACCATCACCATCGCCACCATCACCCTTGCCATCTCTCCCTCTACCTCCATCGCCTCTCCGGCCTCTACCCCGTCTCCTATCCCTCCTACCCTCTCCCATGTCTCATCATGGTGGCCTCTCCGTAGGATTTTTCAGCCTTCAGAAGGGGTGGTCTCTTAGGTATCTATCATACTTTGTCGTCATCCCCGAATCTACTACTCCCTCGTCGACCATGCCTAAAATGACATATCCAAAAACTCTTGATGCGTGATCTCAAATGATACCATGGGACCCCAGTTTCGCCTCTCCTTATGTGTTCAGGAAAACTTTGTCATGCCCTATAACATCCCCTAAATCTGGTTAAACTGTCTCAGTACCTGATCTACAAGATACCTCTCAAAAGTGTAGTGGGTCCTGCCAATAAGCCATCTCGACTCAGAAAAAACCAAGATGCCACTCGTCCTCCCAACACTCGCAACTAATATATGGTCTCCATATCATGACATCAATAGTATCCAGCGCATGCCTCCAGAACTCAAGTTGTCCGAGCTCATGCTGAGACTGAATAGATGCATACAAAAATATGTACAGTTGTCCTGCACCTCCAAATCTCATAGCAACTGGTTGTGTGATCTCTATATGCTCCCACACCCATACGTGAAGTAGTGTGACTCTCACCAATAATGAAGAACCCCTCCAGTGTCATGATATAGGTGTGCAAATAGGCACACACCCCAAGAAAAATGGGTCCCGGCCTCCTCCACCATCCTCTAAAGTGTTTGACCCCATCCAAATGCAAACCCATGCGATCGCCAATCTGGACAAACAAATTCACCAATAGCTCTAGCCAATAAAACTAGGAGAGGCTCATATAGGTCCACCATGTCCTCCCAGTTGATCTCGGTCTCATCAATCTCATCATCTCCGAACATAGCTTTGCACTCCTCCAAGTCATCGTGCCTATCGTACTGCACCAACTCTCCTATGATGGGTAGCTAGAGGATGCGACATACATCCTCTAATGTCACTGCCATCTCCCATGTCAAAATATGGAAGGTACTTGTCTCAGAGTATCATCGCTCCACCAGTGCTATTAGTATCCCTAGGTTTGCCTAAATCTCAGGTGTATAGATAATATGGTACAACCTAGTCGTGCCTATCAATAGTTTATCTATCTCAGACAACACCAACCTCAGATTTTTTGTGATGGGATATCTCTTTCATGACATCAAAATATCTTTAATATCCTCCTATCACAATCAACACAACAAAAAATAATCAGGTTTTTACAGATTGATCTATCTGTTTATCCTATATCTAAATCAAACACATGTTTATCACATGTCTACCAAGATAATTCTATCAATTATCTAATCAGGAAGGTTAACTAGCGACTATGCTACAATGTTGCCTACCTTCAAAATGATCTAAATACATAGCTGATAGACCAAATCGACTTACCAACCTATGAATTAACCTAAATAGCTTGATCACTTTCTAAATTTAACCCCTTGACATAAATGCGCAACACAAAAAAATGCATGCATGGTATCCTCTCACCAATGTGTAGATATAACATATGCACAATTACCCTAAACAAATGTGCCAGGAATTTGGATGAATGTGCAGAACCATATTTGCGCACGTTTATTTACTAAATGCATAGTTGTTCAAATTCCTAATATGAATGCGCAGGTACCTCACATGTATGCACAGTTTTACCAGTTTTCTCTGCAAATATAGCCTTTTGTTTGACATACATGCACCACAACTGTGCGTTCATTCTTCACACCTAAACAAAAATTGCCTAACCTAAACCTAGCTCGGATCTAGCCTAAAACATGCTACAAATCATTCCAAATATGCAAAAATGATCAAATCACATTGGAGGATTGAACCACCTACCGACTCTTTGGAATCAGGTGGTCTCTGGAAGCGTCAGACGCACTTGAATTGATTATCTAGCAATAGGAATGACATCTTTCTCAGATCTTCTCTCTTCTCTCCTCAGCTTCGCTCTCTCGATGACAAGTGTAACAATGATTACCTATTGGACCCTTTGACCCCTATATATAGCATGTGGACCCACTTTTCTCAATGTGTTGACCTTGCCTACCATAATTCTTTTATCACTCAATTTTCACGCTCATTTCTTCCATTTATTTTTGTGAGATTAATCGTCATAAAATAATAATAATAATAATAATAATAATAATAATAATAATAAAATAAATAATCACAAATAAATTAATCATTTGTGGATCAATCTCTCGAGGGGGCATGCTAGCATCACTTATGTCTAGGGCAAGGGCAAAATGCTTGATTTTTCTTTGAAACAATGCGACCAACGCATTATTTCAAAGAGGGGAAAAATGTATACATTTAAAATTGGCTTGATAAAATAATTAAATATTTATTATATAATTAATGTCTATTTCCTCTATTATTAAATAAATTATTTAATTTATTTAGTATATTCACCTATCTTATTCTTCTTATCATAAGTCTTCTAAACTACTCCTATTAAAGTGATTTAAAGAATTAGTTAATTACACAATCACCATATGACTAAGTCATTTAGTCCATCTCATAGACCTAGTCACATGAAAGGAGCACATTGTGGATCAATCTCTCGAGGGGGCATGCTAGCGTCACTTATGTCTAGGGCAAGGGCAAAATGCTTGATTTTTCTTTGAAACAATGCAACCAATGCATTATTTCAAAGAGGGGCAAAATGTACACTTAAAATTGGCTTGATAAGATAATTAAATATTTATTACATAATTAATGTCTATTTCCTCTATTATTAAATAAATTATTTAATTTATTTAGTATATTCACCTATCTTATTCTTCTTATCATAAGTCTTCTAAACTACTCCTATTAAAGTGATTTAAAGAATTAGTTAATTACACAATCACTATATGACTAAGTCATTTAGTCCATCTCATAGACCTTGTCACATGACACATCACCTTGGCTAAAGTAATTAATTTTTATTAATTATTAATAAGTCATAATTATCCTCACAAACACATGTCCTATTCTTAAGGGCTATGTGGCTTCATAAGACTTGGTCTCATGACCACATGTCTTCTTCCAAACTTGGTCAAGAACACATTCCCTATTCCTAAGGAGATTTTCTAGCCACCTCAAGGAGTCAAAGATGACTCATGGGACACTTGTGCTAAGAGTCATTATGGGGAAAATGTCTTCCCACCTTCTTCTCAAGGGTCTTTGTGAGACACTTGACATCTATTTTTCCCTTCCACCTTCCACTCCTCTTTGTCAATCTAGGAGGAACATCTCTCCTATTCCTCCTCTCACATTCCAACTATATCCCCATTTGTCTCAACCCCTTCAACCAAGTAAATTTCAATCAGAGCATCCTCCGATTTTCAATCTCCACCCTAGGATCTTGCCACCTAGGCTTGAGTCCTCCAAAAACCTATAAAAGAAGTCTTCCTCTCCTTTTGATAGCCTAACAGCAATAGTGATTTCAAGCATTTAAGTATTCAAGCATCCAAGAAATCAAGCCATTTTAGCATAATTGTTAGCATTTGCATGTCATTCTCTTTCATCAATTTTGCATCCACAATCATAGCATAAGGCAATCTAGATTTAGGCTAGTTTTTCATACATATCATCAATATCTCCACACTTTGGAAGCATCTTTGGCAAAAGGAGCACATTTAGAAATCTCAAAGCTCACCAAATCCAAGAATTCAAGGCTAGGAGGACAATTAAGACAAGCTAGATGAGTGACTGAAGGTAAAGCATTCTTGTTTTGATTTCATTTCAATCCTTGTTCTCTTCATTGTAATGCATTTTCAATTGATTTAATAGCATAATATAGTTAGTATTCCATTTCTAGGATTAGTAGTTTAATTTGCATACAATTACCACATCATAATAAATCATGACATGAAAATTATAAGAGAAGCAATGAAAATAATAGAATAAAATTATATTATTGTTCAAGGTACATGTGTGAAAGTTGGCTTGCATCAAATAATTTATTCTAATCTTCAAAACAATGGATCATAAACACTCAACCACAAAGAATAAAAAAAAATATTAATCCAAAATGTGTCAATGTTCGCTTGCATCATATAATTTATTCTAATCTTCAAACAATGGAGAGGCCGACACTTGAACCAGAATAAATAGGAAAAGTCTTCATAGATCAATTTAATATTGATCTTTCAATTCTAAAAATGTCGACAACTTGTTATTTAAAATTTGCAACGAAATAATAAATATACCAACTAAAATAAAATTAATCTAAAAAATCAAAACCTAAAATAATAAAAACACAAAAAAACCAACGCGCTTTCCATGAATTGTTGACTTTCTAGAATCTATATATAAATTCCTTACAAAATAAATAACTTCTCACATAGTTTATTCCTTACTTTCTCCTAATTTTCAAAAGTGGAGTCCACACTCAAAGTAGTGATTGGCTTTTAGACTCTAACAACACGTGGTTTACTAACTTGATTCGAACTTCTTGTCTTAACTCTCATAAACGTATTATAAATAATATTTTAATGTGGCGAAAAATTAGGTCTTATATCACTATGAACTTCTTGACTATTATATAATTTCAGTTCTTTAATTCTCTAGTTCGACTAGTTGTAAGATGCCATAAGTAATTAACAATTTATAATCCCATTTGTACACATTTTCCTATAATTTCTAAAACATCAAATTCTATTATGCAACAAATTTACCAATGTTCATAAATCTGCTCAACTTAGATATTTGTGATAATCTCTTTTTCATGGGATCATTAGTATAATTTTTTTTAAAAAAATGATTAATTGTTAAGTGATTTTAATAATTCAATAATAAAAGAATTATAATTGAAATATTGAGTTATTTCAATAAATATAAAAGATTTCAAAAAGTCACAGATATTTTAAGAAAAAAAATGAAATAGTTTTTGGTGTTCAATATTGATTCCTATTATTTGGAGAAGAATAGTTTTAAAAAAATATTATTTTTAAAATTAAAAGTGTCTTTCTATTTTCAATTATACTTCATTGAATTTCATTTAATTAAAAGTTGATTAAAAAATCATCTAGCGGTGTAATAGTCTCTTATTGGTATATCTACATGTTAGGTAAAAAATGTTAGTAATTAATATCAATTGCGCATCTTTATTTTTATTTTATTTTTTTTGATCAATAAATTGCGCATCTTTATTGATACCAATAACACACTATTTATTATTGGGCACTCGTATATAAATATTAGATTAGTTGTGCAATTTTTTTGTTGTCAAAGTAAACGGATAATGGGACAATAGTGAAAATATTTCAAACGATACTTTCAAATGACTATTTTTACCCTTGCACACATAACCAAAATACTAGATTAGTTGTGCAAATTTTTTGTTGTCAAAGTAAACGGGTAATGGGACAATAGTGAAAATGTTTCAAACGATACTTTCAAATGACTGTTTTTTACCCTTGCACACATAACCAATCCCACAATGTTCCTTCATCTTCATTACCTAAAAGTCAAAACAACAAAAAAACATCAACACACAATATATTGTTTAACCTTGTGTAATGGTTCTAAACATTTATTTTTCTGACCAAAAACTTACGTGCATTAATTCATTCCAGTCTCGCCCACTTCACATAAGTAGTCTTCACACATTATTTGAACTCTAGAAAACGTGTATTGAATTTTCCAATACTTACCGTAAGTCTCTAAAACTCTCTATAAATACCCCTTAGTGCTCTTGCATTCTTACACGACAATTTCTCTTAAACCTTCTTACATTAAGCAAAATCAGTCGCTTCAAGCTTTCCAGGTACTTTGCTATTTCATTTTAATGCCCATTCCTTTACCTGTTTAGTCAGCCTTAGATTTACTTTTGCGTAAAATTTGTGTGGAGAATATAAACGTTTCTGAAACCAAAGATTATATATATGTGTGAATTTTGGTCATTTTAGTCATCTTCAAGTCAAGTGTTCATAAGGGATAAGGTTGGGATTGCATTCAGAATGATTTTGACGGAATGGATACTCTTCAGTCTTTGGCTCTTAGCCGAAGAGGCTTTAGACATGAGTGCACCCGTATCGGGTTGCTAAAATGTCTCTTGATGTACTTTCGCTGATTGATTGCTCGCAAGCTTCGTACCTCTGCTGAGCAGCCTCACAGATCTGAACTCTCTATCGAAAAAAAAATTTACCCATTTTAACAGACCAATCTGTAAAGCAACAACTTTTATTTTTCATTCTTATGTAGAAATAAGTAAAGTAGAGAAAAGAGAACATGAGAATTTTCTGTATCAGAGATTGTTTGAATTACATGAAGTCGTTTGAGAATTTTCTTACTAAATGTATTTTGGTGCTTGCCATAGATGTCTATCATGGCGGAAACTTGTGCAAATTCTAGCAATGGTGGAAATTTATGCATGCCCAATCCCACCGTTCGTCGAAGTGGAAATCATCATCCTAACGTCTGTTCTGATGATTTCATTCAGTCTCTTGATTCTCCATATGGGGTATTATGAAACACTATCATATTTTGATTCACACAAATTAATGTTGTTTTCTATTGTGAAAAAAAAAATGAATAATTATGGTTTTTCTATCTTTTGTAATCAGGATTCTACATATTTGTGTATCTGATTTTAATATATTAAATATGCAAAGGAGGTGTTTCAGTTGTTACATAGTAGACATTAGATTTTCAAGTTTTTATCATATAATGTTATTATTGATAGGCATTGGAATCATGATACTATTGAGGATCTCACCATGACGGCTCTAGGATTTCGGATACTACGATTGAATAATATGATGTTTCTTCAGGTGATGAATTGTTCTTTTTTTTGGATTATATTTTTATAGATAAGTTTTTCAAATCACTAGAATATTGTGGATATGTGAGCAGATGTTTTTCAAAAGTTCAAAGGTGAAGAAGGACAATTCTTTGGCTTTGGATCTAGCCATGAAGACAAAGAATTAGCAATTATGTTGAATTTATATAAAGCTTCAGAGTTGGATTTTCCGGGTGAAAAAATCATAAAAGAAGCTAGAGTTTTTGCATATGCATACTTGCAAATGGCCATGAAGGAATATAATGAAATGAAAGAAACGGAAAATCCACTTTTAATGGAGGCAAGTACTTTTCCATGAAAGGGATTATTGTTCGAGTTATTTTTCAATATTAAAGAAAAAATAAAACTTGGAATAAGGAGGAGCTTTCCTATGAAATACTTACCAATTTTTACAACAACAAATGTCAGAATTGAACATCAACTTCGACCAGCCATTTTCATTTTTATAAAAGTTAGAAATTTATCTATAGTTTAAGTTTGATATTTTAAAAGGCTTATGCACATATTGGTTGAATTTTAGTGCTAGTTTTATATATACGTATTATCTTTTTAATAACGTGATGTCTTTTTCAGATTGAGTATGCTCTAAAATATCCTTGCAGAACTAGGGTTCTGAGATGGGAGGCTTGGAACTTTATTCAAATATTGAGGCAACAAAATTGCAATGGATCATTTGTCAATAACATTTATAAGTAAGATAAAAATTTATGTATGATCATTTGTACTTATTCTTCCTTTAAAATAGATATTTGAACTAAAAAAAATATGAATTTGCTATGTTGTTTTGAGTTTATACAAAAGAAACGAAATTTAATACTATTCATTCGTGTCTATATTTCTTCCAATATTCCAAAGACATATAGCCAAAAGCTATTGGAATTAGCAATATTGGACTTCAATATTTTACAAGCTCAACATCAATCTGAACTTAAATTAATATCCTTGTGAGTATTAATCAAATTGAGTACACCACTTCAACAAATGTTCCCTTGAACATTAGGCAAGATAAATATAGAAATATTTTGATTATTTAGTTATAAATTCTTATTTATTAAAATAATATACAATAATTACATGTTTAATCATATAAGGATTATCAAATAGTAAACAACTTTGAGGTTGAGAAAGGTAAATCAAATGTCAAAATTGATTAATTTTTTAAAGAAATGATTGTAGTCAATCTAAGAAAATGGATAAATGTAATCATAATGATAAGTACTTTCTATGTGCTAGATGGTGGAAACATTCAGGTGCAACTCATCTTGACTTCTTTCGTCATCACCACATTGAATTTTATTTCTAGTGGGTTTGCTCATTATTTGAACCCGATTTCAGTGCAAGTAGAATTGGTTTTGCAAAACTAGTTACCAATCTTTCCCTCCTTGACGATATTTATGACACATATGGGACCGTTGACGAATTGAGACCATTCACAAAGGCATTAATAAGGTATTCAAATTGATAGTAATCATGTATTATGTTGAATGTCTAATTCATTTTCTAAATCTATTTTTTCATTTCTATTTTAGATGGGATGCTTCCATGATTGATAATCTTCTAGACTACATGAAATTGGCTTTCAAATTTACATGCCCAATACACAAAGAAATCACAAGTGAAGCCGAAAGAAAGCATGGTCCCTTTGTTCACAAATACATTCAATCATGTGTAAGTACAATTGTTAAAATTATTTGGACTTAAAATTTTATTAAATCGTATTATTATCAATTTAAATTCTTTTCTAGTTACATTTTCTTATCACATGCTTCATTTTTAGTATTTAATTTTCAAAAAATTAGGTGGTTTGTCTACACCATCGAACATGCACTCATAATAGCTTACTATTATTACAAATAGGTTGATAAAAAAAATTTAACATTTCTTTTTATATTTTTAATTTGATGTATAAAATATATTAGATTTTTCTTTCCTTTTACCATTGAAATATAAATTAATAACTATCATTTGCACCATATTGATTTCTAGATCAAACAAATTGTATATTCATAAAACAATATTGACATACAAGATTAGATTTTCAAAATAATAATTATAATATTAATATTTATTTGAATTCTTTATTTATTATTTTATGTAAATATATATTAAAATTTTTAATTCAATGCTTGAATTTCTTATCATCTTTCTTTAAATGATTAAAATACTCTTTTCCTATTATTTTAATTTTAAAAAAGTAAAACTTGTTTATTATTTATATTGATTTAATGTTGATTATACTAAATTATATATGCCAAGTAAATGCTTAAAATTCTATTTTCAATATATATTTTTTAAACCAATCTCTATTTGTATTGTTTCAGTGGGAAAGTTACATCTCATCTTATATGGAAGAAGTGGAATGGATAGCTTCTAATCATACACCAGGTTTTGATGAATATTTAATAAATGGAGAGTCAAGTGGTGGTCTAAGAATTGTAATGGTACTTTCATTATTACTGGTGGATGCTCCTTTATCTCCTTTAGCTGATGAGATTTTGGAAGAACTTGATAGCCCATCATCAAAGATGCGAGTTCTTGTATCATTGCTTGCACGAGTAGTAGATGATGTTAGAGATTTTGAGGTAAATGATTTAAATGTTAAATACTTAAGTATAAGAATTATTTTAACAATTGAAAAATAATTAAATTGAAGGAAAATTATGCATTAATATCTTTCTAATAATTTTGAAGGATGAGAAAGACCATGGAGAGACAGCTTCAAGCATTGAGTGTTATATGAAAGACAACCATGGTTCTACAAGGGAAGATGCTTTAAATTATGTCATGAATCTTATTGAGGGCTATGCACAAGAGGAAAATAAGGAGTTTCTCAGCCCTTCACATTTACCAAATTATTGTAGGAACCTATATTTCAATGCTGGCATGCAAGGTATATTTTTCTTGTACAAGGATATTGATGGTATTACAAATTCCCATCAAAAAGTAATAAGAGATGCAATAAAGAACATTCTCATGGTACCAATCATGCCATAGAATAGAATTTGGATTATAGAGTATCATTGGTGGCATTTCCATAAAAATGCAACTTAAAAACACTTTAAATAAAATGGGTTATGTCCCATTGTAATTTTGATGTGAGCATTGGTTGATATATCATTATTATATTATCAATAATACCTTAAATTTTTTTATATAGCACTTATAATTGACGTGTTTTCATTTCATTCGCTTAAAGAGGTTAAATGTGAAATTGTCGATCATATATTTACAACTAATGTGTAGTGTGGACATTGTGTTTGCAAGCCTTGATCAAGAATAATCTTAACATGGACAACAATGTAAGTTCACTAATAAAATGTGTTTGATTATAATTTCATTGTGGTTATATGTCATGTATTTTCATAGTCTTGTGTATCTTTAGGTATTTTTACTAATTAATGTATGTACGTAATTATTAACATGTTCAATCAAAAAAGAAATTATATATTCAATTGCTTATTTTCATTATTTACAATTGATAAGAGAGATCATTCTTTAAATTAGATAAATAGAAAATTTTAATTTACATTAGAGAAATGGAGAAAATGTAGACATAGAGAATAAATTCAAGAAACGACTAGTACTAGTCTATGTAAAGTGCCAATATGACCATCAAAACTATGTTTAAATTTTTTTAATCATGATTATATATACTATGTGGATGCAAAGTTTTTGATAGAAAAAAGTAGCAAGAGGGTGTTGGCCCGAGGTACAAGGACAAGAAGCACATTAACAGCTCATATTAATAGCACTAGTCGGTAGCAGTTCATTAGCAGTGAGTCAGCAAAAATACTAATACCTAATTTGCCTCTATAAAAAACAAACAAGACAGTTCTGTTCAAAAATATCGAACCACAGTATCTTAAGAAAATAAAAATAAACATACTATCAGTAATGTGCCACGCAGGGCTAGACTAGTAAATAGTTAAAGTAGCAGTACTGTTAAACCAGGAAAGCAACATAGAGAAACTAGGGCAAGCATGCCCAACCAAAAATAAAAAACTCATGAACAGTAGCAGGTAAGATCTCCTCACTAGATCCTTAGACATCAGGGACGTGGCCCACTCTTCTTGTAAGAACATAAAAAGGTCTTTTTTGTCTTCGTCCGCCGCCAGAGTGCCACCAGCCAACTTTTCCTACATAGTGCAAAGAGCCATAGCCGACGCATGCATGATCTTGAGGGAAAACCTGTTAGAATCCTTGATGCGGTTCTTGATATCCCGTATGTCCTATTTAAGGCTAGAAATCTCTTTGTCCAGCTCCGAGAATTTCTGCTTAAGGGCTCCCTTAAAACTGTCATTACCTTCCAGAGAAATAGAGTTATGTTCAGTGGGGAGGATTTAGCCTGAAGATCATGGGGAGAGGTTGAGGGCGGGGATTTAGGGTGGGGGAGGATCCATTCTTGTGCGAGCTCGAGTGGTCATCAGAAGAGCCCTCAATAGACTCAGTGGTAGGAGGGTCAGTTTCTGAGGGGGACTTCTCCTTCCATTTCCCTAATTGATGTGGATGCAAAGTTATGTATGGTTAGATTCTAAATTAATTTTATTGCATGGAAGAAAACTACTTCTATATAATGTGAATTACCTTTAATGACCTAGTGTTTTGATTTATTGGACCCATAATTTAAATCATATAAATAGAATGTGGCCAATATTGGAAGAGTACAAACACTTTTTCATTTTCCTAGATATGATACCATATTAAAGAAGAATGTATTTGACTCAAAGGTTTATAATAGATGACTTAAATTTTATCTTGAAAAATAATACTTGGAGTAATATTTAGTGTAAGGCATTTTTTATCATTGGAATCTAATTGTTCATCCTAGGATATCTAAAAGAAGGTAATTATTCCATTTTTGCACCTATAAGAGGATCCATATTTTGTTGGATTTTGTTTTCTTCTACTCTGATAAAGGACATTTCAAAAGTTTACATCTCTTGTAGTTTTCTTAGGATTAATGCTATCGAGGGATCCTAAATTAGTGTTTAATGATCTAAGTTGAATATTTAAAGAAATTGTAGAACATGATATTCTTTTTAAAAATATTTTATTTTACATAAAAGTATTAAATTTTTAGTGAGGGAATTTTATTGAAGGATATAATATAAAACATTTTAAACCAACAAAAGAAAAATTTCTAAGTTCTTATTGTGTTCTCAACTTGACATATTCCTTGTCTAGAATCCTCATCATTGGAATTAATAAGGAGAGCATCATAAAAGAAAATGATAATTCAAGGGAATATTTAATTTTCCTTGGGTTGAAATTCCTTGTCTTCTCATCCTTTATAGAGTAATTAAAATAAATTTAAAATTGGGTTCACCTTTGAGATATAGGTCCCTCTCTCTCTCTCTCACACACACACACACACACACACACACACACACACACACACACACACACACACACACACACACACACACACACACACACACACACACACACACACACACACACACACACACACACACACACACACTCACTCACTCACACTCACTAGTATAATTTGGAAAATAATTGACTGCGTGACTAAAACTTTAATTCACGTGACTAAAAAAGACTAAATTGTACTAATTTTTTATAATGACTAAATAAAAAAATTATTTGGTCATATGGTAAAATCACAACTAAATAATTGTTCAAATAAATAAAAATGACTAAATAGATTATTATTACTCCTCTATTCTTTTTTTATTCAAATTTGACCATAATCCATAGAGTGTAAGCCCCCCTCATATGACCCCTACCTAAGCGGCCTATGTGGTCACCTAGGTTGCTTGGTACACCAAAAATACCTATTGCATGAAAGCCATTTCCTCTTGGTGTATTCTTAAGGCCTTGACATATTTTATTAAAAAAATGAACATTTACATTCTTTAACTTTTATTACTCATTATGTTAATGAATTAATAATGTTTTAAACTATGATTTGAAGCTAGTTTGATTTACCTATTGTGTTAGCATGTCAAATGTATCACAGAGAAATTGTGGTTAATTTCACTAATAAAACATTATTTAAACAATCCAGTTGCATTTTGATGGCTATTTTGTAGACACTTTCATTTCAAAAGGTCAAGTCATTATTTATAGAAGAAATTAGATTTAATTTACATGGATTCTAGAAATGTAATGGTTTAGTCTACTAAAAATGAAGATTTTTCCCTTAACAAAGAACATTTTCCCTACAAATGAAAATTTTTCCCTAAAATTGAAGATTGATTCATTTATATCTTCACTTGGTGATATACTTGACCATCTTAATAATGTGAAATAGAAATACCAATGATTTCTTTTGGTATGAAAAAATTTCTCTTTCATTTTGGCAAGTATTCTTAACTAAAATCCCAACTCAAGTTGAATAAGGGTGAAGGAGTTGAAATAAACCCTAGCTTCATGTTGTATATGTTTCTTATTTTATATTTTTTGGTAAAAATAGCCTAAAATAGTCCCCTTGGTGTCATGACAAGTTTAGAAGGTTTTAATTATTGAAGTGAGGGTTAAAAAGCTATTTGAAATGCCTTTTGTGGTGCAAAGAACCTAACCTATCAGGAGCACGCGTAGACAATCAAATGTTAGTTTAACCAAGCATGTAACGCATGAAAAATATTCAAACACACCACCTCTGACTGAACCAAAATGGGAGCACACCCAAGTCCCATTTGATTTGTTCATTTTGGGGAATGTGGATGTGCTCTCCAAACACAATGAAAAGATCCCCAATGCAAGCTTGAAATGATTAAGTCCTATTTATGAAAGCTAAAAGGAGATCCCAAAATGGTGCAAAACTAGTATGAAGAACTATCTTGCAACAAGGGTTTCCAAATGAGCAAATGAAGATTAAAAACTACAAATGATATGCAATATTGAGATTCATTTACCATTTTGCGTGCTATGTGGTTTAGATCAAAATGAAACTACAATGCTATGTAAGCTAAGATTCATTCACCATTAATCTTAAGCATATTATGTGATTTAGATTGAAAAAGAAAGAACAAGAATCTAACAGGCTAAATTTCTATGAAATTCTAGAGCTAAAATAACATGATAACAATGATAAAATGAATGATATTTTTCTCTTGGAAGGGCCTCTATTTATAGATTTTTGGAGGGTTGAAGAGGGCTTGGATGAGGTGACACCTATGTGGCATCCACATGGGAGACACATAGGAGACACATTGGATAGAGAGGATAGCTATGTTTTAAAGGTCAAATTGAGACAAGATGGGCATTTAAGGTTTTTAAGGGCTCAAGGTTGCTCACACATGTGTCAGAAACTTTGGGGAAGACTATGGGGGACAAATTTTTAAGAAAGAGTTGGAGCATTTAAGAAAGTTTGGTGGCTTCCTTGGGAATATTTTTTCACACATGTGTGAGAAACTCATTAGCACTAATGAGGTTAGGAATCACTTTTTAAGTGAGGTTAAGAGAGTGATTAGGTGGCATCATAGGTTTAGCAAGTGAGGTGATGGGTGTAGGCTAGGTTTTAGGTGGGGATTTAGATTAATTTAAACTAGGTTTAGATTAATCCAAGTTTAGAAGAATCTTAGGATGTGGAGGGATTTAAATAAATAGAAATTTATTAAAAATAGGATTAATGGGGTGACATGAATTAAAATAAGTTTAATACATTAGAGAGGGGAGTATTTAAATTAAATTTAAATAATTTAGATAAGGAACCCAATTTAGATAATTTAATCATTTCTCTATTGCTAATGTTTTTTCCCTAATATACCCTTTTACTAATTTACATCCAAGATCATGTCATGTTGCATTTTTTTTGCTACCCAAAAATATACTCTGTTGATCAAGAGAACCTTGGACATAATCCACACTCTCCAAATGACGATCTAGAGAGAAAAAGGCAAGTCCCTTTCCAAATTTCTAAAACACATTCCTTGTTTTTGTTGAAATACATAAACTATATCTATTAGTTTCCAAACAAAAATAGTTTTCTTTATTGTAGATCAAAGTTGGAAACAATTTAGCCATCTACCATAATTAAAATTTGCACAACACAATTAACAATTATCTTCAAAGGTGATGTATTGGTTACATACGGCCTTGCTTGCAAAAATAATTCAACAATTAAACAAAAAACATCCATCGCACACGCAGATCTAATTGATAGACATGGTTAGATGACTATAACCAAAAACATCACCAATAAATTGATTGATGAATTTTTGCCCCAACTTTTCCTTGGTACAAGCATCTGCCTAGAGAAATTCACAATAAAGGAAAAAAATACAATATGAAAGAGGCGATGCTAATTATTGTCTACTGTTGAGTTCTGAGACAAAAATTAGAAAAAAAAGACATCGTTTGCAAGTAGCAAACGCTTACACCTAATACAACAATTTTCTAATTGATGCATTTGCAAAATAGCTATCCAATTGGAAGCCTTGGCATCCTTGTAATATCTCGTGATTAAGAACCAACACAATTTCAATTACAGATTACAGATTAGAGACAGAGAAATGTCATCTTATACAACTACTGTAAGATAATTTTATTAAACATAAACAAACTTCATCTATTTGCCACATTTTAAACCTCATTGCATATACTAACAAATATATTTTTCCTTCTTGTAGCTAATAGTTCCAAAAACATACACCCACCCATACAATAGTTTGCAAAAAATATTCACTCCAACAACATTGCCAAGAACTATCTTTCTGCTTCTCAAGAACATTGTACATAGTGGTCTAAGAGGCTTAGGTATCATTCAGTCGGGATTAACCACTTTCATTGACATACTCAATGATGAGTGCACAACAACTTCTCTAAGAAAATTGGCTTCATCAAATATCCAAGAAATCAAACAAACATTGAATACTTCAAGCTCTATAATCATCACCAAATACTAAATTAACAAACCTTCTTATACTTTTACTAAAAACCTTTTTCTCAATGGCAGGTAACAGAACATTGAGAGCAAAAAACATGCATATGTCACCATACTGGCCACTCTGTACTCCATGTCAACATATAGTTTCCTTATCTCACACTACAACCAAAAACACCACTCATTGGACCAAATGTGCCAAAACCATGGCTTTTTCTTACCAACCTTACTAGCAATGCATGAGTGGAACAGAAGATGGGATTCTTGAATGCAACCTGCATGGCACACTACTACAAGAAAACTTTTTGGAACTTATAGAAATATCATTTGACAATTACACAAATAACATGTCTACAACCATAAATACCTCATGTGAAACTTTGAACTACAAGGAACCTTCACTCTTTCCATGAACAATTCCATAATCTCTATTTCAAGAGAAGCCACTAGTGTAAGCTTTTACTAATAATTATTTCCCATCTTTATAATTCAAGAGCACTATTACTTAGAAAAAATACTAACATCAAACTAACTATTCTATATAAAATGCAAAGTGCCTAAAACAAAGTTGCATCTTCAACAAATTTTTGTAGTGACATATGGCAACCACAAAGGGAATGTCAACTTATCTTGTACACACTTTATTTTTGCTATATAAATTTCCTCTTAATTACCTTTCTACTATGCGCTCTTTATTTTTCATCCAACCATTGTTGCCCTTTCAAGTTTAATAATATATATATATATATCTCTGTTGGCTTTGTCATGCAACATTTTCAATCCAGTCTTGCAGAACGAAACATGCCTTAGAAACAATCATGCATAGAATTCCCATTTTGTACTTGATTATATAGAGTTTTAAATTTTACATCTGCAATTACCTTCATGTAAATATTTTTTTTTTCAATCATATGTAATGCATGACTATGTAATCGATTTTGACCACTTGGCACATCCTATGAAAGCTTGAATGTTTTTGTGGAAACACAAAGAACAAAGATGTGAAGCTATTAAATCACCATAGAATCTTACATTTTTTAAAACAAAAGGATGCACAAAATTTGTCTATGTATAATGTATGTATGATTTGGTCATCCATAATAGTAATATGTATGTGAATACACTTTGCAAACTTTAAATACATTTGATCTTTAACATCTGTACGCCTAACTTTTTTGGTACATGCATGTCTGCTTACACTTTATTTAGCTTGTTGTGAATAGAATATAATAATACTATATAATTGGATAATCAAATGAATCAATCTCCACCAGCTATACATTTGTAGATATTTGACAACAATTTTATATTTAAGTTACAACAGATTTCTTTTTTTGGTAGTTTTTTAAAATTTGATAGTAGAAGGCTTCAGAAACATTAGTTACTATTTACAATTGTCTCTATTTTGAGAGAAGATGGTAACATTTTTGTATATTATTTTTAGTATGGTATTATGTGGCTATAAAACAATCATTTTTGTGTAGAGGCTAGTAGCATATCTTTGTGAAGTAGGCACATCTCCCCTTCCACCTCCTAGGATTTCGTGTTTGTTTCAAATATTTTATTACCACGTTTTCATAAGTTTTCTATTGTTTGGGTGTGATGGTGTAGGCCAAATTAAATGTTATCTTAGATTCTTTTGATTTCCTTGTTCTTTGTATGGTTGTATGGTTCTATCATGTTACAATTATTCAAATTGTCAATTGGTATTAAACATGGTCTGATACATTTGTGTACAAGATTTCTTTTGTTTTATTTCTTGACTTTTTTTCATTCCATGGACAATGCTAGTTTATAGGCATTGAATCTCTTTCTACTTTCATTACCTCACTTCTATTTCACCCTACAATTTCTTGTCCTATCCTACCACCGTCATAACTAAATCATGTCTCCTCTTTATTAGTTTGAGCTTTATAATGGTATAGGACTTCTTGACTCTGCTATTTTACCTTATGGTTATCGTATTCTAAGCTTGTCCTACTTCTTAGTACTGTTGGTTGCTTAACTATGTTTATAAGTTGGTTATAAGGTAACTTGTTTATATAAATGTTAATAGGAAGGTTCATTGTTAAAGATGTGGATATGATTTAGGTGTAAGTTTTCAGTGCAGTTGTATGATAAATTCTTGTGGCTAACTACAAAATCAAGGAGCTAAATCCCATGTAACATTGTGAATTGAATTGTTTAAACAACTTAATATATGCTTCAAACAAAAACTTGCACCTGCCTCACCTACTCCCCAACCCCTCCCATAAGGCAAGGACTCCAGCTCAACCAAAGCTCTTGTTAAATATTTAATCAAGATAAATTTGAGTTTATTTGATTTGTTTATTTAATAAAATAAAATTATTTATAGAATTGAAAAAAATATTGTGTTATTTTATTTTGATTTATGTCTATAAAAGTAGTTTTTTGTATGAGAGAGATTATCTTAATGTATATAATTAAATTGCAATTCTAAAAATATAAATCAATATTTAATAAATTCTTCAAATTTGTTACTTCAAATTCTTTATATACAAGTCTGTATATACAAAATAATAATAAATAGGTAGTATTTAATTTCACCATTGAGTTATTTATTGAATTGGAAGGGGCATTTCTGTAAGATTAAGTCATAACCGAATTATGAATATCACTATATATTTTAGAGGTCTCTTTGAGTCTTTAGTTTGTTGTCAATTGGTTATCATTATCTATCAAATTCTTTGATGCAATTACAAGATGTTGTTGAGTTATTTGTGTAGACATTAAAAATCGTCCTTCACTTACGACAACATTTTTCACTAATTGTTCATATGACTAATTGAATGATTTAATTATTCAATTATAACTAATCTTATTCTTCTACTTCCCCATAATTAAATATTTTCTCATTATTTAATTATAATTTTGTCTAAGTTCTTGAGCCTAATAGTTCACCATTGGTCCTAATTGATTGATCTTCATTATTGATTTTCCCTAATTGAATCACTCTAACCAACTAAATAATTAATCTAATTATTTAAACCCTCTTTAACCTAACTAATTATTCCTCTAGATAATAAAAAATTATTTATTATTTATCCCTTCTAAATTTTTAAATTCGATACTTAAGCAAAATTCTATATTTTTAAATTATCCTCTCACGTGGGTGAGAATAAATGAATTCAATATATTTATTTCTCACACTTAAGTCTAACTTGTTTGAATTTCTTCCTCTAACCTTCCTATTTCCTCACTCCACTTACCAATTTCACTCCGAGCACTCAACTCTTCTAGTTTCCCCACATAACTCATATCTCTCTCCACTTCTCACTCTCACTTATTGTAGACACCCAAAAATGGCTCGAGCCTGCTAGTCTTGGTGTTATCTGCTTTTGCATTACAATTGAAACATTGTCTTGCATTCTAATTGGTTTTCCATGTGTTACACATATGGTTTTTACTGTATGTCAACACTTTGTCCTTTCCTATCGATTAAACATTGAAAATTATTTAATTGATTACTAACACTTCTTGCATCTTGTATCATTCCTAACCATTGCTAATCATTCCTAATCTTTCCTAAACCATTCCTAATCATCCCTAATCTTTCCTAAATTGATCCTAATAATTCCTAATCTTTCCTAAATTGATCCTAAATATTCCTAAATATTCCTAAACATTCCTAAACTGATCCTAATTGATCTTAAACCATGTCAAACCTTCCTAAATAAGTTCAAATCAATCCCAATCAATCCTAATAAGTTCAAGACCATTTCAATCACATTTAATTCAATTCAATCCCAAATCAATCCAAGGCATTGTCAAAGTTCATCGATGCCTCATCATCGTCAATCAATCCCTGAGTGCATTGTCAAAGTTCATCAATGCCTCATTGTCATCAATCCAATCCTGAGTGCATTGTCAAAGTTCATCGATGCCTCATTAACCAATCCATGTCAATTTTAAATAGCATTGTCCAAGATCATCAATGCTATTTCATCATCATCAGTCCAACCTAATAGCATTGTCAAAGTTCATCGATGCTATCCTATCATGTCATCACCAATCACGCACATTGTCAAAGTTCATCGATGTTGCATTGATCCCTTATCAGTTTTTAATTATCAAGATTAGTTCAAACCTTAATCAAATCATTCAAGACCAATTCCCTATCGATCATACATCATAAATTTGGCCAAATATATTTACTAATTCATCCCCTTGGGATAGATAACCCATAATTTATCCCTTTGTATTAATCTATTTATTAGATTAATCACCCCTATCCTAAGTCTCCTACAATTAATTAATTTTGAACTAATTAATTATTCCTTTTTTTGAATTATGGGATTTAATAATTCCTAAATTATTAATTATCCTTTTTGAGGGAATATTGATTTTTAAATATTCAAAAATGTGACTCTTACAGATTCCCTTAAATCATGTTTCATGACATCCTACTAATTAGCCTTCACATTTCTTCCACTTTCCCTTTCTCATTTTCCACTAATTTGGCCTCCTAATTTCCTATTAATTTGCCTCCACCTTCCTTCATCACACTGTCCTTGATTTGTTCATTAATTTGTGCATTCCCTTTTGTTCTCCCAATTTATCATAATTATGACAAATTTCCATGTTGCACACTAATTTGCCTTTTCTTACATTTTGGCTCTCAAATCTATAAATTGAGCCTTTTTGCACTAATTTGGTTAGCCACTTTGAATGATCAATTACTCCTAGTATTCTCAACTTTTCTTTCAAGCTATCATAGTTCATTTCAAGATCTTTTCAAGAGCTACATCCATCCACACTTTGGAGAAGAAAGGAGAACATGGGAACCAAAACTTGAAGGGGGTTTTAGATAGTATTTTAATACCTTTATTTCAAGTTGTTTTCATAATGAGTTTGAGTTAGGTTTTGCATATTTTTGAAAGTTTGTGGTTTCTTTTGATATGCTCTCTAACCCTAATTTTGATCTTACAACCTCAACATGTCCCACCACCTCATCTTGTCCCACTACCTTAGCACATCTCAACACCTTAGATGGATTCTCACATTTGTCTAAATTATGTTCATTTGATTCTTCCAAAATATCTTAAATTGCTAAGAAATAAGCTCTAAGATATATATCAATACAACATTCCCAAACATGATCAAAATCATATACCTATGTCTAGAAATGTACCACAATCTAAACCTCTATATCTCCCACCATTTCTTCATCCACACTATCTCCACCTAGCAATGCATCCAATAATAAAACATTTCTAGTCTACCCACACGATCTATCCATGATACCAATCCTAGCTCGTCCATACCTTAGTACCACTCACGTCCATAATTTAACAATCTCATACCCAATGCCATCATATATCCCATCCCCAAGAAAACCTACTATAATCATTCCTAGTCAAAATACACTCTCATCATGCCCAAGCATCGATTCATTTCAAGAATCCACCATACATATCCAAACTCATACCCAATGTCAAGAGGATAATATAAAGTATGAAGAAACAAGTCCTAAAATTGGTCAAGATCAAGATACCAAGAATTTCCTATCCCATCCAATAGTTGACCAAGATCCCATATTCCTAAAATCTCATGATGATCCCCTTATCCACGTGTTTCCTGTCTAACATGATCTCCTTCCATTCCAAGAGAAGATCATACTTCTAGATCCATGTCCTAAGAAATATCATGATGTCTCTTATACTCCATCTAATGATCATCTTCCATGTCAAGTTCAAAGTAATCCTCCATGTCCACCACAAAGTCCCATCATCCCTCCATCTCTATGTCATAATCATCCTTGTCCACCACAAGATCCCATTGTCCCTCTATATCCATGTCATAATCTCCCATGTCCACCTCAAGATCCCATCAACTCTATCCATGTTAATAAAGAGCCTATTATATATTAACTTGGTTCATCCACTTTCATCTAGTCTAGTTTACTTTGTAGTCCTATTATTCCATATGTGCCTTCTCCACCTCAAAATGGACTCGCATCTTGTTTTAAAAATAATCAATATCCAATTGCTAAGAAGATTTATTGGAAAATGCATTATCAAGGAAAGGGGTTAGGCCTAAATGAACAACGTATATTAGAACCCCTTGATATCACAAAAAACCTATATTATCAGGGCCTTGGCTATATAGCTCACCATCAAGATTTTGATATTCCTTCTACATCCAACATTCCCCCATATGAACCTAAGAATACACATTCCCCATCACCTCCTCAATCCATTTTGAGTCATCCATCTTAGGTCCATATATTCCTCCATCCACTAGTTCAAAATCCACTTACCCTTTCCCACATGCAAGTCAGCAAAGGCACACATCTTTTAGAACCATCTACCAATCCAAAAGGCCTCCATACATTCCTATCTACCCATGAATAGAAACCCCCTTCCAAGAAATTTGGATGCCAAGCATAAAATCCATAAGTCAAGAAATCCACATGCAATCAAGGATCAACATATCCTCTCTAATCAACATGTAAAAACAAAGAAAAATATGACCCTAAACAAAAATTAAATATCCAAAAGGCTGCAAAGGCCAATAACGAAAAAATAAAATTCAAAATCTATATGGGTTCCTAAATCCCTTATGCAAGCAATTCATTCCAAGGAACCACAAAAGAATGAAAAATTAAAAACAATGTGAATTTCCAAGAAGCTCCTCAAAGCACAATATTTCAAATAAAAATCAAAATTGGCATCCAATATTGTTATTGCAAAGGCTCCCGTCAATCCTCCACATAAATATCTTCCATATTCCAAAACTATTTTGGGTCCATATGTCCTAAAATTCACTAACTTAGATACTCTATCATCTCCTTCATCCATTTTAGGTCCTTGTGTCCCCAAATCCACATCGACTCCTCTCTCTAAATTCAAAAATCTAAAATCAATTTTCCTTCCATCACTCCAACACCCCTCAAGGTGTGTGCCACCGTTGATCTTACCAACATTTCCATCCACCCATACACAAGTCTTCCAATGCCCCATTCATTATACAACACCTATTTTCCATCCTTCCATGTCACTTATCATATATTGTGCATAAACTCTTACCCTAGTCTATTTTTTCATCTATTTCATCCCCTTTTTCCATCACACTATCAACATCTTTGAGTATACTTTCAATAGCCATGGTCCATTACAAAAATTCCTTCAGGAATACTATCCAAAGAACAAGATGCTTGAGTCCTTCTTTCATGTCATTGCCTGCATCCATGTTGGGAAGAAGAGATTTTGATAGAAATAAAAACTTGTGTACTGAATATCAAGGTGAAGAGCATACAACCAGAGAAATCAACTTCATAGGAGAAATGAAGAAACATGGATGTCTCATGCATGATGACATTCCACAATGCATCAACTTTACAACTCTCAATGAGAAGAAACAAAAGGAAATCGACATTATTATGACACACTACCATGGCTATTAGGTCAGAATGTCTTTGTTTATGATAATTTAAGGAACAATTGGAACATGAAAGTCTTATCTAATCAGTGTGATTAGTCAAACTATTCAAATGGAAGCTATGCCAACTCCTTCTCTTCTTCTATTACTTGCACCAATTTGAGTTATATATATTTCAATATAGGAGCCTCTACAACTCATTAAAAGTTACGAATACCAATTAAAGATTTTTCTCAGCTAGAAGGGACACGACTTACAAGTTTTCAAGAATAAATGTCCCATATCATGTATATTTTGATTGATGAAATGAGTTTCATTTGTCAAAACTTGCTGGAAAATACAGATTGTCAAATCAGAAAGGCCTTCCCACAAATTTCTCGAATAAGTTTTTATGTATACCTTTCATTTTTCACAATGATGCTATTTATGTGCTATAATATTTATTAATATAACCCATATACATTGCATTCATGTAATATTCATAGATGGTGTGAAAATAATTTTTCAAACTTTCTTTCAGGTATATCTATTATTTTGGTTGGTGATCGAGGTTTGTTTCCTCCAGTTAATGATAAACTAACATATGCTAGCAATAGGCGGGCAAAGTTATTGTGGAAAGAATTCAAAAAGGTGGTTACATTAGATAAAATATTTAGGCAAGATGGAGAAAATACCTAGCAACAAAGATTCCATTAGCTTCTAACAAATCTTACATATGCAAGTCCAAAAATAGATGATTGGAACTTGCTTATGATGAGACTCCCTGTGAGGTTAGATGCTACAAGTAATGATGAGTTTGACAAGACAATGTATTTTTTCTCAACAATTGAGAATATTTGTAACCATAACTTGAGGATGTTTTATTCTTTGAGGCATGATGTTGCACGCAGTCTTGCAAATAAGTTAATGAATGGTAATACACTTGAAGATTTGTCAACTGAAGAACTTGATCTAGAGTTATTGTTTAGTAAGGATTCAAGGGTGATATTGATACAAATCTATGGATAGAAGTTGATCTTGTCAATAGAGTGTTAGGATATATATAGAATATTGTGTACAAACTAGGAACTTCCCCACCTGAACCACCAACATATGTCATGATTGATTTTGATAATTATTCTAGAATACCATGTAATGACCACTATCTGAAAATAGTTCCAATAGCACCACTACAAAAGGGCAGAACCTCTCAGTTACCATATAATGGCCACTATCCAAAAATATTTCCAATAGCACCACTACGAAGGGGTAAAACCTTTTAGTTACCATTAAGGTTGGCATTTGCATTGACAATTCATAAATCTCAAGGACTAACTCTTTCCAAATCCACAGTTGATGTAGTCCCAAGAGAAAGAGCAGGATTGACATTTGTGGTTGTATCTCATGTAAAGTCTCTAGAAGTCTTGAGAACAATGCCACCATTCACATATGACTGCTATGAAAAAATGAAAAGTGGGAAACATATTTCCAATAGAAAAGCAAAAGAAATCAGAATCAAATGTCTTGAAAATCAATGATGTACTCTAATGATGTATTTGCAAATTGCTATTAAGAAATGCATTATTGATTATTCTCTTGCTTTATGTGAAAATTGTGCTCAATTATTCTTAAGCAATAAATTAGTGGATGATATTTGGAAATTATGTTCACTTTTGTTTCAATGTATATTTATAATCAAAACCATATCATGTTTCGATACACAATTTTTTATTAATTTAAATTAAAAAAGTTTCACACATTAATACATACTATTCCACTATAAGTAAAATGTAAAGTTCCAAATTACATTGCAACATAAGCCTTAATTATTTTTTAATTTCTTATGGTTGTTAAAATAGTTTTTCTTATATTTCATCATACTAGGTTAGATATTATCTTATTCTAAACATTAGTGATTTCATATTTTTTCCTCTAATTAACTGTACTTTTATTTTGATTATTTTTATATACTGATGTTTATTTAAAAATTTGTAGCATACCATTAGACCTATGGCTGCCTCTAACAAAGAGTCAATCATCATTGTTACAAAGCCCTACTTCTTCAATGGCCTCATATGATTGTAGACAAGTGTACACGAATAATTGTAGACTCATGCACAAATATAATCAAAATTGTGGATAACACAATGTTATTGATTGATTATGTTCAGGAACTAGAAATAATGTAGATGGAAGATGTTGTGAAAGTTTTTGCTCAAGGCATTTGCAAAAGTAGATGCATTTTTGTCAATGATGAAAGAAGCCTTTCGCGATCATTGTTCAAATAAAGGTTACGATACCATCTTAATCGTTGAAGAATATGTGATGTACTTACATCATTACAGAGAAATGTTTTGTATTTAGTTCATTCTTATCTTGGCTTTCACACTTGTTACTTCATCTAAATAGTTGTACTGGGACTATATTTCCCCTTTCATTTATGTAAGTTTCATGAACAAGACAAAAATAAAATTATTTTGACTATTCAAGTGATGTTTACAACTATACTTACAAGGTTTTGGAACATGTTTTGTTGACCAAACTCTATATTTCTAATAGCAATGCCTTCAATGGATGTACCAAATAAATGTGAGAAATTAATTACAATGGCCATCTTACGAATATGTTAGGCACTAAATTTTGTATAAAATCCATATGCTAATTCTAAGCATAATCCTAATCTGAATGATAATATTCATTCTAAGTATAACCATTATTTTAATAACATTAATGAAAATCATAAAATTGAATTAAAGATATCATAATACTAACATTAAGTAACCCTATATGTTATCTTTCACAATAACCAAAATTAGTGTTAATTAAAACTCTAATTGTAACCCTAAATCTGTTACTAAGCATGATCGTAATCCTAAATATAGTACCTACATCACATAACTAATTGTACATAACTCTAATATTAATAAGTGTGAGACTGATCCTAAGTCTAAACCCTACATGTCATTGTCATCACACAAAACCCTACTTTTCACATTGATCCTAATTCTACTTATAACCCTAACCCTAATCAATGGTATGAAACTATACCGAACCCTTACTCTAACCTAATACTCTAACCCTACACATAAATCTCACGCTACCTATTATATTAATACTAACTCTAAAACCTACATCCAAACGATAACCAGGTTGCTAATCTTAATCTAACAATCAACCAAATATTAACCTTAACCATAACAGTATGTTTGATTTTGAACCTAATTGTGAACCTTACATCCTAACCCTTACCACGATGTTAAACTAAATCCAACCCTTATCCTAACACTAACTCTGCATGTAACCAATATACTAATAGTACACCTAACTCTAAGTTGTCATTTCCAACCCTAACTATACTAAATGTTTACAAAAAGTCTAAATCTAACCCTAATCCTAGCTATAACTATACTACTAAGTACGATGCAAATCCTATGTGTACAATGTACATCCTATCACTATCTACATTCATTATATTGCTATAACAGTTATCCTAAGATTACCCCTAACCATAACTCTAACCCCTAACCACAGTCGTAAGCATAAATGTAACAGTAAATATTACTAATCTTGGCCATATTACTAACCCTTGCCCCATACCCTAATCTTTACCCTTAATGTTACACTAAATACATGATACAAAATGTAACTATAAACTTAAAATCCTATTCCAAACCATAACATTAATCTCATCCTACCCCTAACTCTATCCCCTCACCCCGACCCTAACCCTAACCCTAAATCTAATTATTGTCATTAACATTATATTACTTATAACTTTAACCTAGTTTCTACCCTTACACCAATCTTAATAGTTCTATAACAATAACACTAGCCTTAACATTAAAAAGTAGCACTACTGCTAACAATAACCTTAAAGGTAGCCCAAATGCAAACAATACTCTTAGTACTAACTGTAACTGTTCACATAATACTACTCCTAAGGTTAAACAATAACCCTACTCGTAACCATAACCCTTCCATTTACCATAGGTAAAATGGTAAAGATAACTTTTATACTAACCCTAAATATTATACTAATCCTAACTGTAAACATAGCATCATATCCCTAACCACGAATTTACCCCTAACACTAACCACTCACCCTAATCATAATCTTAAACCTAACTCTAATTTATTGTGATTAAAATTATACTACTCGTAGTATGGTAACTATTCAAATTAACTGTTACTATGTCCCTACCATTGACCCTACGTTAAATATGATACTAATGATAATTCCAATGTTAAACCCTAACCTTAATTGTAACCATAACCCTTCCATTTACCCTACGTCAAATGGTAACCATAATTGTACACTAACCTAATAAAAAATTAAAAAAAAAACATAAAATATCTTTAAGTTACGCCATCTATGCAAAATAAAAATTAAAAATTAAAAATTCAGTTAATAATTTAACACTAACCTTAACTAAAAATGACTTCAACTTATGCCATCTATTTAAGCAAATAAAAATGTCTAAAATAAAAAGTAAACATTAAAAATTAAAATAATAATTTAACACTAACCTTAACAAAATTAAAAATCAGAAAATGTCTTCCATGTTGGACCGTGACTGCTACTAGCTTATATATATAAGATATGGTGAGTGTGTGTATATACACATACACACATAGTACAACGAGAGTAATCCTTCTCGAGGCACCTATTTTCATCAATCCTAACCTACACAAAAAACCTTGCAATTTGATTAAAATAGTCACCTCGAGATGGATTACCCTCAACATACTATATATATATTATAGTTATACATATTTATAAATATTTTTACATATTTATAAACGTTTATAAACATTTATACATATTTATAAACATTTATAGATATTTATACACATTCATAAATATTTATACACATGTATACATATCAAAAAATGTTTATAGACAATTACAAACATTTATAAATATTCATACACATTTACAAATAGTTATATATATATATATATATATATATATATATATATATATATATATATATATATATATATATATATATATATGTATGTTAATATATATGTATGTATGTATATATATATATATGTATATATATGTATATATATCTATATCTATATATATATGTATATGTATATATATATGTATATGTATATATATATGTATATATATATATATATATATATATATATATATATATATATGTATATATATATATATATATATATATATATATATATATGTATATATATATATATATATGTATATCTATATATATATATATGTATATGTATATAGATATATGTATGTATATGTATATATATATATATATATATATATATATATATATATATATATATATATATATATATATATATGTATGTATATGTATGTATATGTATATCTATATATATATATATATATATATATATATATATATATATATATATATATATATATATATATATATATATATATATATATATATATATATATATATCTTTGTATGTATGTATATATATATATATATGTGACATTTATAAATATTTATACACATTTATAAATAGTTATACAAATTTATAAATATTTATAAATATTTATAAATACTTATACACATTTATAAATATTTATACATATTTGTACACATTCATACACAATTATAAATATATATACATATTTGTATACATTTATAAACATTTATAAATATTTATACACAGTTATACATATTTACAAATATTTATGCAGATTTATATAGATTTATAAATATTTATACACATTTATACAAATTTATAAGTATTTTACATATTTATACACTTTTATGCACATTTATAATTTTTTTTACACATTTATACATATTTTTAATATTTTTGTACACATTTATACCTATTTATAAATATCTATACATATAACTACACATTTATATATATATTTATACATATTTATAAGTATATATACATATTTATACACGTTTATAAAGAACTATACATATTTATAAATATTTATAAAAGTTTATACATATTTATACACATTTATAAATAATTATGCACATGTATATGCATATAAAAAGATATTTATGCACAATTATAAATATTTATAAATATCGACACACACACACACACACACACACATATTCACATTTATTTTTGATGAATAGAGGCCTTTACTATTAAAAGAAATACTAAAGTACAGAATTCACAAAAAAAAGGTCGGGGGAAAAGATCACCCCGCAAATCCACACGACACTTAGGCTAGAAACAAATGACTATTCATAAAAAAAATAAGCCCTCAGGGGGCCAAAGCAGTAGCAGCAGAGGGAGGAGGATCTTTGTCATCTGGGTTACCCCAGGCATTGGGCAGAGGAGCCTGATCTGGGATGGCCCAGCCATCCTCATCTTCTTCTTTTTCAACTTCTCCTTCCTCTTGCCTAGGCGAAATGGCAAGTGCCAGGCGAGGGAACTTTCCCTGGGGAGCAGAGGCTAAAGGCTGAGAGAGAGCAGCAGTAGTAGAGGCAAGCACAAGCGGCCACCCAGAACCTGAATCCCTTCAAGGAGGAGGAGAGGTGGAGCAGCGGTGCCACTATCGCGGAGTCCTGGAATGAGAGCTTCTGTTGCGGCGATGACCTTTGGGCGGCGTGTGATTGGCTGACATTGAATTAGGAGGCACACGGGTAACAGTGCAGGGAGCATTGCCCCAGTGCTGGAGCAATTCCTGAAGGTGGGCAACTTCAAGGGCCACCTTATCAGCTTGAACCCAGATCTGCATAATGACATTATTGCATATACAAGCTTTATCAAAAAGTGAAATAGAAATATCTTTACTGCTATGAGAGAAAATAACATCATTCCTATCTTTCCACAGAGTAAACAAAATTTGCATCCAAAAATAGTGCCAAATCTGGGTGAACTGGGCTAGCATTTTGGGAAGGTCACCAAGGAGAGCCATGTGCCAAGAAAAGGGCTCAGGCCTGAAAGGAGCAAAAAAATCATGAATCTAACCCCAGTAATTCTAGGCATGATGACAAAAATAGAATATATGCATTATTGACTCTGGAAGACCACATAATGGGCATTTGGGGTCCGGAGCTCCTAAATGTTTAAGTTTGGCACCCAGAGGCAAGCCCTGGAAAATTAAACACCAGGCAAAATGAGCAATTTTGGGCTCAGTAATGGCTTCCCAAATATTATGAAAATGCCATCCCTAGCTCTTCTGGGAAGAGGAAAGCCGCCAACGATGGTTGAGAGAATCAACCATGGGCAAATGAAGCATGAGCCAAGAGTAACCAAGCTTAGGCTTGTAACTAGCAAAGGGGGTGGTAGGATACCACTTCTAGTCCTTCCACCAAGGTCTAATTGATTGAATACCCACCTTGTACAAGAGGTGAGGTAGGATAGCAGACACCAGGAGGTCAAAAGTTTGACGATCTGGGCAGATGAGCCAAAATTGAACACAGAGGTCCTCCCAAGATCGAAGATTCATAGTGGCCCTGGAAAAAAGATCCCTGGGAGTCTGAATGCCACGCTTGTGAAACCGGAGAGCACTAACCCCATGAAGTTTGGCAAGAGGAATCCCTTGCTGGGCGAAAAGAGGAGACCACCATAAATTTTGCTGGTTGAATGAAAGACCATCCTGGAATCCATTCCCAGCCCAGCGGAGCCAAGGCTTGACAGCCTCCCAACCTTTCCAGATGCTTTTGGCAACAAAAGAACCTTGAATCTGGACAGGCTCCCTCATGACCAACAAGGTTTGAAAGCCAATCCCCTTCCACGTAGGCTTGTGGAGAGGAAACCCAAAGGAGATACAATGGCGAAGAAGAATCTTCCAAGATTCATTGCCCCGTGAGACATCGGATGACCCATTTGGCACAAAGTGCATATCCTTGTTTCTTGGTATCAATAAGCCCAAGCCTGCTAGAGGCCTTAGGAAGGTAGCAAAATTCCCAAGCCACTCTATGAAACCCTTGATGATCACTGCCAGAAGCCCAAAGAAAGTCTTGAAGAAGTTTCTCGAGCCGTTTGTAGGAAGCTTTGGAGGGGGCCATGCGTAGCGGCCAAGACTTTGGAGCAAATATGAAATTTACTGGCAAGGGAAAGTGGCTTCCTGACCCAATAGGCAAGCTTCTTCTCGATTTTATTAAGAACTGCATTCCATAATTTAGTAGGCGAACCTTGGAAGGCAAAAGGGATGCCCAAAAAATGAAATATCTCCCCGTGATGAATTCTGGACCAGCAAACTAGGAAAGCCAGGGAGGCTCAGGAAGAGTAGATTGCTTGAAGCAGAGGATTTTATGCCATTGAATGGCAGAGCCTGATGCAAGACAAAAAGTGTCTAAACACTGCAAGGCTTCCTTAACATTTTCCTCGTCTTCCACCAGGGTGAGAAAGGAATCATCGACAAAATGGCCATTGACAAGCTACTGGGAGGAATCAGGCAGGGAGATTCCCGAGACACTTCCCATGGAAATGGAGTGGGCCAGGAGATAGCCAAACCCTTCGGCCACAAGCACATATAGAGCTGGTGCCAAGGGGCACCGTTGCCGAATAGAACGAAAAATCCCAAAGGTGGAGGACTGGCGGCCATTGATAGTGATGCAAGCAAAAGCATCGTTGAAGAGCATCTACACAAATTGAATAAATCTTGGGCCAAACCCCATAGCGTGAAGCATAGCAAGAATAAAATGCCATTCAATACGATCATAAGCTGTAGCAAAATCAATTTTGAGAAAAAGGGCTTTCTGATTAGACTTATGAGCCCATTCCATACCTTCCTAGATTGTAATAATATTATCAAGAATAAATCTTGATTTAATAAACCCTGTTTGTTCAGGCCGAACAATTTGAGGGAGCAAATGATGAATTTTGAGAGCCAGGGCTTTGGCAATGATCTTGTAGGAGAAATTGAGCAAGGTAATAGGCCTCCAGTTACAAATATCTTCAGGGTCCCCAAATTTGGGAATGAACTTGATATTCCCCTGATTGATGATTTCCCCAAGAGATTGGGTGTGAAAAGCTTCCAGATAAACTTGGTGGAGATCTGGGCCAATGGAATCCTAGAGCGTCTTATAAAATTTGCATGGGAAACCATCACATCCAGGGGCTTTATCATCAGCCATGGTGAACACAGCTTCGCGGAGATCCTGAAAGGAAAGCAGTTGATCACAAAAAACCCTCTGAGTAGGGGACAAGCACTGGGGGACCACAGAAAGGCAATCCTTAAGGATTTCTCACTAGCAGGGGAGCTACCCTGAGAAGCAAAGACTTGTTCATAATGGCGAACAAAGGCTTGCAAAATATCAGGAAGCTCAGTGAGAACCAGAGGACCTTCACGAATTCTGCAAATGCCCATACTGGTGTGACAAGGCTAGAAAGTAGCAAAAAACTCTTTAGAAACTTGGTCCCCAACTTTTAACCAGTGCAGCCAAGCTTTGATCTGAGCCCCTTTGGCAGCATGATTGTCAGCCATTTGCTTTTGATGCCGAATCTTAGCCAGATTGCATTGTAGCTCTTGATTGAACGGGTCTTGAGCTAAAGCTTCGATGGCAACCTGTAGAGCCTTGGTAGTGGTGTCATAGGCTCTGCGGTGATAGCTGGCCAACTGTCGGCCGTAGATGCACAAAAAATGAGTTGTACACCTGATGGTGTCATTCCACCATTGAATCCAGCCAGAAGAGCTGACAAGACGAGGCTCAAGATTCTGGACCTGATGAATGTGGGCCACTGTGAAAGCATGATGAAGGACTGAGGTATTAAAATAAAATTTTGTGGTGGGAGGCCTAGCCTTAGCTATCTGCCAAACAATATTAAATTGGATGGGATAGTGGTTTGACAAGGTCACATCAACAAGAGGAATGACAGGTAGGGCTTGCTTTTTAGCGAAGGAAAAAAAAGATTGCGCTGAGATCATGGCACGATCAAGACGTTTATGAATTTTGTCAGCAGAGGCCCTATAGTTAGACCAAGTGTGCCAAGCCCCATCACGACGATGACAGCCCACATTGGGATCAAAAAGGCCTAATTTATTGCGCATGTAGTACCAAGCCTCCCTCTCACCTACAGTCTAGCGAAAAGGAATGAAACCATCTTTGTCAGCCGCCATTTCCACCATATTAAAAATCCCCACACACCAGCCAAGTTGTAGGTGGCAGAGAATCCGCAAGCCAATGCCAAAGTTGAGATCTTTCAACAACATCATTGGGGGTATACACGTTGGCAATACCAAAGGCATGGTTTTCAATGAGAAATGTGGCCCAAATGACCCTATGCATGGGATCAGAGCCATGCAAAACAAGCAAAGATTGCCAATGAGGAGAGAGGAGAGTAACAACTTTGCCTCGACCAACCTCGTGCTAAGAACAAAGAGCAAGACTCTTGGGCCAAATAAATTTGCATGCAGCATCAAGCATGAAACCTGAAATCTTAACTTCCTGGAGGCATAACACATCCAGATGACCAAACCGCTTACGGGTATACCTGATAGAATATTTTCTGTGTAGGTCTGTCAACCCCACGAACATTCCATGAGATGAACTTCATGGAAGAACAATGTCATTCATACTATCCTTGTCCCCCAGGGAGCCAAAACTATTAGACAAGTACCCTAGGGTGAAACCAGGACCAGGCAATTCAATAGAAACATTATGCCATTTTTCTGTCATGCCATTAAGCTTAACCTCAACACATTTAGGAGGACTGTGAGATCGATGGAAAGAGCTGGTCACAAGCATTTCGGTAGCCGAAGGTGGCGTACTGGCTGAGGGAGCCGAAACCCAGGTAGAGACTACCTTTGTCCCCTTCTCAACAGGGTTTGAAATTTCATTAATAGGGGTGACCACAGGACTGGAGTTAGCCATGGATGGCATAACAGAAGCCATAACAAAAGCCGCAACAGGCTGCCTGTTGGGCTTGTTTCGGCAGTCGACGGTGACCCATTCTTCTTTTTTTCCTTCCTTCTTTTGGCTGGCCTCGGTTGGTAGTGGACTAACATCCTTGGCAGGAGCTTTGGTGTGAGGCACTGCCGGAGGGCAGTCCTTGATCTTGTGCTCTGCAGATTGACAACGATAGCAGGTGTTGGGAAGATTAAGGTAGAGCACCTTCTGAGTGAAGGTGGTATCCCCAACCAAAATATTAATCATCTCTTTGAGGTCCCTAGAAAGGTTGACCTCCACACAGAGTTGTTTATGAGAGCGCAGGTTCAGAAAATGGTCATGCTCAATACATATAACCCTATCGAGCTTTTGTGCTATGGTTTGCATGAAAGGCCAACAGGGTAGGGGAAGACCAGGGAACTTGACCCACATTGGGAATTTGAGCTTTTTGTCATCAGAGACGGAAAAGTCTCTGGTCCAACGCTGGAAAACTAGTAGCAAAGCCCTGACATTCCAGGGGCCTTTTTAAAAAATGGTGTCAACATGGGAAGGATTAGAAAACTGAAAAAGAAAAAATCCTTTGGTAAGGCTTTGAATGCCATCCAGACGGATTCCATGAGGAGCCCAACTCTTCGCAACCCAGTCCTTGAGAATATGCTCAAGAGGGTTGCGACCCAGAAAATAACCTATCAGGGTGTGCGATTCAAGCCAAGAGCAAGCATCATTAAACTCGTTAATGAGTAGAACAATATCGGGCTGAGCCATACCTCGTGGAAGACCTTGGGAACAAATTTGCGGGGACGTTTGCTTGGCGGGGCCATTGCTTTTCGAAACCACACCAACACCAGCATCAACTGCATGGTGGGAAGTGGCCGGAGCCATATTTAAAAGCCTACTATTTCTCGCAATAACTATGGAATGAAAGGATAGAAGCTGCAGAGATGGACGCAAGGAAAAAAACCCTAGCAGAGCATAGACCGAGGTTGAGCCGTTTCTTACCATATTCACATTTATAAAGAAATATACACATTTATAAATATTTATAAACATTTACACACATTTATAAATAGTTATAAACATTTATACACATTTATAAATAGTTATACACATTTATAAATATTTATAAATATTTATACATATTTATAAATATTTATAAATATTTATACATATTTATAAATATTTATAAATATTTATACATATTTATAAATATTTATAGATACTTATACATATTTATAACCAGCTTATATATATGCGTATATATATAATACATCGAGAGTAATCCTTCTCAAGGTGCCTATTTTCATCAACCATAACCTACACAAACCTTGCAATTTGATGAAAATAGGTGCCTTGAAAAGGATTACTCTCGGTGTATTATATATATATGTATATATAAGCTAGTTTTACATTTTTTTAACTTATTCTTCATCCATGTGGCATCCCTATTTTTCGGATCCTATAATTTTGGTCCCTATTATTTTAGCCTTTCCATTTGCCTTCCTATTATTCTAGTCAGCTATTATTTTGACCTATTATTTTTAGCCCCATTATTTTGGCCTTGCCATTTGTCTTCGTACTGTGCAAAATAACAAATGAAACAAAATAACAAATGAAATGGGGAGACACTCTTTTATAATTTGAGAGTGTCTCTTCATATTCCCCAAAAGCTACCTTTTTTGATTCCTTTGACTCTCCAAATTCCAATTTTTTTATTTATAATTTTTCAATTTATTTTGCATCCCTGTGGTACCCCTATTTTTTCGGGCCCTATTATTTCAGCCTTGCCATTTGTCTTCCTATTATTTTAGCATTGTAATGTGAAATGTTAACAATAATTCTAATTTTTGTAGTTTGTTAAATGAAACATTTAAGAAACTAAACAAATTAAAATAATGTAAACCTGCAAATTATTTGAAATGCAAAACTTAATATAAAATAAAACTTATTTAAAATAAAAATGAAAATCAAACATGCCAACTATTTAAAATACAAATATAAATAAAAAATGCAAATCTAAATGAAAAGTGCAAATCAAAATGAAACATGCAAATGTAAATCAAACTATTTTAAATGTAAATCTAAATAAAACATACTAATCAATTGAGACTAAATCTATGGAAAACTAAAATACAAAACAACAATCTCACTTGCAAAAAATTTCTCAAAATTCAATCTAATGTTGGTTCCTCCAAAACTCCCCACTTCTTCCCAAAACTCCCCACTTCTTCATACTCTGCAAAATAAAAAATGAAATAAAACAACAAATGAAATGAGGAGACGCTCTTTTATAATCTGAGAGTGTCTCTTCATATTCCCAAAAGGTGCCTTTTCTAATTCCTTTGCCTCTCCAAATTCTAAATTTAAATTTAATTTTTTTAAATTTTAGTTTATTCTTCATCCATGTGGCGGCCTTATTTTTTGGGCCCCATTATTTCGGCCTTTCCATTTGTCTTCCTATTATTTTGGCCTTGTAATATAAAATGTTAACAATAATTCTAATTTTTTTAGTTTGTTTAAAAATGAAACATTTAAGAAACTAAACAAATTAAAGTAATGTAAAACTGAAAACTATTTGAAATACAAAACTTAATATAAAATAAAATTTATTTAAAATGCAAATTGAAATCTAAAATGCAAACTATTTAAAATGCAAATATAGATCTTAAATGCAAATTATTTAAACTGAAAATCTAAATCAAACATGCAAATCTAAATGAAACATTCAAATCTAAATGAAACATGCAAATGCAAATCAAACGTGAAAATCAAAATGAAATATGCAAATGTAAATCAAATTATTTTAAATGCAAATCTAAATAAAAATTATACTAATTAATTGAAACTAAATCTATAGAAAACTAAAATACAAAACAACAATCTCACTTGCAAAAAACTTGCTCCAAAATTCAATCTACTCTTGGCACCTCCAAAACTCTTCCCTTCTTCGTACTTTGCAAAATAAAAAATGTACAAAACAAAAAATGAAACGAGACTCGATGCTCTTTTATAATCTGAGGTGTCTCTTCATATTCCCCCAAAGGTGCCTTTTCTAATTCTTTTGCCTCTCCAAATTCTAAATTTAAATTTAATTTTTTTAAATTTCATCCATGTGCCACCCCTATTTTTTGGGGTCTATTATTTTGGGCTTGCCATTTGTCTTCCTATTATTTTGGCCTTGGCATTTGTCTTCCGATTATTTCAACTAGCTATTAATAGTTTTATAAATTATTTATTTAATCTAATAGTTTTTATTGACAAGGAATCTTTTTTGACATATTCTCATTTGTGCTCCCATTATAATAATCTAATATTTTTGTACGCATTTATACCTATTTAAATATCTATACATATCTCTACACATTTATACATATTTATACACATTTATAAACATATATAAATATTTACACACTTTTATAAATATTTATACATATTTATAAATATTTATACATATTTATAAATATTTATACATATTTATAAATATTTATACATATTTATAAATATTTATACATATTTATATATACTTATACACACCACACACACACATATTCATACACATTTATACATATTTATAAATATTATACACATTATACACATTTATAAATATTTATATACATTTATAAATATTTAATACACATTTATAAATACTTATACACATTTATACACAATTATACACAATTATACACAATTATACACAATTATAAATATTTATAAACATTTATACATATTTATTAATATTGGTATATATTTATGCATATTTATTCATATTTATGCATATTTCTAAATATTTATACACATTTATAAAGATTTATACATATTTATACATATGTATACATGTTTATTCATATTTATACACACTTAAACATATTATAAATATTTATACAAGTTTTTTAAATACTTATAAAATATTTATACACATTTTATAAATCTTTATAAATGTTTGTACACATTTATACATATTTATAAATATTTTTACACATTTATAAATAATTATAAATATTTTTATACATTTATAAATATTCATACAATTTATACATATTTTTAAATATTTATACACATTTAAAAAGATTTATAAAGATTTGTAAACATTATACATATTTATAAATATTTTTACACATTTATAAATAATTATAAATTTTTTTATACATTTATAAATATTCACACACTTTTATAAATATTCATATAATTTATACATATTTATAAATATTCATACACATTTATACATATTATAGACATTTATACATATTTATAAATATTTATACATATTTATGCATATTTATATATATTTAAAAAAATATTAATATACATTTAAAAAATATTAATATACATTTATACATATTTATCCACATTTATCCACATTTATATATATTGATAAATACTTTTAAATTCTTATACACATTTTTATAAATATTTATATACATTTATACATATTTATACACATCTATACACATTTATTTATGCACATTTATAAGTATTTATAAACACTAATACACATTTACACATAGTTATAAATAGTTATATACATTTATAAATATTTATACATATTTGTATCAATTTACACATAGAATCTTAAATTATTTTAAAACAAAAATGTATGTACATGAGAACACATAATAATTGAAATAAAAAAAATTATTTGAACACATAATGTGAATAATAAATTTTGAAAAATAAAAAAGTACGCCCATTAACACGTGTACACATTGAACATAAAGTATTTTCAAATTAAAAAATGCACACTCTAGACAAATTTAAACACCCACACTATAAATTGAAATGCACTCACTCACAAACACACAAACTCATGAAAAAATGTTTGAATGCAAAATTGAATAGTAAATTATTTTAAAAACAAAATAGTGTGCACACAAAGACTACATTGAACATAAAATTATTTCAAATTAAATAACAAATACACTTCACATAGATCTAAACAAACACGCATATGTCAAAAAAAACAAACATATATACATGAATTGAATCCCAAACAATGTTCCCACACACAATTCCAAACATGCTTCACACAAGCACAACAACACTAAAATAACACTAGTTCAAAAATTGTCAAAATATATACACCCACATAAAGTATATGTAGAAGTTATAAAATGTGCTAAATTAAAAACACCACTCATATCCATCCAAAGCAACCTCAATGGAATCTCAAATTTACTTCAACGCACACACATCAGAAAGTGAATGTAAAGCTTAGTTGAGAAATAAACATCACATAAAGTTAACTTTTAAACATAGACACAATGAAAGTAATTAAACACATACATATATGCATTCATCCACACAAAATTGACATTATTACATGACACATAATATGATATTAGAATAAATATCAAAGTTCTTTCCAACATAGATACATAGACACACACAATGAATGTCAAAGTTTGTTGAAACAAATACCATATAACATAAATGTGAATATTAATTTTCACATACACACAAACAAATAAACAGAAAATTAATTCAAAACACACAAAACACAAAGCAACCACAAACAAAAAATAAATAATAATTTTTTTTCAAACATAAAGAATTGAAATACACACCACCACATAATGTGAAATTCAAAGTTAATTCAAAGACATATCACACAAAGTGAATTTCAAAGTTAGTTGAAATACAAACACTGCACAAAATTGTGTTTAAAATGCCACATGACAAATTTAAAACATGCACCACACAAGGTGATCACGTGATAGCTCAAAAATACACAAAGTAAATAAAAAATCAATTTTCAAATATAGAAACAAAACTCATATAAAATTAGTTTCAAAGTTGCAACATATTTCACTCAAAAATATGAACTCAGGCCATAGTTTAACCACATATGAATTAAATATGCAAATTTATTCAAACATACACTCATCGAAACATATCAAATATAAAGATGTTTCACAAAAAATAATTATAACACACAGGTTTATAATTCTAAGTTCAATAATGTAGACTACAAATGTACATAAAGTGAATCCCAAAGTTCAAACACACTTCAGATTATAGTTGAAACATACATCAAAAGTTATTGTCAAAGTTACTACACTCTTCACACAGAGTGAATGTGAAAGTTCAAATATATGCACATGTCAAAGTATAAATGCACTAAAATGACTGTCAAAGCTAAAACATATTTCATGTGATGTTTGTTCATTTTACAAATATATAAAGTAAATGCTAAAGGTTAAATATAGAAAAATATAGAAAAATGTTGTTTTGGTTGTAGCAGGAGATGTAGAAGATCATAAAGCCTATTGCAAAGTTTATTAGAGAGATGCAAAGATTTGTTATTCAAAATTAATTCAAAACACACAAATCACAAAGCAACCACATTATTTTGTCTCTGGAAGAAATGTTTTGAAAGAGCAGGAGATAAGAAAGTTTTCGGCTGTTGTAGTTGCAACTGTAGACATGTATGCCAAATGTGGAAGCGTAGTTAAGGTTGGTGAACTGTTTGACAGAATACCTGAACGAAATTAATAAAATGCATTTATTAAAACACCTTAAAAACATGCAAACCAATCCTTAATGCCATGTTGGATACGTTTGCAAATGTGGAAGTATAGACAGGCACGTAACTGTTTGATAGAATGCCTCAAAGAAATGTTGCCACGATTGCAGGATATGCAGACAATAGATTTGTAGAGAAGGCTTTAGAAAACTCCAAACAAGTGCATCTCTTGGAACCATTAGGCATTGGCAGCGATAAGGAAGAGCCAACGGCCAAGAAATGGAGTTAAGAAAAATGCCTAAGGCTTTAATTCTTCAGGGAACTGCATAGTTATGAGATTAGGAGGTCCGATTGGAGTGAGATGTGTAGAGCAGTGAGACTGTATAGAGGGAGATTATGCAGAGGGAGGAAGCCAATGTTTTGTTAATTTGTGTGTGCAAATTTAATGAATGCAGAGAGTCTCTGCGATTGTTTGTGTCTGAGTTTTGTGTTTCTATCATACACTGTTTGTTTTACTCGGGAAATGTAACAGATGAATGTCCTAAAAAATAATTGATAAGCAATGTAATCGAAGTAGTTCTGGAAATAAAAATAATTGAATAAACAAAAGAATAATAAAATCTGTCTAGAGTTTGTTTCTGTGTTCATTATTTCATTCTTTTTCCTTAACTAAAATGCATTAGCAGAAATCTCATCCATGCGAAATTCTTAAGCATTAACCCTGTATGTGTTCAAGTGTTTTTCTCGTAGAAATCTGTAACATCCTTGTTTGTTTCATCATGGAACTGACCACCATCCATGAAAGAATCCAGGAAGTAAGAAAATATATCTGAATTGTATTCCTTCATCTTGAGTGGTAAGATAACATTGTTGCATCTTAGATTGCTCAAAATTCACAGGAAAAGCTTCGGATGAGTAATGTTGATTGAGCACAGTACCAGATAAGAAAGGAATGCTTTTTAGGATTGAGTCTATCATAGCTATTTTCGGACTCCCTTCTCAAATATTGGGAAGCATCACTATCATGTACGCCTATTTCCAGAATAGTATTAGAACAAGGAACCGATATTGGATTCATGTGAACAGCATTGCTAGAGTATTGAGTATCATGAAAGAAAGGTGTGGGTATATGGTTTGAAGTGCCATTATAAGTATCATTGAAAGCATAATATATATAAAACTTGGTGTTGGTGTTGGGAAAGTTGAAAGGCAGCTTCAATTTTTTTCAGCTAAGAGAGAAGCTGCTGAGTTTAGTTTGTTTTTGGAGTCTACATTATTAGCTGATTGGCATATTTGTCTCACACTCCTAAACATCTCCTTACAGGGTGCAGAGAGAATTTGTTTTTGCATTTAGCCTTGACTGATCCCTAATTAATTAGGAAATTTCACTACATAATTGGCCAACACAAAGCTAATTCATATACAGCATGATTTGATTGAAATAATTTGTGTTCCTAATAGAAATGAGAGTAAACAGTTCCTATGTCTGCAGAATTATATTTTCAGGTACACTTTGACATAATGGAAGAAATACCACCGAATGAAAGTAAGAGCACACAAAAGATAAAGTAAAAATTTGTAATGTTCCCTTTCTTTTGATCTGGGACTCTGTAGCACTAAGTGACTGTTCTGTCAGCAGTTAGATAGTGAGTGTTATCAGTGGAAGAATAGGGCTCAATCATAGAATATAAGGCAACTATAATTTTTTGTCTTTCAATTGGAACAAGGCTATTGTGTCTGTCAGATGAATAAACAATTTAGTCTGTTGGGTTTAGGAGGGGCAGAATAGAAGCATAGAAGCTGAGATCTAATCCATGATCTGGTGGCTACAGTATCGAAGTTAAAAAAAGTTTATATTTCCATTCGTCACAAATCTGTATCGAAGTTAAAAAACCTATATGTTGACTTTAACCATCCCAAATGAATGGTATAGGTTTATTAAAATTCTATAATCTACAAAGGCATTTGATATAATAATCCAAGGTTCTTAGAGCCCTCCATAATCTTGAAATAGAAAAACAATTCTTGAGAAAGGGTATATTTGGTCCTTCGCACACTAGAATTTCACTGCAAGTGATAAACCTAAGAAAAAGAAATTTGCAACATCGCCAATGAATATTTAAAATGATTGTTTAAATTTAAATATCTTTAAAAAAATCATTACTCGGAATTTTGATAAATTGTGCACCGATGATGTTTGGAAAAAGAAATCGATAGATGTATGAGATAAGTGATTGAATGCAGAGAGAAGACGCGGGCATTGAAAACTCAGAGGACTGTGGTAGTGATCTACTTGGGCTAATGATGACTCCCAACAAGAAACAAGGAGGAAATAAATTGACCATGAATATAGATGCAATAATTTCAGAATGGAATTTGAAGTCATCATTGTGTTAGATAATGAAAATGGAGAAATTGATTTTGGTGGTGAAACAACTGCTAGTGGTGGAACAGGGATTAAAGTGAGACACCAAGTGTTACCATATGGGATCATTGTAATATCCATTACAAATTACCCAATAGTCTAAAATGCTTTGGCAGGATGACAAGCAAGGCATTCATGTAGATATGGATAGAATAAATGTAGAAGAGTTGTAGAGACCTTGGACATTGCATACCACTACCGTATAGATAAGGAAAACAAAAGCTATTTACATGTCCTATCAAGAATCTTAATGGAAATTCTACAGACAAACAGGGTATCGATTTCAAGAAAAAATTCTTAATGTAGTGGAACTTTTTTTATAAACCCATCTTCCTAATCGAATAAATTTTGGATTTAACAGTGGATGCAGAAGGAAATCATTGCAAAACCAATTTGGGCATAAGTATTTGATAAATACCTGACAATATGATTGAAGCTCCCAGCCCTTGTCTATTTTTCATTTCTCCCATTGATCCCCTGAAATACTCATCCAATCTCCTTTCTTCCTTTTCTATAGTCCAGCTAGGCATCAATCGGGGCCTAGTAAACAATTGAAGCCCATTCACCATGAAACATAGTACTTCTTCATGGCTTCCCCATAATTCAACCTAGAACACTCACGCGCAAACCCATTAAAACAACTCCTCCAAGAATTAACCAAAACACTCAATACGCAATTCCAATCAACCAAAACATTAAAACTTTCAGCAAATCCAATGCAAATGGATACTGGATCCACCGTTAAATCTCATTTGAAGCTCAAATAATGCACCCCTCCAGACATTTGAGTGTAATGATGATCCATTGCAGATGCTCACTGATAGATTTTCTTGCAGAGAGCTGATCTATTTCAGTCAGCCCAAATCAATCACCAATTACAGTTAATGTTCTTGAAGAATCAATACAGTCATGAGATTTCCAGCGTCCAATCTCATCAATCTAACAGGCAAATTAAACATTCTTTTCCCCTTCCTCCTTTTCAATCTCCTCCCTCAACATCGCCATTGACAGTTAACAATTAACATTGAAATTCTGTAGGAAACAAGCCACAAGTTTAACAGTCCTCCCCCGCCATCGCCATTGACAGTTAACAATTAAAACAGTTTGCTATCAATGCCAAATATTTGTTGAAAAACAGAGCATTTCCAACGGTAACATGTTTTTAAATTCAACCGTACATGATCTTTTTTAAAATTCGGAATGCTTTTTCTCTCAACACTAATATGGAATGTTTTTTCGAACACTAAATATAATTGAAAAATTCTAAAAATTTTATTTTTAAATTATTCATTCATCTATTCAAATGTAAACAAATAAATTGGAAAACAGACTGAAATCAATTAAATAATTTTTCTAATACAAAAAATATTAAATAAATTAATTACTAGATGATTTAGAAATAAAAGTCAATTTAAAAAATAAATTAATTGAGAAGGAAAGGTTGTAAAGCTTAAAGTTTCAATAAATTTTTTATTGGTTGCGAATTATTAAACCTAAAATATTCACAAATATTAAATTTACGTGAAAAATTCAGTCTAAATTTCAATAAAATTATAATTGAGTTGACAAAATAAAATAAAATAATATAAACAAAAATATTTTAAATTAATATGAATTTGTATGTTAAATGATTTATTATTAAAACTAAAAATATTTGTGCATGTCTTACATAGCATACATATAAAACTTCCTATAAAAGATAGCATTCCACATCACTTAGGATTTGATTTAATTTAGAAGCAATTTGATAAAAAACATAGGTTTTGTCATTAATACTATTTTGATTTAATTTAGTTGTAGAAAGGAAGTCCCCATCATCATTAATTTTTTTATTTAATTCAACACATCAAATGTATATCATCACGGGTATTTAAGATGTGCACAAATATCATGTTTCACATCTACTATTTAATTATTGTATGTTAAACTAAATAAAAATCTAGTCAAGATGATGGAGGTCATCCTTTATGATGATGAACTCCTCCTCAATATCCTTTTCGGAGTGGTTCAAAGTAGGAAATGTTTGTTGGAGACATTGAGGCAAAACACACTTGTAAGGGGCTAAGGCAAGCAAGTGTGTGAGAAAGGATGAGGCCAAGGGTGTTGGTGTTCCTTTTCTAGGTCTAACAGTAGGGTTTTTTTCCCTCCATATTGAAACAAAAATCTATGGCATTTTGAGGATGATATTTTATCTCATTTTATAGCAGACCATGTGGTTTCAAAGGTAGTCTTAATTCTTCCTAGGAAATTGTGAGGGTTATGGACGTGGTTGATGCTTCTCATATAAAGATTTCATAGTTATCTCACAAGTATGATGATTAAAAACATCAGATTTCCACAATCCATTATGATGCAATTAGTTTCTAGATTCGATTGTGTAAGTATGATGATGTTTTTTGTCTTAATGATGTCCTTAAAGGCGTTCAAAGGTTCTATGCAAGTTGGACGATTGTGGTGGGTTATTGTTTCTTCTTTGGATTGTGTTGAGATGGATGGGCATCTTGTTATACCTATTTTTGTTAATTTTATTTTTGTGATTTCTTATGTATGTGTGGTTAGGACTTTGAGGAAGTGTGGATCTAAATAGATTTTAATGATTCTCTTTTGGGTTAGTCCAGTGCTCGGTTGAGGTGCTCGATTACTAGGAAAAGGATTGTGGTAGAATCCTTCTTGGTGGCCACTAGTATGGGCTTGACTGGTCTTATTCTTCAAACTTAATCTCATAGTTTTGACTTGTGGAAGAAAATATTCTAGTTTTCTATTTGTGTTTATTTTCCTAAATTTCCCTTGAATTTTGGATTGTAAAGATTTTTAGGAGTTTTTTCAATTCTCTTGGGAAATATACTACTATTGCAAAGGTAACTTTATATATGAAGCTCTTTTTATATAATATAGATTTTGTGTGCTTGTGGTTCTAACTCTCTCCTCTAAATTTGGGAAGTGGGTGCACAACAAGTTGAATTTAAAGACTTCATTATTTTTCAAGATTGCAATATAGTGGATCATGCACATAATTTCTTCTTGAAAATTAAGAACTAACACATTGTTTATGAAAAGAAGGATCAAATGCTATTTTAAGGAGGAGCACATTCTCACCCTTTGTGAGGTTAAAAAACTTGAGTGCTCGAGGATAGATAATGCTTTGGCATCACCAGATGGAAGTTTCATTGACTTTATGTCTCCTTCATGTTCTAAGAAGCTTATATTTAGGGAGGAGGATCCTATTACTTTGATCAAGATTTTAGGTTGGTTGGTTTTCTTTAGAGATATAGAGTCTAAGTTTGTTATTTTTTTGTTATTATGTTGTTGTTCTTTGGTGTTTTGTTGGGATTAACTTCTCATCTTTCTCTTTGTACAAGGGATCACGAATCTTGAAAATACCTAGACTTATCTAATAAAAATAGTATGGCATGTACACTTGTAATATGATTCAAGTACATCTATATTCACTTTTATTCAAAGTAAAATAATTTTTAAAAAAATATTTAATTCAATTACAAATGACATTATGAACAAGTAACTCATTGCACACTTAGCTATTAATTATAATCTTGTCCTAAAGTTTTCTTTCTTTATTTTGTGAAAGTATCATTTTCTCTACGAATCTTGGCCTTTAAGATCATGTACTCTTCTTCTTGATGGGAACTCAAGGCCCATAATATACTTCATCTATTAATATATTGGAGGAACTAGCATCTATGAGAATTAAACTAATCATATATAAAGAAAAGGGTAAAATATGAAATAAATACATCACATCACAATTATTTACATAGAGGAAAACCATTCTAGGAGAAAATTTGCACCTAAAAAATATTCCATGTTATTTATTAACTAATGATTAAAATAGACTTGTAGAATCTAAGCCTTTACAAGAGTGTCACCACTAAGAGATCCAAATTTATTCTAGTAGCATAATAATACTTACAAAAGTCTCTATTAAGATCTATATTTTAAACACCCAATAAATAGGAGAACTAATACAAGAAAATATCAAATGGTAATTAGGAATCTATTATCTAAAACAATCCAACAATACAACACAGAAATTTTAAGTTGAAGATTAAATAATCAAATCATAATTTGTGTACACGTGATAAAAATAACATATTATTTTCACCTATCTAATGTTTATCATAATTCACTCGCCAACCTAGACAATTCTTTTCAGATCTATTATCTGCATTCAAATATGTCGTATACCATGTTAATTATGGTGAAAATGGGGATCATCGGCCTTAGCATGCTAACTAGATATCAAACATACTCCCATAAATCATTTCATTAAGGGAGTAATTAAATTTTCCTAGCTCTAAACCAATTGAGATAGGTACGAGTTGGGAATGAATGAATGTGATAGAATTATCCCCTTGTTATTGATTCAATGTGATTGGATAAGATGCAACAAAAAATAGGTGAAAAGGTACTTTAAATTGCACACTTATCAACATAAAAAAGAAGTTAGAGGTCTAATATAACAACTTTGAATACAATTATGAGAAGACGAATCAAAGAGGAACATGTTTCATTGAAATTTGGCCTCAAAATGGTAGGAGTATTTTGGTAAGCACCATAATCCTAGTGATTTCTTTAATACTGATCTATCACACACAGATTTAGACTCGAGATGTTTATGTAACCCTTCCTTGTTTCTTATAAAATGTATTATAATAATTTATTGGGCATGGACTATTTTCTAATTGACAGCTTCCTAGTAATTTAGTCAATATCTAATTGATCCAAGTCACAATTCATACATCTTGGATCTACAAAACCTTTCTCCTAGATCTAAAAACCCACTCGTAAGAGGCATAAAAATGGTGTTTGTATTGTAAAAGTTCTTTCCTTATTTAAGCCCCATGGATTCAATCTTCATACAATAATAATGTCGAAAATAAACCTTGAATCTAAGCTAAAGAATGTGAGATCACAATGATATACCTTCTCCAATGGATTCTCCTTGTCTTGAAGCCACCATGAAATTTGATGATGCTAATAATATCGATCATATATGTCTCCACTCATGGAGGAAACATATAAATTTGATCATGGATGTCATATTCAATGCTTGAATCCTTCAATGCGAGAACTCCTCCTTTGTAGCCTTGAAAATGATTGAAGTGCTTGCTTGTATGCTTGATGAGAGACATGAATTCCTTGAGCTATGATGTTCAAATAAGTGGGCCTCATGAAACTTTTTGAATATTTTCAAATCATATTGATGTAGATAGTATTTTCCCTCAGCATTTTCCAACCGTTAAAATATTCAAAATTGGGCACTTTTAATTCATAATCCTTACCAGAGAAGGCTAGTTTCAAATCTAGAAAAGTGGTCCATTTATTTTTTGCAATACTTTAATAGGAACAAAGGCATGTTGGACCCCAAGGAGTTGGAAGCTTTGAACTAATATGCCAATGAACTAAAAATTGATACATAACATGGAAGTGGTTGGGCTAGGGAGACAAAAAGCTCTAATTTGAGGTTTTGTTTAAGTGTAATAAATGTGCTAGTAGATATTTTCCTTGGATGTGATACTGTGATATTTGGCCTGACAGGAGGCAAAAACAGTGAAAATAATCCTTGGAGTAGCTAACTATATGAGCTATATACATCATTTTCTTTTGTAAGCAATATGTGAATAGCATTATACATATGTGATAACAGGCTGCAAACCGATATAAGGCAAGGCCCATTTTGCAAGGATGTATGTAAAAAAAACTATAATGTTGATACTATAGGACATCTGATAGGATAATTTCCATGACAGTATATGGTTGGTAATGTGTAACTTCTTTGAAATATTTTAATATATAAAAAATTGGGCACTTTTGGCTACACATTGGTGCCCAACACCATTTTCCACTAGGACTAGGGCGCTAGGAACCCTAATCTAGTCTTAGAGGGTTGGACTAGGGAGAGAGAAAGGTACTATGCTTGTAAAATCACACATTGATTTGATAAATATTAGTTAGATCTAGGAGCATGGAAACATAGCACTAAATTAAAGCCTAAGTGAGCATGAAATTATATAAAGATACAATTTATAACACTAAACCAAGTTATAAAATCACACCTAGTTTATTCCTAAATATAGTAAGGTACTATTCTTGTAAAATCACACCTTGAGTTTAGAAATATTAGTTATACCTAGGGGCATGGAAACAAAGCACAAAAGTGAAGCCTAAGTGTGCATGGAATTATATGAAGATACAATTTATGACACTACACCAAGTTATAAAATCCCACTAATCTAGTCCTAGAGGTGGGTTGGAAAGAGGCTAGGGAGCTAGAAAGGTATTATGCTTGTAAAATCACACCTCGAGTTGGGAAATATTAGTTAGATCTATGGAAATGGAAACAAAGCACTAAAGTGAATCCTAAGTGAGCATGAAATTATAGGAAGATGTCATTTATGACACTACACCAAGTTGTAAAATCACGTGCTTAATTTAGTCCTAGATCTAGAAAGGTACTAGATGCTTGTAAAATTATACATTGAGTTGAGAAATATGTTAGATCTAGGGGCATGGAAACAAATAGCTAAAGTGAATCCTAAGTGAGAATGGAATCACAAGAAGATATAATTTACAACACTACACCAAGTTATAAAATTACACTAATTTGATCCTAGAGGGTTGGAAAGAGGCTAGGGAGCTAGAAAGGTACTATGCTTGTAAAGTCACACCTTGAGTTGAGAGATATCATTTATATCTTGGGATATTTTAACAGAGTGCTAAAGTGAAGCCTAAGTGAGCATTTAATTATATGATTCAATATAATTTACAACACTACACAAGTTATAAAATGTTCAACAAATTAATTTCCTTGCAACTTATTTTTAAAGAGGGGTAAATGCTTTGACCTGGAGCTATGAACCATTGAGGCCACAAATGAGTGGCCTCATCCCAAATGAGTTTCTAACCTTGATGGAAAGAAAAAAAACACAACTTAACCATCACAACATCCCACTATTGAAAATGGTCTTGCAACATTTTAATATTTCATTGATATTTTTATATTTCCAATGTGGGAGGCCCTACTTTCAAAGGCCATCTTTTTGTCAAGTGTCTATTAGTTGCATATATAAAGGATGTTGGAGAAAATAAAAATAAAAATAAATAAATAAAAAGAATAAAATTAATAAAACAACACAATCACTAACAAGTTAAAGAGGCATAGGGCTGCATCATGGGCCTACTAGGCATACATTCATGGGAGAGGAAAATGGGAGTCAGGAGAAAACATAGGAACCCATCATGGTATTGGTGAGAAATTTTAATAGGCAGGAACAAGAATGTTAAATATGCATAAAATGGATTCTTTAAAAAATTCTTGTGTGAAAAAAACACCCAATAAGATCCAGAACTTTGCACAATTATTTTTGAAAAATGAATTATTCCATCATGTTCATGATGCCAATAATGGAAGATACATCTAGGGAAGTAATGAAGTAATTTATTATAATTCATGCATACTACTGATATTCATTATAACATAATTCTAGAACATACATAATGAACAATGGAGTAAAATAAATAACATAACTTGGAAACATACCCTAAGTAATCTACGAGGTCTTGTAGGATCAATATACTTAACTCATCATGGATCACTTGGGGTACAATGTGAACCTTTCATAGTCAACTTTGTCCCTATCCATCCTTCATGTAGATTTTATGGCTCGTACTAAGAGAGATGCATTCACTAGTCTACCACTCATACGATAACCTCCTAATGACTATTCACCTAATATGTTGACTACCATAGATAATTAAGATGTGGTATACCACACTATGATATTTAAAGCCACACTAGGTATACCACTGTGGTATACCTAGTATCAATATGTAAAGCCCCTCCAACCCTAACAATCTTGGTTATGCTCTCTAGGAAGGTAGATAGTGTTATAGGTAATTTCATGGTTATTTTGTAAAAGAATGATCCTTCTTGAGATGGTTGCTTCCTAGTCACTGTAACTTCATATTTTAATTTGGGAAATAATAATATTGCATAAGTATGTTCCTATACATCTTCTTATGTGTTAGTGATAGTTTAGGACCTCAATGCTAAAAGGATGTATTTCAGATTCATGCAGTGATAAAGATTTCTCAATTTGTATCATGTACTATTTATATTGTAATGCAAGATGTAAAAGATCTCCTTGTAAGCCTTTGGGCCATTTGATGTAATTTTAAATGTAATTGTATTTATTATTGGAAATTGAAAGAATAAAGTGATGTAATTAGGGAGGGATATTTTAGGGGTTTTTATGAAATGTTTTTTGAAGATTCAAAAGTTATAATTTAAAAGTGCAAATCTTGTATTCTTTCTTTTATCTCTCCTATGATTCAATTGAAAGATCTCAAATGCGAAGGGTTAATTATAATTTCGTAGAGGATAATTATTCAATGTGTAGTTCAAAGAATTGAAAATGAAATGGGAAGGAAAATGATATATTTATAAAATTGTGAATGAATGATTATGCTCTTATCTTTTCCTTAAATTCTAAAATGCAAAGTAAAAGAAAAAAGGAAATGAAATTCAATTAGATTAGTAATGGAATGAAATGATTTTTATATTGGTAAATGAATTCATTAAGGGATCCTTTAAGGAATGTTCTTTTGTAGATGTAATCAATGATATGTTAGAATGTTTTAAAAATAAAATTGTTAGTTGTAATTTTATGCTAAAGGACCTAATTCCTTATGGGTTCCCTAGCGGGGACGTTATAGATTGTTTGATAAATATTACATTAATTATTATCAAACATCAAATAATTTAATAATGAAAATTATTTCTTTCCTAATTAAAACAAGAATTTATATATGAATAAATAATATAAAATTCATGGCATGTAAAGGGGCTTTGCTAGGTGAATTCGGTTTCAAAGTTTAAGAAGGAGGTGGTGTGGGATAAATCTATAGATGGATGTATAAGATTAATTTTGTTGGAGTGGCTAAAGGTAATCATGTACCTTCGGGAGCAGGCTTTATTGCTCAAGATGGGAAAGGTAATACTTTGGCTTTAGGAAAAAAGAAACTACAGGATGGTACAAATAATGTGGCAGAGGCAAAAGTAGCTCTAATGGTTGTTAAATTTGGGAAATCCCTACAAATACCTAAAATACACTTGGAGGGTGACTCATTAATAATCATAAAGGAAATCATAAATAAGAAAGTTGAAGCATGGCATTTGCAAAATTTCATTACTATTATAGTACACAATTGGGCCACCTTTGAAGATTTTAGAATCTATCATGTGCAAAGGGATGGTAATAAGGAGGTGGATAGCATTTCAAAATGATCCCTCATATTTCAAACGTGGGATGAAACAAGGATTGAAGATTTTTGTAATATCCATAATGAAGATCGATCTCATTTACAAAGGTGGTGAATGAGATTCTTTAAAGCCCTTGATAGAGGAATTTGTGTGATGGGATGAGGATGTCTTGAGAAATTTAAAGTGGAATTTTTTATGGCTTTGGCAAAGAGATTTTAGCCTTTTAGTATGGCTAAAAAAATGGCTATGGGCATTCCATTATCTTGTATTTGAGGAGTTGGTGAAATATGGAGGTAATGGAGGCTAATTTCACAGTCTTTTCAACCAAGTAGCAAGTGTCCTTTTTTGGATAGGTGAAAAATAAAAGTTTGAAATGCCTATTTGCCTTTCAAGATGTGAAATTTATTCAAAAAATCAAAGAAATAATATGGATGTGATTTATCTAGCTAATATTAGTATGGGGGTTGGAATTAGTTGAGGAAGTTGGAATGGTCAGGAGAATGATGGAGGCAATTGTTGACAAAGAAAACCTACATGGGCTAGAATTCGTACTTGAATGCACAATACCACGTGTGGAAATATATTTTTTTGAAGGAATTGAGAAATCATCGATGGAGGATTTGAAGGAATTAATTCCATTCTTATAGTGGTCAATTCATTTCAACATAGAAAAATGGAGGAATGAAGCACACTCAAGCTAGGAAGGGTTGAAAACCTTCATAATGATGAAGGAGGTTGAGGCTCAAACGGATCTTCTTCCAATGGGACAAGTTCATCGAGTACCAAAGAAGAAGCGGTCAAGAAGAAGGGTGGATTTAGTGAAGAACAAGCATGGAGGATCTTAGGGCATGAGCCTATGTCAAGTATTTTCAAGTTAACGTTTGATAAAAATTCAATGATGTTTGCTTCTTTTGTGCAAATTTTTCAGCCACAATGGAGATAAAGGGCTATGAATATTGTCAGAAAGGGGTAAGGCTATAGGGAAAAATCTTTTTGTTTTCACCATGGTTTGGCCCAGGAGGAAACACTGGTGGTGTCTTTCTCTTTACTAGTATGGTTCCATCTGTATTTTTTGCAGCTGTTAATGGCTTTGTTTCCTAACTAGTAGTATCATCCTAGTTGGATTTTTTTTTGTATTGTCAAAAAATTCACAAAGCAAAGGGGGAATGGAAATATGTTAAATGGGACTTTGAGTTTTTTTTTATTCATAGATGTCGAGCTAGTATCTCAAGTCTTCTGATATCCAAGTTTAGATAAAGTCAGGGGTTTTATTTTGTCTAAAGCTTTATGATGTAATGATGTATTTTGATTTCAATATTAATAAAATAGTATTATTACAAGCCAAAAATATATATAAAATTTATATTCATTATTTAGTTGTTAAAAAACTAAAATAAGATTGAAGATACTATAAAAAAATTTCTATTCAAAAGATGAACTTAGAGACCTAATGTCAACTAAAACTTATAAATAAAGAGAAAAAAATTATATATTGAAATTTGGAAACAAATTTTTATTTTGTATTTTAAAAAGCCCATAGACCCAGAAGTCTAAATAGCTATTGTACATTATCTGTAAGATGGATTTGTCAAAACTCATGGAAATCATGGTCCAACATTTTCCACCAATGTATTCTGTCGTTTGACTAACTAATTCTTTGATGCTCTCAGGTAGGGAAGTATTCTATTAAGCCTACACACAAATTCATCAAATTTCCTCTTGTAATCTTCTATAAATTGAAGTTTTCTCCATCTAAAATCAAGAAGTAAGTTTAGTATACTTTTCCTTCCTTTTCTCTAGAAATCATTGATGTAAGAATTGACACTTTCGACACAAATGCCACATCAAAAATATACACAAGACATGGAAGTCGGTCAACTCGATCAAATGTTGACTCCACATATTGACAAGTACAAGGTTCGACCAACTTGTCAAATACAACAACATCAAAAAGGAGGCTTCGACCAATATTTTGAAGTGCAACAAAATAAGAACTTAAGAGACTAAAATAAGTTGGAAAATATCATTACAATAAAAAATTGACTCGTTCAATAAATCATAACATGCTAGACATGAAGACTTTCCTGACAGGAGCTCCAGAGACCTATTTCACACAAAACTTTAGGCGAGAGAAAATTGCAGGGGTTTGTTTCCACCCTTGTAGTGCACACTAATAGTTTTTTTTTCAGTTCTATATTGCCAAACTCTTTTAGGCCACTTTTATGTGTGGGTTGATTATTTCAGTTATTATGTGGTTTTGGATGTATGACATTTCATGGTGATTTTGATGATTGAATAATTATGGATATTATATAATTGCAATTAGATGATGTTAGTTATTCTGAGGATGATTATTTACATGTTTTAAATGTTGTTTATGGTTATGATTGTACTTACCCCATACTTGCATGTGTACAGTTATCATGTATTCTTTTACTTTACTGTTTGACATGTTCGATATGGTTGAGGGACGGATTCGTAGTTACCTTCTTGTGGGGTCCACATGATGTCTCGATCCCTGCCATTTATTTTTATATAGACATGTATGTACATGCTCGTCTTTCATGCAAATTCATAGGTACCAGGCATCAACATCCCTGAATTGTCAGGATGAGCATGCCCTATCACAAGTCTCAAAGGTAAGAGAGGGGAGGTAATGTCCAAATCCAAATCCCAAACTAAGCCATTCTATTTTCTTGAAATAGTGGAAAAGATTATGATATTTTACCCTTCCTAAATTCATCTAGGTCATGTGAGTTTATAGTATCTCCCTTGAGCATGGTTATGGTTCTTTAAGTTTAGTTGATTTATGGTTGGTTGATATATTTGTTATAATTAGATAATTTATTTATATTAATTATGTGATTTAAATAAATTAGATCTTGCTATTTTTATCTATTTAAATGTGGGAGTATTTAATTAATAGAAATTAATTAGATACATTTATTAAATTTAAAATATTATTTAAAAAGGCTTATTGTGTAAATAGAAGTATTTAATTAATGAAGATTAATTTATACATTCTTTTAAAATTTAATTATTTATAAAATTCAATTTTTTGATTAAAAGGTAATTTATTGATTGGAAATAAAATAACATGTAGAAAATAACATTAGACTAAATGTTATTAATTTAATTTAATTTAAATATAATTTTGTTGCAAAAATAAATTTGGAAATCAATAAATAAAAAATTAAGTAATTAATGAGTTAAGAGAGTTGACAGAAAAAAAGGAATAAAATGTCTTGAGTTGAAAATTGAAAATTGAGGGAATTATGGAGTTGATGAAAACAAGGTTGTTGAGTTAAGTTGAGTTGAGTTCCAAATTATGTATGTGGAGTTCAATTCTTATATTGGAAAGGCTTGGCCATTATTCTCAACACACAGGTTTGGAGAATTGGGTGAAGGATTCGAATCGGAGGAATTTTCTGTGAAAGCTTGGATTGTCTACATTTCTAGTCTTCGTCACATTTATTCATTTGGTGTTTGAGGTAGGATTTTAGAAACCCTCGTAGATGTAATTCTAGTATTTCTGAAATAATTGTCTTCTTCCTGCCTGTCAGATCTAGATATTTTGGTTGCTTTGTGATTTCTTTTCATGAATTGAAATTCTAGAAAAATGATTGTAATAAAATGGGTGTGTATGAAATTCTTAATTAATTTTTTCTTTAAATTCAATTAGGATTTGAAATTAATGATTTTGTTAAAATTTAGAATATTTTTGCATATCAAATTCAATGAAAGAGAATTTTGTCTAGTAAACCCTAGGTTGAATGATGCAGAGATTGACAACAAAAACTTAGTTAAGCCCAAAATTAGAACAAAGATGTAAGTTCACGTTATGTCATCAACTGCATTTCTTAACTTTCTTGAAATAGTTCCTTAGACTGCTAACATTAATCTTTAATATATGTTCTCTTATCTTTTATAAACTCTGTGGTTAGCTTCGGCTATGAACAGTATATTGGAGTTAATACTTTTCAACAACAGAAATGAGCCAAACGCTGTACTGAAGTATTGTGGAACAAGAATATAGTTATCACTGCATTTCATTTGTTTCCTTTGACCCAAGTTTATTCTCTGAAACAGAGCACTCAATTCAGAGCTTCTTGACAACTGATGGCCCTTGTCAATTATTTATTCTGAAATATAACTTCAACCAAAAGCTCTAACAATTTACTTTGTGAATACAAGTGACATGAACACACTGTTACAATTTGACTGAACAATTGTTAAACACACTGTCACAATGGAAACAATAAGATAAACTGAATAGTAAATATCTCTGTTCCCTGTTTGTCTATCAGCAGTATGTTCTAAGTTTAACTCTACAACCGATACAGGATATATCTTTTGGTTTGGATTTCGACAGTCAGTAATATCTTATCAGTTCTTTGAACCACATAAAAATCCCTTTCCAGTTTCCTCAAGTGTCACAGGACAGTTGACCTAGGTGATTAGACTAGATAACTTCGACTGGTTACTCGGCTGAATTGGTAAAGACTATGGTTCAAATGACCAATCTTAACGGCCTTTCTATTTTTCTCGTCGATGGCTCAATCATCAATAAGTTTCCTTATTTCTGGTTGCATAGAACAGTTTGACTAATGCTTTGATAGCCGTTTATTCCAGCTAGGGCATCAAAATCTATTGAATATTTATAAACTGTGCTCGATTAGGGCATCCAAGTCTGTTCTTGTCTCCTTACTATTACAAGCCGTGTATACCAAAACAAATGGCATCTCCCACTTCCAATTGCTGTTGCAAGGTTCATCTCCTTCAACGAGTGCATTCACCTGATTTGGATCTTAATCGAGAAGCAAACTATCAATCCCTTCGACTCTGAGTGCGCAAATCACCAATGTACATTACCCTAGCTTGTTTGTCATCCAGTGGCATTTGGAGTCCGCAGTGCATTTACAAGTTATGGTCGGGACTCATGTCAACGCTGAGAACAATGAGTGTTGTATCCCGGTTTGACAGAGAACCCCTTTCACTTTCTTCCCGATGTAAAAATTATCACGGGACCGCCTAATGATACTTCTCTTTCAACACATTCAACAATACACAATTTCTACTGGACTGCGAAATGAAGTTTCAATTAAATCAATAAGAGACTATTGACATTTACATGACCAGTTGCAGATTATTTGGAATGAACGTATTTGAGAAACTCTACTAATTACACACCATAATCTAAAAGATGTTACATCTGTTCTGTGACTTAACAAATCTGCTAATGATAGAAACAAATGAACAGTCTCAACTGATTACATAGTTACTGTAACCGGCAATAAAATTTATGCTTGAATACAAAATGAAACAAATAACATACTCAGAAATCTCTGTTGATTATTTCTTTGAAATTGCTTCACCAGTCTCTATTCCAATCCTCGGATTGGACAATCATATAAAGTTTTGTACATCTCAACGGTTTCCACAAATACCAGACTTCGGCTAACTGTTGGAAACCAGAAACATGACTGTTTATTGTAATGACATCTTTATTAGTTTTAGTGTATGTGTAAGGACACCGACAACACTTAAAACTAAATGGTTGTTGAAGGCTAAACAACTTAACATAAAATAAACTACTAAGAACTAATTGAGATCCTTGTGGACTATGGTTCCATAGCTTATAGAAATGCTGATGAAACCATGACCACACAAGAAGGACTACACCAAGAAAATGGTGTTTTATTACAAACCCAAAACTTGACACAACATAAAATAAACTGAAAACATTTATGAATTATTTGCCTTGGGTGCCCTACACCATTGAAGATCTACATTATTTCTTTTAGGAAAATTTAGATCTGTACATGGTTTGGAAGAAAACATCAAATAAACCTTAGGAAACAAATTTTTAGAAAATACCTAGATACATATGGACTCGAACAACCAAAGGAGGTCAAATTTGGAGGGAATTGCATTTTTGGAGGCTTCTTCATTTAATTATAGAATCTAAAAAGGTACCAAAATACTCTCTTTGTGATTTCCTTGGGAATGTGTAGAAAGACATGATATGACAAGAATGACATGCGCAGTGTAGAGACATAGATTTGCATATAGCTCATCCTTTGAGGAAAATGGAAAGTGGCTAAGCTTAATCCATAGATAGGAATTGAGAAAATAAATGAATCATATCATGAGATATGCCCTTCTTACCTTATTTACTATTGGTAGAAACACCAAATTGGAATGGTGTCTCTGGTGGAAGTGGCATTTGTTG